>JALPQD010000012.1:1860777-2176684 GCA_023101885.1 Typhlomys cinereus
TGGACTCAGCAACAAGTTGACACAGAATAAGGGAAGAGCAAGTCCTTCCTCTGCAGGCTTGTTCAGGGGACTGCTCCAACCACTGATTCTTTGCAGCTGTGTCCCAAACAGCCTGCAACTATCAAGTTGATACTTGAATTTAACCATGACACTCCTATAATGTTAATGTTGCAGTCAACCTGCATGGTTGTTGATAAATGACCATCAAACAGCTTAAGGGAACAAGGGATTTATTTTCTCTTACGATTACTGGTTACAGTTCTTAGTCCAGCTTGATGGAAGAGCACGTGCCAACACCAGGGCTGAGAGAACTGGCCATACCATCTCTACATAACAGCTGAGAGAGGGACGATCCTTACTTGCCAGACCAGCATGTCTGGCCAAGTATACACAAGGATGCCAACTTTCTCAATCAGCTCTTGAATTTTATTCCAGAGCCTAGTACCACCTACCATGGGCTGGGCATTCCCCATCAGTTAGACAATCTCTTGCAGGTTGGCTCTGGGCTTAATTCAACCACTAATTCTCTACAAAAGTACCCAGACCTCAAACACTCAAAAGTCAAGTTGACACCTGTGCTTAACTATGACACAAGGGTAGCTTTTTGCCTGGATGATTGCTACTATAGCTTGCAGATTTACAGCTAGGTAAGAATACTGATTATTCTTCTCCCCTAGAATCCTGCATGGTACTATCTGATAATATGAAAGCTGACCAGTAAGGAAGAATATTTCATGTGAGTTCAAATTTGTTTATTCAACAGTCTATGATCAACCTGAGTGGTGTCTTCAGCAACAGCATCTTATCATCATGTTCTGAAGAGCTATCAATAGCAATGAAAAAAGACAAGATTGTTTGAGGAAACTGGCAATTCTCTGATCAACAGCTAAGTAGGAGATCTCACATACCTGATACTGGGAATTTTGATTAATTGCCTATGTCTTCAATAAGAACATCTAGGGTAGTTTTCTTTCTCTCTTTGTGTACCCATATTGTAGAGTATTTCTGTTCACATATTTCTTTACCTTATTTTTTAGATAAACTTACAATATAGATGCTTTCTCTCTGGTTGTAGCATTCATCCTTAGTGCTACTTATCCTTTCTCAACCTTTCCTGTGCCATATTCTCTCTCATTCCCTTTAACATCCTCCTCCATTTTACTCATTTCCAAAATCTTATGCACTGTGTTCTTTTACCTATCCTTCTTCAAAGTTCTCCATTATCTCTCTCTGCTTTATGGTTTATTTCTAGAGTTTCTACTGTTAGGGATAGTCATAGTTAAGTGCACACATATGAAGGTTTAATGTTAACTTCTGCACATTTGAGAGCATAAGTGGAATCTGTCTAGTGTAAATTGCACAGTATAATATTTTCTAATTTTACACATTTATAAGTGTATTTCATTTTTAACTTATGTATGGTATTCCATCGTGTATATGTGCTACTTTTTCATTATCCATTCATGAGTCGATATATGTCTAAATTGATTACATTTCCTTTCAATTGTGAATAGAAGCACAATGAATAGGGATGTGCAAGTTCTATAGTAAGATACAGTATATTTTGGGTATAGATCGAGGAGCAGGATACCTGAAACACATAGCTATTCAATTTTTAGCTTTTAGGGGAAACTTTATTTCCAAAGTGGCCTTCTCAGTTTACACTTCCCTCAACAGTTAATAAGCATTGACTTTTCCCCATATCCTCACCAACATTGGTTATTTGTGTTCTTGATCTTAGCCATTCTGACTTGGTGAAATGAAATCTCATCATTTTAATTTGTACTTCCCTGATGGCTAGGAAAGTTGGACACAGCTTTAGATATTTCTTTGACATTTGAGTATCTTCCTTTGAAAAGCTTCTACTTTGTGTCAAGAATCATTTTTAATTGGCTTGTTTACTTTCTTGAATTTTAATTTTTATTTAAGTCATTTTTTCTAGATTTACAAGCATATTTAGTATTCATCCCCGCTTCCCTTCATCCATTTCCCCTCCCACCCATCCCCCTACTCTTCTCTTTTTCAATCTATCCCACTCCTTCCCACCCTCCTGTCTATCCACCTTCATGGACTCAAGGGCTTCCTTTGGCCTATCTACTCTTTTTTTTAAATTTTTCTACTTTTCTAGGTATATTGAGTACTTTGCCCTGCTTCCCTCTATCATCTCTCCCTTCCATCCCTCCATCGAACCTACCACCTTGCCTGTCTGTTTCTCTGGATCCAAGAGTTGTCCCTGGCTGTTCTACTCCTGTGGGGGTTCAGGCCTCTGTGGCATACCAAGTTGCCACTCCTTGGGCCACCCCACTGATAGGGGCATTTCCCTTGACTCATCCAACTTCCCCAAGGTTTCCACTGCATATTCTTATCTCTTTTGAGTTCCTCAATATTCTATGTGGGCATGTTGGTATGTCAGTCATTATGCAGGCCTGGTAAGGACAATCTCACTGTAGTGAGTTCTTAGATGCAGCAGTCCTGCCTTGAGAGGAATGTTTTATCCAAAGATGCACTTTCCCATCTTTAAGTTCTTACATTCTCACCACCCTCTTTTCTGTAAGGTTCCCAAAGCCTTAGGATGGGGAGATTGTGTTGGTCTGATTTTTGGTGAGCCTTGCTGAGTCACTGGCACTCTGCATTATGGCTGGCCATCACTGTACATTTTATTGCCCATCTACTGCCCTAGACTGCATCCTGTCAGGATGTTGAGATTCTCTATCTCTTTTATAGAAGAAGATTTCTAGGATGAGTGCTAAGTGATCTTCAAATATATGAGTATATTAGTAGCTATTTACTGAATGGTTTGGTATACTGTCCTCCTACATATAGGTTCATTGGTTGTTTTTCCATATTGATCTATTTCTATATTTCAGTGTAGGGGAGTAGGAAAGTTGATTAGTCGTCAACCAAATGAAGTTGCATGGATCCAGTGTAAGTGGAGGGGTGCAAGTTTACTCACTATTGAGCTGAGTGTAGAAATATGGGAAATTTTTTCTTATACATATTAAAATTATACCAATAAATACACAGAACAAAGAAGTATTTTGAAATTAGAAGGAAATAGACACCAATTCATAAAGCAGGGTTATTGGAAAGATAGTATAATTCTCTACAGAAACTTTAAAAGCAGGGAGAATTTGGAATGATTTATTGTGAAAAACAATTGGTAACTCAAACTACTTTATCTAGCAAAGTTTGCTGACATAGTTGAAGGGAAAAAACTTTGCATATTAAAAACAAGCTAAAAGAAGTTATGATTACTAAGCTATTTCTCTAGAGCATATTTGAAATGGTCATTTGAAGTGAATAGAAAAACATATACATGAGAACACAAATAATAAATCATTCTAAAATGATAGCTAAGTACAAGACGAATAGTAAAAACTGCATATTATACAATATACAGTGACAAGAATTAGTAAAAACTTCCAATAGTAACTTCGAATTTCAATTGTCTCAATTTCCCAGTCAAAATACCCAAACTAGCAGATTGTACTAAAAGATTAGGATTCAGACATTTGTGGCCTCTAAGATATACAACTCAATCTCAAAGTTGGACACTACCCATCCCAGTTTCCTTTCTTTTCTTTTTTTCTAAAATAAAATACCCCTACAAAAGAAACAAGGGAAAATGGTTTTATGTCACATTTCAAGGTTACAGTCCATCATAGTGGGGAGTTCATAGGGGCTAGGGCTTGAAGCACCTAGTTATATCACAATCATTTTGGAAATAGAGAGTAATGAATGTTTGTTCTCTGCTATTTTCTCCTTTATATGCAGTCCAAGTTTTCAGCCCAGGAAATGGTATTACACACACAGTGGTTGGGTCTTCCTAAATATGTTGACTTGATTAATATAATTCTTAACAAGCATGCATACAAGGTTTCACACATCTGTGCCTGATGGCTTGTCTCTGAGGTAATTCTAGATATCATTAATTTGCTAATTAGCACTGAACATCACCTGTTAGGTCTTAATGTATGATATATTTGTATGTAAAATAAAGTCCTAAAAGATACAGGAAATCAGAAATATTCCTTGTTCATAATCTGATAACAATGGAATAAACTACAAATCAATAGCATGAGAGACTGCAGAATATATGTATATATATATACATATATATGTGCATATTTATACAGTCATGGAGATTAACCAATGCAGTGTTATCGATTGATGAGTGTGTCACTGAAATATCAAGAAATAAAATAAAATTTATTTAAAACAAATGAAAATCAAAATAAAACACATCAAAACCCATGGACTACAATGAAAACAGTATCAAGTACCAAGGTAATTGTCCTAATGGCCAACATAAAGGCATTAGAGAGATTTCAAAAAAATAACTTAATGGTACTTTAATGGAAAAACAAGCACAAGTCAAACTTCAGAACAGTGTATTAAAAGACATAATTAAGATCAGTAAAGATATGAAGTGGACATGAACAACAAATTTACCAATGAAATGAATGATTATCTGAAAAGTTAAAAAAAAGACTGACAAGCTTATAGATAAACAAACCAAAAGAAAGAGAAGATTCTGAATTAATAAAACAAGAGGTAAAAGGAAGCCATTATGAAAGATAGTGAAATTTAGAAAATTATTAGAAAATACCTTAAAAACTTATATTTCACTCAGTTGAAAATCTATGAAATAGACAAAATGCTATATGCTTATGATCTATTAAAATTAAACCAGGATGAAATAAATGACCAGATCTTCAACTAGAAATAAGATTAAAGCAGTAATAACAAATCTGTTTCCTTGCCCCTTCAAAAAAAGTCCATTACTAAATTTACGTGCTGCTGCATTCTACCTGAGCTTTACAGAAATAATGTTGGTGCTTCTTAAACTGCTATATAAATAAAAAGAAAAAAGCTCTACAAAATTTATTTTAATCATCCAAGTTATCACCATGATGCCAAAAGACTCCACATCAAATAGGATAGACCAATCTTTTTAATTAACATTGATACAAAAATTCTCATAAAATACTTGCAAACTGAATTGACGGACACATCATAAAGACCATTCAACATTATTTACCCAAAGGACTCCAGTTCAATATTTCAGAGAGATATTTTCACATCAATGCTTATTGAAACATTATTCTCTTCATCTTTAACTTATCAGGCCAATCTACATGTCTGTGTCCAATAGCGGAATAGTGGATTAAAAAATACTATGTATACCCAAAGGAAATCTTTCCACAATAAACAACAATGAAGTATTTCAATTTACTGCAACATTTATACAATTAGAGATATCATATTAGGGCCAATGAATCCAAGATCAGAAGCACAGATTTTCTCTTATTTGTGTTTCTTAGATTTTACATTGTAATGTTAAACCATATATGCATACATTAAACTAACTTACAAGTGAAATATTGTAGGGGAACTAATGGAAAGAGGGAAGGGAAGGTACATGAAAAATATGCTCAACATACAATATATACCCATAAGAAAGTATTTAAAAAATCAAAAATTTGAATAAATTTAAGTATTTTTAATTCCTTTAAGAATCATACTATATAAAATTACATATTAAAACTGGAATACTGATATAATCAGATATGTATTCTTAGAAATAATGCAATGTACTCATGAGAACAAGGAAAGAAAAAATCTTTTCTTCATTTTATTATGAAAAGTTTGATGTCATAATTTTCACAAAATGTCTCAAAAGTTTTAAAGGCTCAAAAATTATATATTAGAAATTACTGTTGTAAGGACATTCTAAATCTTCCTGCATTTACTTTTGTTCTTGAACTTCCAGTATACGCAGTAAAATTCAGTTGAAGTACCAACATTCATAGACATAACTGAAAATTTTGTTACTATTCTATTTTAACTTGTAATCAGATCTGACTGGGTCTATACAGATAGGTTTTTCATGGTTTCAATATAAGTTGCCCCCATAGGATCATGTGTTATGTCCTTAGCTGGTATTAATGATAGCAAAGGTTATGGTACCTTTAGGCAGTAGAATCTTGCTGGAGAAATGCATGTGAAAGGGGTGGCAGGGGCATAAGGTTTGGTAACTTGCTTGCACTCAGTTTCCTCTTGCTCACTCTGCTTTTATGATGTGTGCTCTTACTTCTGCCATCTGCTGTGATTTTTGCTATGCAATCCCAATCATAATGGTACATATCCCCTCTGGAACTGTAAGTCAAATAAATCTCCCTTACCCTAAGTTGGGTGTGACTACTGTCTCACAGCAGCAAAAAAAAAATATATAACTTCAACAGATTTGAAAGTATTTTTTCCATTATGAAAACTATCAGCATAAATTTAGTACTTTACAATTTATCCTAGTTTCCTCTACCTAATTTAATGTTATATCCTCATCCTATGTTAAAAAGAGACCAAAAAATAAAATGTAGCTCAGAAAATGTGATAGTAAGATTTTCAATAAGCTGATACCAGAGATCATTTTTCCCAATAACTAAAATGATACTTAGTGTCTAACGGAAAAACACTAGCAACTTTACCCTATGACTTAAACGAACCATAAAAAGTTAAGATCAAGGACAAAACTGGATGCCATTAAAAAACCCTACAGAAAAGTATGTATTAATTGATACCCTCCTACCTTACGTTTGATGTTTCTTAGAAGAAAAGATCCTCCCTTTCTGAATTGTGGATGTTGAAATTCCATAGTCCTTTCATTTTGGTTACTCCTTTCACTCGGCAATGGGATTACCTTTCGGAAACCATCTAGTGAAAGAAACAAAAACCAAAATAGAACAATAAAAATAAACATTATAAAACAGACTTTGACAGGAAAGTTTAAAATCATCCGAATAAATAAGTGGAATTCACAGTGATGGCCAGAGAGACTAAATTGCCATATTCTGATAATTTATTTTAAAACATGGGAACTGAGATCTCTTTTTCCTTAATTTTTGCCTCCTTTCCTTTTCTTTTTCCTTTCCCCTTTCCTTTCCTTTCTTTTCATTTTTCCTCTTTTCTTTCTCTTTTCTCTCCTTTCTTGCTCTCTCTTCTCCTTCCCTCATCCCCTCCTTTTCTTTTTTCTTTTCTCTTCTCCCTCCCATCTCCTCCCTTATCCTCCTCTCTTCTACCTTTCCCTCCCTCCTTTCTTTGTCTTTATTTCTGTTTCTTTCTTTTTTCTTTCTCTTTGTCTCTGTCTCTCTCTCCTTCCTTCCTTCTCTTCCTTTTTCCTTCCTTTTTGTTCTTTCTGTGTGCTTTCTATATGCATGCATGAATGTGTTCAGGTATACTCATCCGTGAAGGGGAGCATGTGGATTTCAGGGACTGAGGCTATGATGCCTTTGTAAATCATTTTATCCACATTAGTTTTTAGACTAAGTCTCTCACTGAACATGGAGTTTCCTATTTTAACTAGACTGACAAGTCAGTCAACACCATCTATCTATCTAAGTACCCTCCAGCACTGAGTTTATAGGAACATGCCAACATATTCCATTTTTATTTGGGTGCTGGGAATCCAAACTCAGTCCATTATACTTATACATCAAGTTCTTTAACCATTGAAGAACCTCCCCAGTCTTGTGAACTCAGATCTCAGTAGCATAGTTTAATGGACTTATATACAATTGATAAACGAATCCACAGGGTACTAATGGGGATGGACTGGTGGCCAAAATTTATGTATGTTATATTCAAACCTCATTTGTATTTAACAATTTTCTACAACATCTCTAAACGCTAAGATACTCAATACCTCAAGGATTACTGGGAGGGAATCAACTCTAACTTTTGCCTCTCCTTGGTCCTATGATCATACTTTGGGAAAAGGAAGAAAGTCTGAGAAAAAGGAAAAAAAAACAAAGAGATTCGGAAAGATAACAAACTAAATCAATCATCTATTTCCAAGTAAGTAATAACAACAACAGAAATAAAACCCCAAATGGAAAAATGACAAAGGATATCAATAGATACTTTTCAAAAGAAAAACTCAAATGGTTGATACATATAAAGATAATGTTGCATATACTCGTAATAGAATGTTATTTAGCCATAAAGAAGAATTAGATTCAGTCTTTTGTAACAAAATTTTTAGAAATGGAGAACAACAAGTCATTTAAGCACACAGATTTGTAGTTTACATAAAGTAGACAAGGGTAAAATATTATCAACATCTATGGGTCAACGTATATATATGTATGTATAACAGTCATTTATGCATATATGTATCTATGTATCTATAAACATATATAGCTATCTATGAACATATATGTAAAGATAGGCATACACATACATAAACACACATAAAATGCTATCTTTAAAACATGACTTTCTCATTTGATAAGAAATCTAAGTTTTGTTATCAACATTCTCTTTTCAGGAAGGCCATGGCTTCCAAGCACATCTAGAAAGATGCAAGACCATGCCAATTTGAGAAGTGAAAATGCTCATAAGGATTTAAATTACATGGTTTATATTATCATGAGGAAAAGGGAACACTTTTTATAATAAGTAGCATTTGTGAGATTGAAATATTCATAAATTTTTCTCAAGCAAAGGAGTATTTATTATCCTACATCTGAAGAGTGGCCAAGATTAAATGTTTTCAAATTATTGGTTCTGACTTTCAGAGTTGCATAATTAAAAATTTCAGAGTATTTTCAGTGACAGGGTAATAAATTCTTATTCTCTGTGTCTGTCATGATGAATCTCTCTCTCAACACACATACACATACACACACATCATGGGGAGAAATCAAAAGCTGATATGTAAATGAAGACAATATCGACTTTATGATTCTCTCTCTGAAATATTAGGCACTGGACATTTATGCTTCAATTAGCAAAAGTAGTTAAGTAATAACTATTTTATTTTTAAGAAGATGCTGAGACAGGGGCTTGCTATGACTGTCTTCAAAATCATGATTCAGTTTTAGTCTTTCAAATGTTGATAATACAAGCATGTGCTACCATGCCAAGGTAAGTAGAAATTACTCTTTTTCAGAATGTTGTATTTGATGCTTTCAAGTTAACCAGGAAATAAACTGGTTAACTTGAAAGCACCAAATAAAATATTCTTGCTCTGAATAAAGCTAGAAATTAGATTACATTAACTCACCTTTATATCTTTCCACAGAACCAACCACATATGAACAAAAAAGATGTTTTTCCTTCACTACTTAAACTGTAGAGTTACACAATTAACCTCGTTGATCTTTTTTATTTTTTAGACATCATTCTTTCCTGTTATAATGCTGTCTTTTAATATTTTTATTTGTTGTTTCTATATTTTATTCTAACTATAACACCATTATATCCCTTAATTCACTTGAGCTACAACATTTTAAGTCTGACTTTACCACCTAAAATTAAAATATGCTTTTAATGCTTTTCAGTATCTGAATTGGTAAATATTACTTAAATCATATTTTCCAATGGGGGATAAGGATCGTATCACAATAACTTCCATTTGCATTTTATCATTCAATATCATAGTTAAAAATGTGCTAGATCAATGGATGACATGTCAATGACACCCCCAAAGTTTAGCATGAATGACAAGGAAGAAAGCTTCATCTAGTAGAACCCTTAGAGGCAAGGAATTAAACAGCCATATAGAGTTCCCGTGCTGATGGGGAGCCCAAGAAGTGGCCCGGGGATATGCCACTGAATCTTGAACCCTCACTAGGGTGGAGGACTCAGAACTCCCTGAGGTACAGTGCCCACATAAAATGGATGCTGCAAGGGATGGGAGGGAGGAAGGGAGAGGCAAAAGCAGAGGGGAGACAGTGAGGGAGGTGAAAGAAAGGGGGTAAAAGGAGCAAGTGCAATGGGGGATACTGGAGAGCAGAGGGGAGAGGGAAATGATGGGGGTACCTATTGAGCTTATACGATTTAAAAAAAGTGTGGGAGAAAAAAAGAAATATTTGAAAAAATAAAGAAGACAAATGCAAAAAATGTGCTAGGTAATCATCTCTTATGAGTGTATGCTTATATACATATCATATCTGAGTACATTTTGTGACAAATGTATGAGGAGATATTTTCTAGACCACATCTGCCTTCTATTACAAGGCATTTTGCACAGAAAATACTGGTATTTGTCAAGACTATGAATAAACTCTCATTAAATTAGGTATTGAGAATATATGCTTCAATACCAAAAAGGCCACAGTAGACAACCCCACTGAAAAATTCATACTGAAAAGAGAAGAGTTGAAATCTTTTTCTCTAAGACAAGGAATAAGACAAGGATGACCACCTTCAACACTTGAATTCATCAAAGTACTGGAAATCCTAGTAAGAACAGTATGGAAAGAGAAAAGATTAAAATCCATATAAATTACAGATAAAGAAATCAAAGATCTTGGTTTATAAAAGGAAAGATGATCTTGTATATAAAGCAAAACTAAAGACTGTGCCAAAACACTGTTAGAATAGTGAACTCAGTAAAACTACAATACATAAAATCAATATGCAAAATTTGTAGCATTTCTCTACACTGACAGTATAGATATGTAAGAAATCAAATATACTTTCTGCCCAGGACCCTGACCCAGTCTGACTCCCTGTTCCTCAGGTAAGCCTCCTAGATCATGCCTCAGGTCCCAAGTCATCTGCACACCCCACTAGTGGCCAGCCTGCCTTTCTGGCAATGGGGAAGAACCCTAGGCCACATCTCAGGTCCCAGGTGATGTGCATGTCTCATTAACCACTCTATCTTTCTGCCTCAGACCCAACCAGACCAAGGCAGACTCCCTGCTCCTCAGGTAAGCCCCTAGATCCCGCCCCAGGCCCCAAGACTGCCTTTCTGGCACTGGGGAAGGCCCCTAGGCCATGCCCCAGATCCAGATGATCTGCACATCACACTAGCTACTCTGCCTTTCTGCCCCAGATCCAGACCTGGGCAGACTCCCTGCTCCTCAGGGCTCCAACAGAAAAAAAAAGTCACTTTTAAAGGTAAACCTATTAAAATAACAAATGATTTTTCAATGGAAACAGTAAAAGCCATAAGTGCTTGGAGAGACGTACTTCAAGTATTGAATGAGCACAAATGTCAACCCAGGCTGATATACCCAACAAAACTATCAATCATGATCCAGGGTGAAAGAAAAATTTTCCACCATAAAGACAACTTGAAGGCTTACATAACAAACCAAACTAGGCCTACAAAAATGCTAGAAAAGATACTCAAGTTTGAAGAAAAGAACAAACATATACAGGAAGACAGAAAGGAAGTTAATACCACCAAAACCTACAAGCTAAATAATACACTTATAAAAGCCACTAAACACAAAAAAGTCAGGAATTAAAAGTAATTTCTTCATTATAACACTAAATGTCAATGGAATTAACTCACCAATCAAAAGACACAGGTTACAACCATGGATTAGAGGGGCTGGAGAGGTGGCTCAGAGGTTAAGCCTCTGCCTTGCAGGCAGAAGGTCCTGAGTTCGGATCCTAGACCCCACGTATAGACACCAGCCAGAAGCGGGGGTGGCCTGCGTTTCTGGTCCTGGTAGGGCGGAGCCTGTGAATCCCGGGGCAGAGTAAACAAGGAGGAGGTGGAGGCATCCTTGGTGGTTCCTGAATTCGTCCGTGGTTCTACACACACACACACACACATACATGCACACACATACATACACATGTGCACACACATACACGCACAATTGAACAAATAATAAATAATTTAAAAATTTTTAAAAAATTAAAAAAAAACAAACACGGATTAAACATCACAACAGATGCTGCCTTCAGGAAACACATCTTAACACAAAAGATAGGCACATTCTAAAAGTAAAAGGCTGGTCAAAAATTCTTCAAGCTAATGGAACCAGGAAACAAGCAGGGGTAGCAATTATGCTATCTGACAAAGTGGACTTCAAACCATAGAAAATCATAAGAGATACAGAAGGATACTACATTTTAGTCACAGGTACAATTCACCAGGAAGACTTTATAATATTGAACATATACACATCTAGTATGGGCTCCTCCACATTCATGAAGCAAACAAGTCAATGTCTAAAACAAGAAATCAACGCCCAAATGATAATCCTCAGGGATTTCAATAATTCCCTCTCAACATGCCAAAAACTTAACAGAGACACATTAGAATTAAATCAAACCCTTACTGAAATGGACCTTGCAGATCTCTATCGAACATTCCATCCAAGCACCAAGAAATACACATTTTTCTCAACAGCCCACAGAACTTTCTCCAAAATAGAACACATAAAGGGCTACAAAATGAATCTACACATATACAGGAAAGTTGAAATTATAGACTGTACCTGATTAGACCACAAATATCATAAAAATGACCATCCTACCAAAAGCGATATATAGATACGATGCTATACCAGTCAAAATCCCAAAACAATTCTTTAAAGAAATTGACCAAACAATCTCAAAATTTATATAGAAGCACAAAAAGCCCAGGATAGCAAAAACAATCCTGAATAACAAAAACACTGCTGGAGGTATCACCATACCAAACCTTAATCTATAGTACAAATCCATGGTAATAAAAACAGCTTGGTACTGGCCCCAAAATAGACATGTGAATCAATGGAGAAGGGTTGAAGACCCAAATATTAGCCCACACAATTACAGCCATTTGATCTTCGACAAAAGGGCCAAAAACATCCAATGGAAAAAGAACAACATCTTCAACAAATGGTGCTGGCAAAACTGGATGTCCACATGCAGAAGATTAAAACTGGACTCATACTTGTCATCATGCACAAAAAATAATTCCAAACGATCAAGTACCTCAGTATTAGGCCAGAGACTATAAAAACCCTAGTTGAAAGGGTAGGGAACTCCCTCGAGCTGATTGGGCTAGGCCAACAGTTCCTAAACAGACATCCAATAGCACAGTCACTAGAACCAACACTCTACAAATGGGATCTTATGAGATTAAAGAGCTTCTGTTCAGATAAACAGATTGTAAACCGAGCAAAAAGGCAACCCACAGAATGGGAGAAAATCTTCACTAACCACATACCTGACAGAGCTCTATTATCCAGAGTGCACAAAAGAACTTAAAAAAACTGAACACCAAGGAGATAAATGGCTCAATTAAAAAATGGGCCTAGGAACCCAAAAGAAACTTTTCCAGGGACGATTGAAATGTCTAACAAATATCTTTAAAAATGCTCCACATCCTTAGCCATCAGGGAAATGCAAATCAAAACTTCCCTGAGAGATCATCTCACCCCATCTACAATTGTTTCATCTACAATGAAAACAACATCAAATTCTGGAAAGGATGTGGAGAGAAGAGAACTCTCCTACATTGCTGGTAGGAATGCAGGCCTATACAACCACTCTGGCAATCATTTTGGTGATTTCTAAAAAAGTTAAAGATTGAAATGCCATATGACCCTACTATACCACTTCTGGGAACAACCTCTCATAATGCAAAAATTCACCACAGTGACACAAGCACAATCATGTTCATTTCAGCACTATTTACAATGCCAAAGTCATGGAATCAACCCAAATGCCCAACAGTTGACGAGTGGATAAGGAAAATGTGGTACATTTATACAATGGAATACTACTCAGCCATCAAAAAAGATGATTAATGAAATTTGCCAGGAAATGGATCAAATTAGATGTTGAGTCAAGCATTCCAGACAAAAAATTAAACACTGTATGTACTCCCTAATAGGTGGATCCTGCTACCAAACCCACTTAATGACATATTCAAAGTTAAATCTCTGTAATAACTGCAGTAATTTCAAAGATTATAAACAGGAGGGAAGGGGAAGGAGGGTCCCCCCAAGAAAAAAGTAGAAAGGAGAGAGGGGAGCATGCTTCAGTAGAGAAAATAGGTCACCATCAAGTATTGCATGTAATTAATGAGACATCTGGTGAACCTCAGTCTTATTTCCCTTCCTGGTCACCTGTGACTGATGAGGTTTAATCTCACTAATCAGGGAGGGTATAAGTACTGGCAGATAGATGGTAACCATCCCACAAATGGGACACTGACATCCCCCACTTCTGTGTCCTATTCCTATTCTTCCATCTACCTTTGAGTCTCCTCTTATATTAAAATCTTCATTTAAACAGTCTTTTATCTTTGGTTAGGAAGTGACCTTCGATACCATTCAGGATGTAGCTAAGCGTGGTGCAGGAAAAGCAAATCTGAAAACACAACAAACCATAATTCAGAACACCAAAGACCCTACATTATTCACCTGGAACCAGACCAAACAAATCTCTCCCCATCCTAAAGCTCAGGGAACGTTTCAGAGGAGGCGACAGCAAGATTATAAGAGCCCAAAGATGGGGAGGACCAACGATATGCAAGATACTCCACACAAGTTAGGGCTGCAGTAGCCATAATGGGACTTTGCCTGAACTGCACAATGGCTGACATGTCAAGGACCCCCAAACTTTAGCGATCACAGGGGAGAAGGCTCCAGGCAGCAGGATCCTTAGAGGCAAGGGATTAACAGACATAATTGAGTTCCCACACTAAAGGGGACCCCAAGAAGAGACTCGAGGCTATGCCACTGAGTCCTTACCCCTCACTAGGTGGAGAACTCAGAGGGAAGTTTGGCATTAACACACAAAGGATTCTCCAGGAGTTGGAGGGAAGGGGAAGCAATGGGTAAAGGTGAGGGAGGGAGGGGAGTGAAAGGAAGGGTAAAAGGGGGTGAGAGTGGAAGGAGGGACTGGGGAGGGAAGGAAGGAGGGAGAAGATGAGGGTACCTATTGAGCTTATATGTTTGGGATAAAAAATAAAATTTGGGAGAAAAATCAATTATATTTAGAATAGTCATTAAAACCTAGTTAAAATTTAAGAATGTGGATGATCTCTGCACTAGAAATATAAATATTGATAACATAACCTGAAATGAAAGCAAGAAAATTGACAATATTTATGTAATGATTTGGTTAAATTAATAATGTTAAATGTACATACTATGCAATACAACCTATAGATTCTGTCCAATTTCCATTAAAAGAGCAATGACTTCAACCTAAAAATCAAGAAAACTCCAAAAAGTATATAGAATGACAAAAAAAATTGAACATGAGTAATCATCATCGAAGGTAAAAAAGTGAAGAAATCATGCTACCATACTTAAAAATATGCTACATATCAATACACACATGTACATTCGTGAGTGTAATATGTACACAAAATGAATAAAAACTTGGGCAAAAAATAAAATAAGTTTCAAAGTTCTAGTAACCAATCCAACAATGTACTAACATTTAAAAAGACAGACAGACCAATGGTAAAGAAGAGAGATGTGAAATAAATTGACACATTTACAGCCACATTATTCACAACAAATGTGCCAACAATACACACTGGGAAAAGAAAGTCTCTTTAATAAGTGGTGATGGGTAAACTACATATTCATGTACAAAAGAATTAAACAAGATTCTGTCCACTCATATGTAAAAGTTAAGTCAAAATGGATTGTTTATATGTAACACCTAAAAATCTAAAACTAGTGAAAGAAACATATGGAGGAAAGCTCCATGATACTTTTCTACACAAGAACTCTTCAGGGAGGAACATGAAAGTATAGACATCAAAACTAAAAATAGACAAAGAGGATTACATCAAGTCACCACGAAGGCGACAGATGCCACCTTAAGGTAAAAGAATGGAGGAATGCATTCTGAACTAATGGAGCCAGAAAACAAGCATATGTCACAGTTTTATTATCAGACAAAATGGTCTTCAACCCAACAAAGATAAATAGAAGAGATAAAGAAGATTGATCATTTCATACTGATTAAGAGAATGCTCTATCAAGAGGACAAAATCATTCTAAACATGCATGCACTGAACATGGGAAAACTTAACTTCATAAAATAAATACTAAGAAATGTAAAGTCACAAATTAACCCTAGCATAAACAGTGGGTAAGCTCAATAATTCACATTTATCAATTGACTTGTCAAAACAGCAAGAAATAAACTAAGAAACTCAAATAAGAAACATTTAAAATACATGATAACATGGCTCAAATAGACACAATAAGCATCCACAGAATATTCCATTATTAAACTTCAGAACACTCAATCGTATCAATAGTACATGGAAATTTCTCTAAAATAGGTCCTATTATTTGGACAAAAAGCAAGGTCTACAAAATGTAAGAAAATTGTAATAATGCCTTAAATTATATTTGATTATAACAGAATGAAACTGCAAAACAATAAGAAAAACTATATGGCATGTACAAACTCATGGTAATTAAACAATATAGAATTCAATAATCATATCATTGAAGAAACCACAAGGAAATAAAAAATTCCTGGAATTTAGTGAAAATGAAAACATAACTAAACAAAAACCCATGGGATACAATGAAGGTAGTCTTAAGAAGAAAATGTAAAGTCCTAAGGGCTTACATTAATAAATCAGTGTAAGTATCAAAAAATAATTTAATCATATTATTTCAAATCTTGTCAAAGCAAGAATATACCAGGCACAAAACCAGAAGCTGAAAAAGAAATAATCAATATCAGAGATGGAAATTTAAAATGTACAAAGAATAGGTGAAACAAAACAATAGTTCTTTAAAGAACTTAACTTTATTTATTTTGCCTGTGTGTGTGCGTGTGTGTGCATGTGCGTGTGTGTGTGTGTGTGTGTGTGTGTGTGTGTGTGTGTGTATGAGTGTGTGTCAGAGGGCACTGTGTGTCACTGTGGAGGACCAAAGGTGATGTTAGGAATCATCCTGGAGTGCTTCTTTACCTCCTTTTTGCTTCACTCTGGGATTTCCCAGGTTCTGCCCACCAGGGTCAGAAGTACAAGCCTTCACCATTCTGCCTGGCATTTTTAAATGGGATCTGGAATCTGAACTCAGGATCATCTGCTTTCCAGGCAGAGTCTTAACCTCTGAGTCATCTCTCCAGCCCAAAACAGTGGTTCTATGAATAGATAAACAAGATGCACAAACCTGCAGAGAAACTAACCATAACAGCAAACTCAAATAAAAAAAAAGCTAGTTGAAAAGGGACACATTGCAACAAATACCAGGGAAATTCACTAAATAATGACATACTTAGAAACATATTCAAGTAAGTTGGAAAATCTAAAAGAAATGAATGAATTTGTAGATATATAGGATTGACCTAAATTAAACTACAGTGAGATAAATTATTTAAATGATCTATCACAAGCAAAGAAATTGAAGGATTAATTAAAAATTTCCTAACTAAAAAAACCTCAGACCTACATGGATTAACTACTGAATTTCATTATGCTGTTAAAGAAGAACTAATACCAATCCTTCTCTAATTATTCTACAAAATACAGTTTTTCAGGACCTAGGATTCCCCATGATAACACTTAGGCCATCTCCATTCATTAATGAAGAACTAATATCAATGTTGCCTAATTATTCATATAGAAGAAAAGAATGCTTCCAAATTCTTTAGAAAGTCAACATCACCTTAATATCAAATAAACAAAAACAATAGAAACAACAATGAAAATCTATGTGAAGGCCCGAGGTTATTATTGAGAATCATCATCCATTCCTCCTCCATCTTATTCCTTTGAGGCTGAGTGTCTAATGAAATCCAATTCTCATTAATAGGCCGAATCTGGATAGCTGGCTTCCTCTTTGTATTTCCAGTCTCTGAGACTGGAATTAGAGACAGGAAACTACAGCAACTTAGCAGTCATATGAGATCTGGTTATCTGAACTCTTGTCATCTTACTTGTTTAGAAAGCACTTTAACAACTGGGCCATACTTCTAACCTGGATAAAAGCGACTTTTGCTTTAACAATGTGTAACAACCAGTCAGTGCACTAGAGAATGTGGGTCACCTTCATGTGTCTTTCCTAAATGTGCACATGCATACACTCCCCTCCACACACACTACCTCATGCACACACAAATTGTGGGACTAGACTTTAGTCCATATATGTGGCAGAGTCCAGTCACAATTCTTACTGGGGTTAAGAACTAAATTATTTGAAGAATTGCAAAAATTAAACATGTTGTGGTTTGAAATGTGTCTCCCCCAGTCTCGTGTGTTTGAGAAGGTCATGGCACCTTAGAAAGCTGGACCCTTGCTAAAGGAAAGCAGTCACAGGGAGTGGGCCTTGATGTGGATTAGTTCTACCCTACCTCTGGATAAAGTATACTTATTCCTTCTAGGACCTATTCTTTGACTCTAATCCAGTAAGATTAAACTAGATGAATTCTTTGGTTACATTAAGCTCTAAAATTTTGTAATTAAAAAAATGAAACAGATCTTGATAGAAAGAAAATTACCTAGTTTGGAAGCTCAATAAAAGAATTAAGAATAGAATTAAGATAATAGACTGAAGTAAGGGCTTCTATTCAACTGAGAATCATCAACATCTGTTTAAATTAAAGGGTATAATTTTTATAATAACCCACTCTATATTAATACTCATAGAGGTCATACTTACACAGGTTGAGCTGTCGTATAAAGCTGGCTATCTTGTTATGTTTAAAGAATTTTGGAAGTATTTCACTGGAAAAGGTTCCATCATTCACAATGCAAAAGCTGTGACCATCCTTGAAATAAAGACCAAAAAAAATTAATTTACATAAAGAGTGAAGTTTCAAGGAAGCAAAATTAAATGATGTCACAGTAGCAACAATCTTGAAAAACGTGTAAAATTCATTGACTTATTATTTATATATTAACAAGAAAAATTGTGCTTATGTACCATTGTATGCAGGAGTATATTTTGCTTGTTTGAAAAGCATGCCAAATATTTCACAAATTTTCTTTCTTTATATAGCATTATTTTTGCTATACTTACTTCTTATGGCTTCTATATTTTAACTTCCTTGAATTTTCACTTGAATTTATATATTTAGTATAATATAATGTTTTCGAACAACTGATGTTTATTTTTTTTCCCAATCATACAAACTAAGTAGGTACCCTGGTCCCCTCCCTCCCTGCACCCCTCCCCAGTACCCCTTGCAGCCTCCTCCCCCTTCCCCCTTCCTTTTGCCCCCCTCCCTCCCTTTCTCCCATTAATATGGGAACACTACTGTGACTGTTAATCCCTTGCCTCTATCCTATGCCTGTGATCCATGCTAGACTGATATACAATTCTTGTTCTAGCAAGTACTCAAGCACATGCCATCAAAGGTTATCCAAATGAAACCCAGTGGGTCACAACATGCAGAACATAACAGTAAGATAATAAGGAGGAAAGATTGTAGTAGGAAGGGGAGGGAAGATGGGTTTGGTGATTAAGGGGTAAAACTATAATAAATTCACTGTGCTCACATATGAAACAACAAAAAAAATAAAAAGAAAATAAAGGGGATAAAAAGTATAGACTTGAACTTTGGGGCTTAATAGAAAATACTTCTTTCTTGTTATTTTGATATGAGATATTGATAAATGTTCCAAAACTAATGCATTGGTTTATGTTTATTATTAATGTCTTTTTCTACCAAATGAACTCTCTTAAAATCTAAATAGAAGGTCAGTTCACTAAAATTTCAAAATGTAGGTAAGAGCAAAAAAAAGACACATTTACATTATCAATATAAAAAACAAGAAAAATAAGAAAATCATGTTAAAAATTTGACCATTTAGAGGTAACCACTGTGAACAGTTGCTATTGTGAATTTTAAGGAATTCATAAAATATATCTACATATGTACTGAATTATCATACAGGTATGCTTGTAAATATATACACTGTAGCATATTACACTGATATAAATATAAAACTGCACAGAAACACAAGAATTAATTTTTCTTATGTTTACCTACATAGAGCAATGCTAGATATGCTGCTTGCTCAGCAAATTTTATTTCTTCCAAAAATGTATAAAGAAAATTAAGGCATCACATCACAGAAACAATCAATGTTTAACATTTTGGTGTGTTTACTTAAGTTTACATTTTATAAATTCCATTAATATGTATACATCATGCTTAGAATTTTAGAACACTTAAACTATTACTTAATTTGGCAGAAATTCAAGCAACATTTTAGGAATTCAGCTGCATAATAAACTAGTTGACTACATATGATTATATGTTTGTCATTGTCAAAATAATCTAAAAATTTTTAACTGCATTATTTTGTAAAAAATCACAACTTCAACTTCCATTGCTGGTAAGAAAGTGAAAGTACTGCTGACAAATTTGTAAAGTTCCAATTCATTCTAAATTAGTATGCAAAGAAATTATATCATCAGATAGGCAGATATGAACATATTTAATAGTATATGTTTTAAATCAGGAGTACTGATTCTTCATCACAATTTGCCATTCATTTGGTCATAAGAACACTCTTTCAACTGTTCTTATATTAAGACCCTGGATTCACTCGTGAAAGAGAGAAAGAGAGAGAGAGAGAGCGCAAGAGAGAGAGAGAGAGCGAGAGAGAGAGAGAGAGAAAGAGAGAGAGAGAAAGGGAGAGATAGAGAAGATAGAAAGGGAGAGAGAGAGCACTTATATTTTCAAACTTAGCAATTGCCAGCTAAGACTACTTTTCAAGGAAGTGGAAATTATGGAAGATAATTCTGCAAAGTGTATGTATTGCAGAATTTTTTTGAGAGAGTATCTTGCTGCTTTATTCTGGTTTGCATAGAACTCTTGGGTTCAAGTGATTCTACTGTTTTATTCTCTGAAATTCTGGGACAAAAGGTACATGTCACCATACCTGACTTACAAAATTTTGTATAATAGTAAACGATTGAAAAACACACACATATATAAAGCTAAAAATTGAATGGCTAAATAATGTTTATGTAGAACTATTATACTGGATGAAAATATTTTTAAATATGATTTAATTATAATTTTATTTTTCCCTCTCAACCTTATAATTTTATTGGAATATATTTTAAAGCTCACAAAAGTTATAATTCCAAAGATATTTCTTCTCTAGAACATATTCTTCTAAGTTTTTTTTTTTTTTAGTTTTACAAGCATATCGAGCAATTATTCCTGTTCCTACTCTTTTCCCCCTCCTCTGTTTTCATCAAACCATCCCATTCCCTCCCACCCTCCTGTCTTTCTACTCTTAGGGAATCCCAGGGTTCTCTGGATCATTTGCTCTAGTGGGGTTTCAGGTCTCTGTAGCAGATCAAATGGCCCTTGCTTGGGCAGACTCACTGATGACAATAAGACTGTAGGGGCCAGGTGGTGGAGTGTCATAGTTTGAAATATGTCCCCCCTAGTCTCACATATTTGGGAAAGTCATGACACCTTTGAGAAGTGGAGCCTAGCTG
This sequence comes from Typhlomys cinereus, assembly GCA_023101885.1. Lineage (NCBI taxonomy): Eukaryota > Metazoa > Chordata > Mammalia > Rodentia > Platacanthomyidae > Typhlomys > Typhlomys cinereus. The sequence continues at coordinate 1,881,960 of JALPQD010000012.1, forward strand.
GAGGAATGTAGTCACAGGGGGTAGGCCTTGAAGTGGATTTGACCCCCCCCAACTTCCTGAAGAAGTCTGTTTTTGTAGTAAGAGTCTTGTAGCTCTCAGCCTCCAAAATGTCTGCAGTGACATAACCTGCCTCCAGCTTCGACTAGCCAGCCATGTCACATCTGCAATGAAAGACTGCATCTCCCCTAAAACCATAAGCTGAATAAATCTCCCTTTCTTCCTTAAGATACTTTGAATTTTCTCTCACAGCAATACATAAGAGTAACCAATGCACAATCCTACCAAAAGAAGTATACAGATTCAATGCTATACCAATCAAAATTCCAAGGAAATTCTACACAAAACATTGGCAAGGCAACCTTAAAATTCATATGAAAGCACAAAAAGCCCAAGATAGCAAAAGTAATCCTGAGTAGTAAACTCTATGCTGGAAGAATCACTGTATCAGACCTTAATATACTGTAAATAAATAGTAATAAAGACAGCATGATACTGGATTCAAAACAGAACATAGATCAATGTATAAAGGTTGAAGACTCAGAAATCAGTCCATAAACATACAGTCATCTGGATTTTGAAATAGGGGCTCAGAAAACTTAATGGAAAAAGAACAGCATCTTCAAAAAAATGGTGCTGGCAAAACGGGATATCCACATGCAGACAATTGAAACTGGACCTTTACTTGTTACCATGCAAGGAAATCAGCTCCAAATGGATCAAAAACGTTATTAGAGCAGAAACTATAAAACATTATAGGAAAGAGTAGGTAATTCCCTAGAACTGATTGGCCTAGGTCAACATTTTCTAAACAGGTCCCCAATAGCTCAGGAAACAGAACCAATTCTCAAAAAATAGGATCTCATGAAATTAAAGAACTATTCAGCTAAAGATATCATCAACTAAACAAAAACACAACCCAAAGAATGGGAGAAAATCTTTATTATCCATTTATCTGATAGAGGATTACTATCCAGAGTATACATAAAATACACAAAAAATGAATCACCAAGGAGATAAACAGCCCAATTACAAAGTAGGCCATGGAACTTAAAAGAAATTTTCCCCAGGAAGAAATTAATATGTCTAACAAACACCTTAAAAAAGGTTTCACCTCTCTAGCCATCAGGCAAATGCATATCAAAAGTACCCTATGATATTAATCTCACACTGGTCAGAATGGTGAAAATCCAAAAGACAGGCACAAACACATGCTTGATGATGTGGAGAGAAGGAAACCCTCATATGTTGCTAATAGGAATGCAGACTTCTACAACCACTATTGTGATAAATGTGATGATTCCTTAGAAAGTTAAAAATTGAAATGCCCCCTTTCCCCATACACCCGGGACGAGCACAGTCCAGCCTGGACTTACGGCAACCTAGGTAAGCTTCCCCCCGCCCACCCCCAAACCCCAGGCAGCCCACTGGACACAGCTCCTCTCACCAGCAACCCAGAGCCTGCACTGCACGGTGCCGCAGAGGACCCCTGGGCCATGCCCTAGCTCCCCAAGTTAAATAGCACCCCGCCACCACCACCTCCTCCCTTTCCCCACCCGCCCGGGACATGCGCAGTCCAGCCGGGACCCACTGCGACCTATGTAAGCTCCCCCGCCCAACCCCAAACCCCAGGCAGCCCACAGGACCCAGCTCCTCCCACCAACCAGCCGGAGCTGGCACTGTGCTGGGGAGGAACCCCTGGGCTGCTCCAAGCCAAATAATTCAGTTCAGTGAAAAACCAACAGAAATTGAAAGAAGGTCTTAAGAGTTAAAACAATGCCCAAGTCAAAGTGCAAATCCCTAAGAAACAACACCCAAGAAAACAAATCTCCCACTGAAGGAATTAATCCCATAATGATAGACTCCAACCAGAACAAACTCAGTGGCCTTCCTATATGCCCAGAATGAAAGAAGTGAAAAAGCCCTGAGAGAAACAATCCCATTTACTGTAGCCCCTAAAAAAATGAAATATCTTGGTATAAACCTAACCAAGGAAGTAAGAGACCTTTACAATGAAAACTTTAAAACCCTAAAGAAAGAAATTGCAGAAGACACCAGAAGGTGGAAAGACCTCCCATGCTCCTGGATTGGCAGAATCAACATCATAAAAATGTTCATCCTACCAAAGGCAATATACAGATTCAATGCTATACCAATTAAAATCCCAAAGCAATTCTTTAAAGAAGTTGGCCAAACAATCTCAAAATTCATATGGAGACACAAAAGACCCAGGGTAGCAAAAACAATCCTGAGTAACAAAAACACGGCTGGAGGTATCACCATACCAAACCTTAGTCTATACTATAAATCCATAGTTGTAAAGACAACCTGGTATTGGCTCCAAAATAGACCCACAGATCAATTGATAAGGGTCAAAGACGCAGATATAAGCCCATACAACTACAGCCACTTAATCTTTGATGAAGGAGCCCAAAAAATCCAATGGAAAAAGAACAGCATATTCAACAAATGGTGCTGGCAAAACTGGATGTCCACATGCAGAAGATTAAAACTGGATCCATACTTGTCACCATGTACAAGAATTAATTCCAAATGGATCAAGGACCTCGATATAAGGCCAGAGACTATAAAAACCATAGTTTAAAGGGTAGGGAACTCCCTCGAGCTGATTGGGCTAGGCCAACAGTTCCTAAACGGACATCCAATAGCACAGTCACTACAACCAACACTCAACAGATGGAATCTTGTGAAATTAAAGAGCTTCTGTTCAGATAAAGGGATTGTAACACCAGCACAAAGGCAACCCACAGAATGGGAGAAAATCTTCACTAACCACATGTCTGATAGAGCTCTATTATCCAGAGTGCACAAAGAACTTAGAAAACTAAACACCAAGGAAACAAATGGCCCAATTAAAAAATGGGCCCTGGAACTTAAAAGAAATTTTACCAGGGATGAAATTAAAATGTCTAACAAATATCTTAAAAAATGCTCTACTTCTTTAGCTATCAGGAAATGCAAATCAAAACTTCCCTGAGATATCATCTCACCCCGGTCATGATGGCAAAAATCCACAATACAAACAGCACCAAGTGCTGGAAAGGATGCGGAGAGAGGGGAACTCTCCTACATTGCTGGTGGGAATGCAAGCTCATACAACCACTCTGGCAAGCTGTTTGGTGATTCTTAAAGATGTTAAAGATTGAAATGCCATATGACCCTGCTATTCCACTTTTGGGAATAACCCCCCATACAGCAAAAATTCACTTTGATAGCACAAGCACAACCATGTTCATAGCAGCACTGTTTACAATAGCAAAGTCATGGAATCAACCCAAATGTCCAACAGTTGACGAGTGGATAAGTAAAATGTGGTACATTTATACAATGGAATTCTACTCAGCCATCAAAAATGATGAATTAATGAAATTTGCTGAGAAATGGATTGAATTAGAAAAAAATTATATTGAGTGAAGTATCCCAGACACAGAAAATTAAGCAACATATGTACTCCTTAATAGGTGGATCCTAGTATCAAACCCACTTAGTGACACTCAAAAACAAATCTCTGTAATACCTACAGTAATTGTAAAGATTACAAACAGGAGGAATGGGGAAGGAGGGCCCCACCAGAAACAAGGAGAGAGGGGACCATGTTACAGCAGAGAAAATAGACCACCATCAAGGACTTCAAGTAAGAAATGAGACATCTGGTTAAGTTCACAGACTTTCCTTCCTGATCATTTGCAACTGATGGGGTATGATCTCACCAGAAGGGGAGGGCATATAGGCTGCCAGACAGAAAGTAACCATTGTGCAAATGAGTGATTGACCCCTCTCTCACCATGGTCTCCTACTTTTATTCCATCTACCTTTGAATATATTCTTATAACAAGACTCTAATTTAACAGGTTTTTATCTCTGGCAAGGGGGTGACATCCAATATTCATTAGGATGGAGCCAAAGGTATTGCAGGAGCAGCAAAACAGAAAAAAAAATCAACAAACCATAATTTGGAACATCAGAGAGTCTATATCAACCACCTGGAACTGGGCCAGCTGAATTTCTCCCCATCCTGAAGCTCGGGAAATCTGCGGAAGTTGGGGTGGTAAGATTGTAAGAGCACAAGGATGGGAAGAGTAATGATATGCAAGATACTCCACACAAGTTAGGGCCAAAGCAATCACAATAAGACTTTGCATGACCTGCGCTATGTCCAACACATTATTGACCCCACAAAGTCTAGCATGGACTAAAGGCACTAGGATCCTTGGAGGCTAGGGACTGACAGTCACAGTAGTTTTCCTAAGCTTAAGGGGAACACAGGAAAGGGTTCTGGAAATGCCCCTGGGTCCTTGCACCTCATCAGAGAGTAGGACCCAGAGGAGAGTTTGGCATGCACATCAAAGGATGTTCCGGGGATTTGGGGGGAGCACTGGGGGATTGGGAAGGAGGGTGGAGGGGAGGGGGAGCAGGGGGATCGGGGATAGGTGGAGGGAGGGAGGGGACCAGTGTACCTGTTAAGTTTGTATGAGCAGAAATAATAGTAATAATAATAAAAAAATTGAAATGGCACATGACCCTGCTATACCACTGCTGGGAACATTACCCTCAAATATTTCATTATATTGTAGTGGCACCTCCATGTTCATTGCAACTCTATTCACAATAGTAAATTCATGGAATCAACCTAGATGTTCAACACTTGATGAATGAATAATGAAAATGTGCCACATGTACATGATGGACTACTACACAGATATAAAAAAAAGAAATTAATGAAATTTGCTGCTAAATGGATGGAACTGGAAGAAATCATACTGAGTGAAATATCCCAAGCAGAGAATGCCCAACATCACTGTTTACCCTTATAAGTAGAACCTAACTCCAAGCTCTCATAATGACATACTCAAGGGAAAATATTTTTATTACCCATTACAACCACAAAGGGTTAGAAATAGGAAGGTAGGGAAAAGAAGACACCCAAGAGAAGATCCCCACAGTTCAATAGACAAATAAGGTCACCATCAAGAAAGACCCCTAAGTGAGATATCTGATCCAGTCCACCATCAGTCTCCTCCTTATTCACTGGTATTTAAATTGTTTTGAAGCACTGTATGTGTGTCCCTCATTGTGTGGGGTGGTTAATAGTTATTAAACAGCCAGACAATGTCTTGGATGACACCATTCACTACTGTACCCTACTCCTGATCATCCCTTTCCTTCAAGCCTTCCCTTATATAAACACTTCCCTTTAACAGTTTTTGTATTGTTGGATAGGTGAGGATCTCAATACCCAGATGGGATGCAGTTTTGTGCAGTGTAAGAATAGAAAAACAGACACAATAAATAATCAGAATACAGGACATGGGCAACCCTCCCATGTTTATGTGGAAGCAGGCCAGCCAAATCTCTCCCCATTCAACAGGGAATTTTGTGGAAAATGGAGTGGTAAGACCATAAGAGCCTAAAGATGTGGAGGTCCTCACTGGACACCTCATTCCACTCAAGTTAGGGCAACCACAGCCAGGAATTCACTGCAACGGACTTGACCTCATCAGACCTGCACAGCAGTGGACATGTCAACATGCTCCCATGGACTGTTGTGGATCTGAGCAGAAATAGTTTCAGGTGGTATGATCCTTAAGGATAAGGGGTTAGACAGAGGTATAGGAACACCCATATCAGCAGTCTGCCCAAAGAAGGGCCTTATGTTCTTCTGCAGAGGCCTGAACCCCAACTAGAGCAGATGACACACAGGGAAGCCCAGGACACATAAAGTCAAAGGACAGGAGAGTAGGAGGGAGTAGATTGAATCCATGAAGGGTGGGATAGAAGAGAGGAATGGATGGGAGGATGGGAAGGGATGAGAACAGGAGGGAAGGGACAGAAGAATGAGAGATGCAAGGAGCATGTGTAAGATGGAATTCAAAATATTTAAAAATATTTTTTTGAAAAGAAATACTAAAGAAATGACAACTTGAAATGAAAAAAACAAGAAGTACACTAAACAATTCAGTGGAAAACCTTACCAATAGAATGGAACAAATTGAAATAAGAGTATCTGGGCTTGAAGACAAGATAAAGGAATGGGACCATTCTGTCAAAGATTATGATAATTTTTTAAAAAACTTTGTGTGTGTGTTGTGTGTGTGTGTGTGTATGTGTGTGTGTGCGCGCACGTGTGTATTAGAGGGCACTGTGTATCCCTGTGGAGGACCAAGGGTGACTTCAGGAATCATCCTGGATTCCTTTTACCTCCTCCTGGCTTCACTCTGGGATTTCCCAGGCTCCGCCCACTAGGGCCAGAAGTGTAGAGAGCCCGTCATTTCCACTTGGAGTTTTTAATGTGGGACCTGGAATCCGAACTCAAAACCTTCTGCTCTCGAGGTAGAGTCTTAACCTCTGAGTTATCCTCCAGACCAGATAATGATAAATTTTAAAGGAAAACATGATCAGAACATACAGAAGCTTTGGGGTACTATAAAACATACAAATAATGAGCATAGAAGGAAAATAAATCTAAGTCAAAGGCAAAGAATATATTTTTCATAAAATCAGAAAAAATCCCAAAATCTAGCAAAAGAGATGCTTTACCTAGATAAAACAAGCATATATACCACCTAATACACAGTATAAGAAACAAAATTCAACACTTCATGTAACAGTCAGATCAGTAAATGTACAGAGCAAAGAAAGGAAATTTAAAGTTGAAAGAAGGTACATAAATGCAGATCTCTAATAAGTATAATACCAAGCTATTTATTTAAAAGCCATATGTATGAGGACCACTATATTTTAAGATCTGATCACAGATGCCAACACAGACTACTACATACATCAAAGCTATCTATTATAATTGAAAGAGAAAAAAAAAACTGTCCACATTAAAAGCAGGTTAAAAGAAGTTATCACCAACCATATCAATCTTATGGAGGATACTGGGGGAAATGCTTTGGACTGAAGAAAAGGAGAAATATATCCAAGAGGCTACATGGAAAATAAGCAATGCTAGCTCAGGGTTAAACAAAGAAGGAAGGAAAACATGAAGAACTATGAATCCAACAAGTCGAAAGGACATTTTTCTTTTTTTTTTTTTTTTTTTTATTAAAAATTTAATTATACATTTTAAAATTTTTTACCAGTTCCCTCCCTCCCCCCTCCCCTTCCCCCAGTGTCTCCCCCCCAATTCCCAGAGAGTCCTTTATTGTGTGCGCCTAACTCTCCACTGGGTCCTCCTCTCCGATGACATATAAGGACCCAGTGGCATTTCCATAAGCCCTTTCTCTTGTTCCCCTTAATCATAAGATTACTACTATGGCTGTCAATCCCTTGCCTCCAGGGGTCTCGGTGCCCTTAACAGATGCTAGACTTTATGAGGGCAACAGTGCGCTGGACATTGCGCAGGGCATGCAAAGTTCCATTATGATTGCTTTGGCCCCAACTATTGTTGAGAATCTTGCAAATCGTTGCTCCTCCCATCCTGAAAGGACATTTTTCAATAACTATGAATATCAATGTTCTCAATGCCCTAGTCGAAAGACACAGGTTAACAGACTGGAGTAGAAAACAGGAATTATCATTTTTCTGTCTTCAAAAAACACACTTCCTCATCATAATAGGCATTATCTTTAGCAAATGGATGGGGGAAAGTATTCCAAGAAAACTAGATCAGGAAACAAGCAGGAGTTTCCATTCTAACATTTGATAAAATAAGTTACAAACTAATACTAATCAGAAAATACGTAGCAGTTCACTTCATTCTGATCAAGGGAACAATCCATCAATGGGATATTATGATCATGAATTTATATGTGCAAAGCAGGTAAGCACTCAATTTCTTACAGCAAAAACATATTAGACAAAATCACAGATTAATCAAACACAGTAATAGTAGGAGATTTTAGTGTTCTACTTTCACCAAAAAATATATAGATATGAAATTTGTAGTTACATTACATCATAGATCAATTGGACAAATCAGGTGTCTACAGAATATTCCATCCAAACACTACAGAATACACATTCTTCTCAGCAGCCCATGAGATTTTTCTAAAGCAGACCACAAACTGTGACAGAAAGCAAGTTGCAACAAATATAGGGAAAGTAAAATAAGTAATTGTATTTTATCTGACTACAAAGAACTAAAGGCAGACATGAACTTGCAGGAGAAATGACAGAAAACACATAGGACAATGGAGATTGTACAATGCACCATTTAATGATGAGTGGATCAATGAAGAAATAAAAAAAGGAAGCCAAAATTTCCTAGAAATGGGTGAAAATGAAACAACATTATAAGCTCTATGGAACACAATGAAGGCAGTCCTAAGAGAGGTTTATAGTGCCAAGTGCCTACATTAAAAATCAGACAGAATTCAAATGCAAAAGTTAATGAGACATGTTAAACCTCTGGAAAAAAAAAAAACAAAAAAAAAAACAAGAAGAAACCAAACCTCTATTCAGTAGATGGAGAGAAAATGCTAAGATCAGAGCAAAAATTAATGAAACAGTGAAAATTACAGACTTAATAATACAGAGTAAGTTATTTGAAAAGGTAAAGTAGATTAGCAAGCTCTCACAGTTTGATACTCATATCATCTTTACAACTGAAGGCTCTGAGCTCTGTGCACAGTTGTGAGAAATATAGCAGTTCAGGCAAGCCTGAAGGAAACTAAGAGGAATACCCAGGCTATGGTGGGCAGGACTAGTCCCTGAGCAGGCGAATAAGATGGATGGAGCTGATTGAGGAAATTGGCATCCTTTGGTATACTTGACCGGACATTCTGGTCTGGCCATTAAGAATTATCCCTCTCCAAACAGTCCTATGGATATATGGATATGGTAGAGCCAGTTCCCTCAGTCCCTGGTATTGGTGTGCAATCTCCTGACAAGTTGGATTAAGAACCATAACCAGACTTTTTTAATAGAAAATAAAACCCCTTGCTCTCTTTAGCAGTTTTTACCATGGATTTATAAGCAAAATCCAGAGTAACTGCAAAGTAAGCCCTTAAGAAAATTAGCCGAAACAAAGAGGTAAAATACACAAACTAATAATATTAAAGAGACAATACACCAGATGTGACATACCTTGAAACCTTATACTCTAATAAAATATAAAAATGAAAATAAATTAATTACTATAAGCATATTACCTAACAAAATAATAAAATATATAATTTAAATAGACCTATATCCAGTAAGGGGCAATGATTTTTAAAAAATTCCAAATAAAACAGAGCCCAGAAACAGATGGATTCACTGCAGAATTCTATTGGATCTTTAAAGAAGCACTAATGTAACTATTATCTAATTATTCCTTAAGTCATAAAAGGAAAAACTTTCAAAATCTATTTACAAAGTCAATATCAGTGTTGTCCTCATATCAGGAAAATATAAACAGAAAAATAAAAATGCAGACAAACTACTTTCATGATCCTGAAAGTATAAATTCCCAATTGCATACTGAATCCACAAAACACACACATACATGCAAATCATTAATTGTGGTCAAGTTGGCTTCATTCAAAAGAAGCTCAATATTTGTAAGTAAATGTTACCCATCATATATATACAGACTCAAAAACAGAAATCACACTATGATCTCAGTTGACACAGAAAGGACAATTGACAAAATATGATAATCCCTTATGATAAAACTTTTTGGAAGAATAGAAGGAGCATATCTCAACATAACAAACACTATATAAGAAATCTATAGCCAACTCATGATAAATGATTAAAAATTCAAAGCATCCCCTCTATGATTGGGAAGAATACAAGAATGTTCACTTATCTCCACTTCAATTCCTTATAGTGCTTGTAGTCTTAGGCAGAACAATAAGGAAAGAGAAAATAATAGGGATATGAATAGGGAAAGCAGGATTGAAGTTTCTCTATCTGTAGATGATGTGATTCTCTAAATAAGATATCCTTTAAAAAATCAAGCAACAATTACAACAGACACTGGAGAAATCCAGAGATCATAAGTACTTACTTTTGAAATTTATATTCTCTTAAATTGCACAGTCTACAGGAAATCGATGAATTCCCAACCACATGAATTACCTACCAAAACTGACTCAAGATGAAATAGACACATTAAACAGGCTAATAACAAGAGATGAAATTGAAATGGTAATTATAAGTCTTCCAACAAAAAAGCCTGGGACCATATGGATTCATTGCAGAATTCTACCAGGCCTTTACAAGGGAACTAACATCACTATTCCTCAAATTATTCTATAAAATAGAAATAGAAGGAATACTCCCAAACTCTTTCTGTGAAATCAATATAACTCTGATTCCAAAGCCAAACAAAGACACATCACAGAAAGAGAATTGCAGGTCAATCTTACTAATGAACACAGAAAATCCTCAATGAAATAAAAGCAAACCAAATTCAAAAACATATCCAAAGGATCATACATCATGACCAAGTTAGGTTCATACCAGAAATGCAAGGATCATTTAACATATGTAAATCAATAAACATAATTTATCATACTACCAGACTCAAAAACTAAAATCATATGATCCTCTCAATAAATGCAGAAAAGACATTCAACAAAATCCAACATCCTTTCATGATAAAAGTTTTAGAGAAAACAGTAGTGTATATCAACTTAATAAAAGCTATATATGACAAGCCTAAAGCAAGCATCATCCTACATAGGCATTCCAACTTAGATCTGGAACACGACAAAGCTGTCCACTGTCACCACTCCTGTTCAGTGTTGTGCTTGAAGTCCTAGCTAGAGTAATAAGGCAAGACAAGGAGATAAAAAAGATTACAGATAGGTAAGAAAGAAGTCAAAGTATCCCTATTTACAGATGCCATGATTCTATACTTGAGAGATCCAAATGACTCCACCAAGAAACTACTTTAATTTATAAACAATTTCAGTAAAGTCGCAGCCTACAAAATCAACCTACAAAATTCAGCAGCCTTCCTATATACCAGGGACAAAAAAGCTGAGAAAGAAATGACAGCATCAATCCTATTCACCATAACTACAAAATATCTTGGAATAAATTTAACCAAGGAAATAAAAGACCAGTATAAAGGAAACTACCAAACACTGCTGAAATAAATTAAACAAGATACTAGAAAGTGGAAAAATCTTCCTTGCTCATGGATTTGTAGGATCAGTATTGTGAAAATGACAATCCTACCCAAGGCAATATAAAGATTCAATTCAATTCCAATAAAAATCGAAATACTATTCTTCAGGGAAATGGAAAAAATATCAACATTTATATGGAAGAACAAAAAACCACGAATAGCCAAAAACAATAAGAAGAGTGCTAGAGATATCACCATACCAGATTTCAAAGTATATTACATAGCTGTAGTAATAACAGCAGCATGGTACTGGCACAAAAACAGATACACTGACCAATGCATCAGAACAGAAGACCCATATATAAACTCCCAGACATACAGCCACTTAATTTTTGACAAAAGTGCCAAATATGCACACTGGGGAATAGACAGCATCTTCAACAAGTGATGCTGAGAAAATTGGACATCCACATGTAGAAGCACAAAGATTGACGGTTGCCTCTCTCCTTATACAAAAGTCAACTCCAAATGGATCAAAGACTTCAACAATAAACTAAACTCTGAAATTATTAGAAGAAAGAGTAAGAAATACACTTGAATTGATAGGCCTAGGTAAAGATTTTCTAAGCAGAACAACAAATGCCCAGGAACTAAGACCAATTTAATCTACAAATGGGACTTATGAAATTAAAAAACTTCTGCTCTGCAAAAGAAGCAGTTAATTGTACAAAATGGGAAAAAATCTTTGCTTTCTATAAATCTGACAAAGGATTAATCTCCACAGTATATGAAGAGTTCAGATAATTAAACACCAAGACACCAAACATTTCAATTAAAAAAATTGGGCCTTAGAACTAAATAGGGATTATACTCAAAAAGAAACTGAAATGTCAAACAAATACCTTAAAAGAAATTCAAGATCGAATCAACACTGTGATACCATCTTACCCAAGTGAGAATGGCTAAGATCAAAAACACAGAAAACAGAGGTTGCTGGTGAGGCTGTGGAGAAAATGTTGGTGGGAGTGTAAACTGGTAGAGCCTGTATGGAGATCAGTAGGGAGGTTCCTCAGGAAGCTGAAAATGGAATTGCCATATGACTTAGCTATACCACTCCTTGGAATATTCCCAAAAGACTCTACATCTTATTACAAAGACACTTTGTTCATCTATGTTATTGCGGCTCTATTCACAATAGGGAACAAATGGAATCAGCCAACATGCCCATCAACAGAGGAATGGATAATGAACAATGTGGTACATATACACAATGGAATATTGGTGCAACATTTACTCTTAACTACTGCTGTCAGAGAACAATCAAAGTCAATTAACTTAAGGGAGGAAGGGAGATTTATTCAGTTTAATGTTCCAGAGGAGTGATACAGTCTCTCATGGTGGAGGTGGCATGGCTTCCTGGCAGAAATTGGAAGAGGCTATATCACTGCAGACACCTTGGAAGCTGAGAGGTTCCAAACTGCTTGCTGCAAAGACAGACTTCTCTAGAGGTAGGGTGGGACTAATCCACCTCAAGGTCCAACTCTTGTGACTGCCTTCTTCCAGCAAGGCTTCCCCTCTCAAGGTGCCATGACCTTGCCAAACACATGAGACTATGGGGGACACATTTCAAACCTTGACACTCCACCCCTGACCCCACAGACTCATTGCCATCTCATTATGCAAACCATACTCAGTCCAACTTTAAAAGTCTTTATAGACTACATCAATAGTCCCAATACAGTCCAAAAGTCCAAAGCCTAAAGTCTCCTGTAAAATCAAAAGACAAGTTACATACTTCCAAAATACAATAGCACAGAATAAACATTCCCATTCCAAAAGGAAGGAATGGGGGCATATCCAGAACAGACTGGTCCATAACAAGACCAAAACCAGCAGGACAATCTCCAAATCTTGTAGCTCCAAGTCCAACAGGTGAGCTTCTCCTTGAAATCATCTCAGTTCCAAAGGGCTTTGGTTCCACCACTCCAATGCCGCTGCCTGTAGAACATATCGCTCTCTTGGGCTGACTCCTCCCAGGCTATATAGCTTTCCTTGGCAGATGTCCTATGCTGTCTCTGGCATCTCTAGCATCTTTATTCTCAATGGCAAACCAGGCTTTAACTGCACAGTACAAACTGCCCTTTTTGGGCCTCTAAACCACACTTTCTGTCACATGCTGTCTGGGGTTCCACTGCCTGTATCTCACAATGTTGCTCTCCTTGAAGGTCTCACGAGAAAGGCCCATTTTGCCTCATTCTCAAGATGCAAAGACTTTCCCAGCACAAAGCCCCAAGGTTCTCCATATTACTCCCAACAAACAGTTCCAAAGGCACACTAGCCACATCACAGCATTGGCCATACTGCTGGTTACCAACTTCTCTCAGCTTTACAAACAGTTTCATGTGTGGTACCAGATACTCTTAATCTCACAGAAATTCCCCCTACTGGTACCAATTTATGTAACAGTTACTCTTAACCATTGCTGTGAAAGAGCATTCAAAGTCAAGCAAGTTAAGGAAGAAAGGGAGATTTATTCAGCTTACTATTCCAGAGGGGAGACAGTCTTCATTGTGGAAGTGGCACAGCTGGCTGGCAGAACCTGGAGTCAAGTCAGACTAAGTCACTCCCATCTGCAAGACTGAGAACTGCAAGACTGTTTACTGCAAAGGCATATTCCTGGTGGTAGGGTGGGACTAATCCACCTTAAGGCCTACCTCCCATGACCACCTTCCTCCATCAAGGCTCCACCTCTCAAAGGTGCCATGACCTTCCCAAACACATGAGACTGTGAGGGACACATTTCAAACCATGACAGCAACTATCAGCTTTCTAATTGGATTCAAGATCTGCTTGTCAGAATGGTACCCTTGTAAACTAGAACAAGAACCTGAAGAAAGAAGGGAAGGAAATTGATCAATAGGGAAGACAGACAATAAACCTATAGATAGGAAGACAGTACATCAAAGTGTCTTCAGAGACAATACCAGAGGTATCCAATATAATAATAAAGAAAAAAAAGAATACTTTAGGAGATATTTTACTTAGTATCAAGTTACATTATAGAGCCATAGTAACACAAACAACATGGTAGTGGTAGGAAAAAAAAGACGACTAGCACACCAGTGGAATAGAACAGAGGTCCTAGATACCAGTCCGTGCACTTAGAGCTATCTGGTGTTTGGTAAAGAGGTCAAAATACATAATGGAGAAAAGAAAGCATCCTCAACAAATGATGCAGGAAAAGGTGGAAATCAAAATGCAGGACAATGAAACTACATGCCTATATGTCAACATACAAGAAGCAACTTCAAATGTACCAAATACCTGAAATAATACTGAATACTTTAAAAGTGATAGAGGAAATAGTAGTGATCACTCTCTAACAGGCACAAACAAGGACTTTCTAAACAGGTTTTTGATGTCACAAGAAATAAGACTAACAGTCATAAATAGGATCTCATGAAACAAAAAAGCTTCTGGAGTACAGGAAATAGTCAACTGAGTAAAGAAACAGCCCACGAAAATAAGAAAATCTTTGCTAGCTATAACACATTAAGAGAATTTATACATGTGATACACAAAGAATTCAAGACATGTAACATCAAGAAAACAAGCCAATCCAAAACCTCTGAACTCAGAACAAATACAAATTGCTAATGCACATTTAAATAAATGTTCAAGATAATTAGCTATCACAGAAATGCAAATTAAAACTACTAAGTTATTCATTTCACCCCAGTCAAATGGCTATTGTGAAGAAATCAAATGAAAACAGATGCTGACAAGCATATTAGGAGAATGGAAATCCTTATTCACTATTAGTGGGAGTGTAAAATGGTACAGGCACTTTAGAAATCAGTTTGGAGTTTCCTCAAAAAGCTAGAAGTAGAACTACTATATAACCTAAGTGTAACACTTTTAGCCATGTATCAAAAGCAATTTATATCCTATTACAGAGAGGCCTGCTCAACCATATTCATTATGCTGCTCTTGATAATACCTAGGAAATAGAATCAGACATGGTGTCCAACAGATGATTAAGATAATGAAAATGTGTACACAGACACAATGAAATTTTAAACAGGTGCAAAAAAATGAAATAATAATGCTTATAAGTAAATAGATAAAATTGCAAAAACCACAGAGTGAAGAAACACAAGTGTATTAGTCAGGTTCTCTAGAGATGCAGAATTCACAGAATGAATGGATATATATATATATATATATATATATATGTAAGAGATTTATTGAGTTGGCTTAAAGATATGGCCGAGGTAGTCCAATGATAGCTGCCAGTAGCCGAAGGTAGTCCAAGGATGGCTGCTAGTAGCTAGCTGCTCAGTTTGGTAGTCAAGTGGGTGATGGCTGAAGGCTGGAGAATCCCTAGAGTCTTCAGTCTAGCCGACAACTAGGAGGATTGGAAGGCTAGAGGGTCGAAGAAACTGGGCGGCCAGAAGGAAGAGCGATTCTTAGCACAGCTGCAAGAAGGCATCAGTTCTCTTTGGTGGCTTGTTTTTATATGATGCAGAATTGAGAGGATTCTATGAGAGCTTTGGAGGTTCTGATAGGATCTAGGGTGGGTACAATCCTATCAAGTAGTCTCAGTTGTTCCTTTCCAGAGGTGGTCTCAGCCCATCTTAGTTAATACCAGGTGTGTCAAGTTGACACCCAGGTTTAACTGTCACAAGTTCACCCCTTGTCAACTTGACACCAAATCACATTTCCTTAGGCCATTATAAAAATCTCCAAATAAAAACAGTAAGATTCATAATTCTGCCTAACATAATATAGCTATCCATGTACAACCAAACACGCATTATTTTTACAAGATTAATGACAATGCCCCTTGAGAAATGCTTAGTCTTTAGTGTCCCATAACACAATATCATAATGTAGATTAAAACATTTCATCACATAACTACAGATTGACATTACATTATATAACATAAATATCTTCTTAGCATATGTGCACATGTACAAGTCTATTCTTGGCAGTCTAGGCCAGGAACACTCATGGCAATTATAATCCTCATTTCTGTAACTGGTTATGTGGCCTTAGGTGGTATTTATGACTACCATCTTCTACTACCCATTCTGTATTTCCTCCACCTTCAGCAAGCACTTTCACAGATTTTGGCTCTTTACTTGGAGGGGTTACCATACCTTCATTCCTGGAGTATCTGGACCATTTACTGTCTTTCCTATGTTGGGTTGCTGTAAATTCCCATTGACCTTAATTACAGGACATGGTAATACCAAGAGACGCCCTAGTGGATCTCCTAGACTCCAGACATATTCTTCCTTACTACCATTGTGGAGAACCAGTCCTATTTCCCCATGTGGTCTGGGTTAATCACCCCTCCTAATACTGTTATTCCTTTCTTAGCCTGTTGGCTCAAGAGCATCAAAAGTCCTAAATAACCAGGAGGAAGCCTTAGCTTCCAGTTCGAAGGAATAGCTGTTGTGTCTCCTGGCAGAAGCTCTGGACCCAAAACTTCTAAGCCAGTAGAACACAGGTTTGCGGGAACAGGAAGAAAAAATTTTCCTAATGGGTTACTAGGGGTGATAGTAAGGGGAGTTATTCCTGTTTTCACTCCTTGATTCTTGGACCCGTGAATCCTGGTTATAGGAGACGCAATACATATATTGGAATAGCTGTTGTGTCTCCTGGCAGAAGCTCTGGACCCAAAACTTCTAAGCCAGTAGAACACAGGTTTGCGGGAACAGGAAGAAAAAATTTTCCTAATGGGTTACTAGGGGTGATAGTAAGGGGAGTTATTCCTGTTTTCACTCCTTGATTCTTGGACCCGTGAATCCTGGTTATAGGAGACGCAATACATATATTGGACGCTGGTTTAAGGCATATACTGCTTTCTGGAGAATTCTGCCTCATCCTTCCAAACTATTACCACCTAATTGAAGTGTCAATGGTCTTATTGATCTGCAGTGTCTGTGAACTACAATACCAACCTACCAAGAAAGAAGTGCCCACTGTTGCTACAGAAACACACTGTTAGGGGAATACAAAAATGACTATGTGATTGGATCTGAGGCCCACTCTATAAGACAGAACTCATCCCTACTATTATAAATTCAGTCAAAAACCCATGGCTAAGGAAGTCTTAGATCTTACAGGTAAGCTTACTAATATTTTCAAAACTGATTTGACATCAAGCTGCCTTCTAAATATTTATATTTATTTATTTTTGTTTTATTTATATGTATATTTTTACCCACAGACAAATGTTGCTTCCAGTTTTCATCAGAAAAGCTTCTTTTTGAAATGAATATTGGTGAATATTGATGCATAGCTACTTAAATTGCTGAGAATAAGAAGTGATGGCTGAGTAGGACATTTTTACCACTGCAAGAGTTGAGAAACATTGCAAATGAGGGGGGAGAATGAATGTAAAACCTGAAGATAAGGAGAAGGTCTGTAAATTCTTGCTTCTTGGCCTGATACAGCCACTGCAAGCATGAACTCATAGCATTTGGCACTGCCTTCACTGTGCCTGCACAAGATCAAGCCTGTGGACAGTTAATCATAAACTGGGGAGGGGCTCAGAGAGCTCTATCTGTAACTATATATAATAATACTGACTGGAGGGCAGGGAGGTGTCACTGTTTTCAGGTGTGCATCTACTGAGGAGCCACCAGGTTCTAAGAGAATTTCAAATCCATGATCACACATATGATCCTGGCTAAACTCAAAACAAAGGCAGAAGATATGACTGTGGGAAAGGGATCTATATGGAGGAAAGTTGTATAATAGGAGAGGGAAAACAATTGAAGGGGAAGAAGGATACAGTAATCAGAACATACTACATACACATCTGAAATTGTGAAAGGGAAATTTAAGAGAAGTAACATGAAAATATTTTAGGTCTTTTTTCAGTTTAGCTATAAAAACACATCTACTATAAACATCTGAATTTAGTAACTTAGATACAGAACATGCTCAGTGCACATTGGAATGAAAATGGGTTATTGTTTGTGAGTCTAGGTCTGAGTTGGACAACCCTATCATATATAAATGAACAATTAAATAGGACCATGACATCAATTAACACAATTCCAGAAGTTAATAATATACCCTTCCCTAGGGCATAGCCAAGTCTCCCAAAAGATAGAACTGAAAAACCAGTATATATATGAAGTAAACATCTTTTAAAGTCCTTTATAACTTGTTTTTAAAAACAAAATAAACTTCTTGATTCTACAGGAACTCAAAAAGTTCAGGAGGATTTAACTAGCATTTTTATTGTAACTTTAAACTTTTTTCATTTGAAGTCCCAAATTAAAGCATATATGTGGTAAGGCAAAATGAGCTCAAAAGTTAGTTTCAGTTTCTAACAAGCTTTTACTAAGATTTGTATACATAATAAAAATATGTGTTTCTATTTTATTTATATGTGTGAAAAATCATTGAGATCAAGAGAAAGCATTTTAACTTCATTTAAAAGGTAGCTCTAACATATAATTTGGGAAGTCAGACTTGGTGAACTTTTGAGGAAATTTAGAAACTTAGGATTTCAACCAGGAAAATACCAGTATGTCTGGAAACTAGTAAGAGTTCTTACTTGGATAGAGCATCAGATACAATATGTGTAGGGAATAATAATAGATTTGACACAATATTGTGAGCATCCTATATGTAAGGATGAGAAATTACAAGCAATTATATAGCATGAACTATAGAATGACTGAAGTAGCAGTTAAAGAGATCTTGTCCATAACCTTATTTTACATGTGATGAAACTGAGGTTTAGATAGGGGTAGTAGCTTGTTCAGGATCACATGACTGGATTAATGCCCAAGCTTATCTTTTGATTTCTGATCCAATACTGTTTCCATTAACATTTTGACAAAACAAAATGAAGAAAACAATTTGGTTGATATAATAAACTGTCAATAGAAATAAACTGAACAAAAGGAAAACTGGAAAGCAGTTTCCAATGTGTAAAAATAAAATTAGCAGTAACCTGTGCCCACAAACATAAAAAAGGAAATTCAAGTGTTTGACTTTCTATATTCTTATCAATTTGGAGGTATAGCTCAGGGGTTGGCAAACATATACAAGCTCCTGAGTTCTACTTCCAGCATCACTGAATAAATAAACACAAATCCAAGAAAAGACAACAGGCAATGATTAAAGAACAATGTAAAGTAATTCTAAGGAAGCACATAACTTGCTTCAGTTCTTGTATCCTTTATTTTTCACAAAGTAGTCAGATCATTTCACTACTAAATTCTTCTAAACCCTTCAACTGAGTGCAGTCCACTCTGACTTAAGATACTACTTTTATGCCCTGCAGGATGTAGACCCTACCTACTTTTCCACAGTTGTTTTTTATTGCCTTCCTTCTTATTCTGGCTGTTATGCTGGTTTCCATGCTGTTCTTAGACCATTCAAATAAGTTCTTTGAGACAATGGAACACACTATATCCAGTGCTTATAAAACTCTTACTCAAATAATCTTGCATATGTATTTCATTATCACTTTTAAGTCTCTGAATAAACTTCACATTCACTAAGAGACCACTGTATCCAAAGCATTAATTCCATTCATTTTTGATAGGTTCTTACTATGTAGTTCTAGCTGGTCTAGAAGTCACTATGTAGGTAAGACTGGCCTTGAACATGATACAATTCTTCTGCCTCTGCCTCCCCCATACTGGAATTAAAGGCACAAACCATCAGGCTCACAGCCTGTCACTTTTTATTGCCATTCTATGTTGTATGCTATTTTATGGAAATTATCATTATTTTGCTATTACTTTACAAAAATTCTGCTAAATATAAGTTCTATAATGATAGTAATACCTCTGCAGATAAAGGTTTTGCTTTTGCTGCCATGTCTGGCCACCTGAATTTTCAGTCCCTAAAACTCATACATTAGAAGGAGAGAACTGACTCCTGCAAGTTGGCCTCTGACCTTCACATGTGTCCTACACACGCATACCCCACCAAAATGTAAAATTTTTCTTTTATTTTTAAAAATATTTTATCTATTTATCTATTTATTTATTTATCTATCTATCTATTTATTTATTTATTTATGAAGGGGGAAAAAAGAAGCACATGCAATGCATGGCTCCCAGATGGAGGTCAGAAAACAACTTTCAGTAGTCAGTTCTCACTTATATCATGTAGGCTTTTTAAAATCAAGTTCAGGTCCTCAGGCTTGTGAGCAGGCACCTTACTCACTGAGCTCAGTTGGGCTCAGTTTCAGAGAGTTCCAGGCAAGAAAGGCATGGTGGAGAGCTTTAATCATGGTGGGTGGAGCCTGTTGTAGAAGCTGCTTATATAGTGGACCAGGAAGCACATAGTGTAATAGGAAATAGGGTCTAAGAAGAAAACTTTCAAAGGCCTGCCCTTAGTAATGTACTTCTGAAAGACCACCTCCCATATCCTAAAGGTTCTAAAGTCTACCCAAACAGCAACATCACCTGTAGAACATGCATTGAAAACAAACATGTTGGGGACATTTTAGACAAAGTATAACAGCACCAAGAAAACCATATATTAGACAAAATATAAGCTCCTTATGAAATGATGTTTAGAAGTCATCTAGAATAATTAAACTGCTTCCTTATCTCACCTTATAATACAATCAATTTAAAATGCATATTAATGGTAAATGTGAAACTTTAAAAAAATAGAGGTTAACATTTCAAGATATAGATATAAGTAACACCATTTTGCGTATGACTTCAATAGCTAATAAAATAATAGCAAGAACTCACAAATGAGGTTACTTCAAAGTAAAATTCTTTGAGGAGTGCTTACTTAGCAAGTATAAGGCCATGAATGTGATTTCCAGCACCAACAAAAGTTGACATGCAAGCCTGGGGACCAAGATTCAAATCCTCAGAACTTACCTAGAAGCCAGTTGAGTATGACATTCTTCCTATAACTCTAGCCCCAAAAGTTAGAGACAAGATATCTCCAGAGCAAACTGTATAATAACTAACATTACAGGAGATTTCTTGGTTTGATTGAGAGACTAAACCTCAATAATAAAGTGGAGAATGATTGAGGAAGATTCTTGACATCAACCTCAGGCTACCCATGCCAGTGTACCCATGCACACATGTGTGCCTGCATATGTGCAAAGGTGCATATGCGTGCACACCACATACAAATAAAAGGGAGGCCATCTAAAGAATTAGAGGAGACCTTAGCCAGATATTCATCTGCTAGCAGATTAATACATAGAATATATAATACAAACAACTAAATAAGTAGACATAGGGAGAAATTATCCAATAAATAAATGAGCAATTGAATTCAACAGACTGATCTTAAAGGAGGTACAAATCACCAGCGAATATAGTAAAAGAAAAATACAATGGGAAATGAAAATCAGAACTATAAGATTTCATCTGAACCTATTCAGAATAGCTATCAGAGAAAACTAGCAATGTGGCTTGTGGGGGTGATTATATGAACACTTATACTCTGCTGGTGGTGGTAACATAAAATTGTGTAGTCACCATGGAAATCAGTATGGGAGCTTCTAAAAAACTAAAATTAAAACTCTCATATGATGACCCAAATATACTACTCCTGGGTAGTCAATATGCAGACAAGATACTTGCAAATCCACATGTATTACTCTACTATTCATGATTGCCAAGATATGGAACCACCTGTTGAATGGAGAGATAGATAGATAGATAGATAGATAGATAGATAGATAGATAGATAGATAGATAGATAGAAAGATAGATATGGCAGTTTATTGAGAGAGAGAGAGGGGTAGCAGTTTATTGAACCATAAAGAAGAATGAGATTATCATTATATAATTTCCCAGAAAAGTAAATGGAACTGGAGATTACCAAGTTAAGCAAGATATGGCAAGTTCAGAAAAAATGAACTATCATGTTTTATCTCCTATGTGAAATCTGGCCTTTTTAAAAGGAAAAGGCATGAACATAGAAGGAGTATTATTTGAAATTAGAAGAGGCCACATGGGTTTCATGGTGAATCTGATCAAAGCACATTGTAAAAATATGTAAAAACACCATAATGAAACACATTATTTTGTAAAAATGAAAATATGCTAGCAAGAAAGCAATGAAAAGGAAAACAGAAACAGGGATTTTGCAGAGAAATAATTTCAGATTTGTACTAAAAGTAGTTTAGAAATAATGGCGTGATTGCAAATGTCTAAAAGTCCTGGGACTATTCCCAAAGAATGACACATCTTACTACAAAGACATGTATATCCATGCTCATTGCAGCTCTGTTAACAATAGCAAAGAAATGAAATCAGACTAGATGTCCAAAAGTAGACAAATACAAAATGAAATTGTGGTACATGTACATGATAAAATTTTATTCTGCTGCCAAAAATATGAATTAATGAAATTTGCTCATAAATGGATAAATTTGGAAGAAATTACACTGAGTAAAGTATCTCAGATGCACAAAGTCAGATGCTACATGTTTTTCCCTTATAAATGGATCCTAACATTGAATCTTCAGAATTATATACCCAAAGGGAAACTTCTATAATACCCATAAACCACAAAGGAACAAAGGTTGGGGCAGGAAAGATCCCAAAAGTTTAGAGATGAAAGAACACAGACAAATAAATGACAAAGTAATTATGGAAGAAAAATCATGATGGGGAGGGGAAAAGGGGAACAGGAATTTGTGAAGGGTAAGTAGCAAAGAGAAAAAAAGGGCAAGAGGCTGGGGAAACAAAAAAGTTGTCAATGTCCTCACCCAGCTATGCATGCTGTAAACTACAATAGCTGTGGCAAGAAGAACCCAGTGGAGAAAGAGAGATATGTAGGACCCACCATAACCAACTACTATCTGAATGTATTCTAACTTCACCCCCCTCCCACTATTAGGGAACGTATGTCTTGTACTGTACACTTATTTAAATAATAATGGAAAGGGAGAAAATATTTGATACTAGATAGGAACAGATGGCTTAGTGTTAACAATAGATAATTTCCCAGTAAACTATATCTGGGCACTTCTTTTAATTAATCAATTTATGTTTTTATAAACAAAATGAATTTCTGTTCATGCCCTCTTTTCCTCCTCCTCTTCCTTCTTCTTCTCCTCCTCCTCTTCCTCCTTCTTCTCCTCCTTCTCCTTCTCCTCCTTCTCCTCCTCGTTTTCCTCTTTCTCCTCCTCCTTTTCCGCCTCTCCTCCTTTCACTAATCCATCCCTGTGCTTCCTGCCTTCATGGCTTTCTGCATGTGTGGATCAAAGGACTTCCTTCAAGATTACCTGTATTGTCTCTGTGGCAGTGGGTAAACTCACAGGTGGGGATATTCCCCTTCACTTTTTGAGCACTAGGGTTTCCACTAAATGCAGTTGTTTCTCCTGGGATCATTCTGGTCCATGGAGAAATAATGATATGTCAACCACTACATAGATCTGGTGGGGGTAGATCTTATTGGGGGTAGATCTTATTGCAGTGAGCTCTTAGATGCAGCAGCATTTCTATCATTAGAGTGTCCTTCTCGGCAGTACACCTCCTTATCTTTAGGATCTTACAATCCTACCGTTCCCTCTTTTGCAAGGTTGCCTGAGCCTTGGGATAAGGAGAGATACACTTGGGTAAGAAAAGCTCTCAGCACTAAACCAAGATGTACCCTACCACAATGGAAGATTATTGAGCCAGAAAACCACAACGAGTCAGAATGCAGAGTAATGGCCATCCTAAAAGCTCAGCCCTCATTAGGTCACCAAAATTTCCTCCCATCTCAAGGTTCAGGGAACCATGCAGAAGAAGGGGCACTAAGATTGTAATAGCCTAGGCCCCCGCCCAAGGTGAGTGAGTGAGTGAGAGAGAGAGAGAGAGAGAGAGAGAGAGAGCACAGCCCAGCCCCCAACCAACCCAGAGCCCCACGCGTCCCGGTGGCCACGAGCACCCAGGCCAACTGCGGCTTGGCCTGTGGCCCCCGGCCCGGACCGACCCCAGCCCCGTCCGTGCCACCCCGCCCCCACCCAAGGTGAGTGAGTGAGAGAGAGAGAGAGAGAGAGAGCACAGCCCATCCCCCAACCAACCCGGAGCCCCATGCATCCCGGCGGCGGCGAGCACCCAGGCCGACTGCGGCTTAGCCTGGGCCCCGCCCGGGACCCAAGCCCCTCGCATCCTGCCCCCTGTGCGCCTAGCCACCCCCCTGAATCCCAGGTGAAGAATTCTGCCATTTAGCCAGGGAGCGAGAGTCCAGCCCAGTCCCGCCCCCCACCCGGGCGCCGCCTGGCCAGCAGCACCATGCTGCGCAGCCGCCGGCTTTGCCCCCAGGGCCCCGGCCCTCTCCGCGCCTACCTTCCCAGGTCGCAGGTGAAGAATTCTGCCATCAACATCAGACCCTCTGCCTCTCTGGCCCACCGGGGACCTACGCACGTGGTCCACGGAAGACACACTGCTACTCAGAATTCAATAGAGCCCAAAGGAAACTCAAGCAAAATTCTACAGAACAAAGGGAGCACAGGCCATACATCTGGACTCCACAACAATCATTATATCACGTGGGCGAGTTTCTTCTCATCCAGCCCAAAGATAAGTAAACTTTTTCTTTCCACCTTACTGATCCTTTAAAGTATCAATGCTGTAGATCAACTTTCTCATACAGCCACCCTACAACATACAATTCCAGGGAGTACACCACTCACCCCCACACATTTCACCAAGAAACTAAATCGTAAAAGTGAACTACCAAACTAATATTCACCCCCTGGTAATGTAACCTGACTTAACTGACGTACTAACAGCCTAGTAGCCTCATCTAGGATATAATAATAACAATACACAAACATACCCAATCCAAGGTAAGCACTAGTAATAACTGGCAAGCTTAAAAATACTAAATACGTCGATTCAGTGAAAAACACAGAAACTGAAAGGTCCTAAAAAAACAAAACAACAATGTACAAGTCAAAGTGCAGATCCACGAGAAACAAAACCCAAGAAGACCAATCTCCTGCCGAAAGAATCAATCCCATAATGAGGGATTCCGACCAGAACAAATCCACAGAAAATAGCCATGGAAGCCAGACCCAACATAACGACTTTCAGAGTATGATCACTACCATGATTAATACTATGAAAGAGGAAATCCGAGAAGAGTTAAACAACCGAATCAACCACTTTGAACAGGAACACAACAGGCACTTGGAGGAGTTGAGAAAAACAGTTCAAGAAACAAAAATAGGTATGGAGCAATTAAAACAGTCTCAGGCAGAGTTTAAAATGGAACTAAAAGACAAGATATCTTCAACCCAAAACTCATCAGAGAGTCTTATCAGCAGAACAAATAAGGCAGAAAATAGAATTTCAGATCTTGAAGACAAAGTGGGAGAATTAACCAGCTGAATGGAAGAGATTGTTAAAGCCAAAAAGATACTTGAGAAGAACATTCAAGAGATATGGGACACCCTGAAGAAGCCTAACATGCGCATTCATGGAATACCAGAACAAGAATCCCAAAATACCACACCTGAGGAAATATTTCAATTCATCATAAATGAAAACTTCCCACAATTAAAGAATGAGAGGCCTATCCAAATACAAGAGGCATTTTGCACTCCAAACAGATACGACCAAAATAGAAAATTGCCACGGCAAATAATAGTCAAAACACTCCACATTCAAGACAAAGAAAAGGTGCTGAGAGCTTCAAGAGAAAAAAAGCAACTCACTTTTAAAGGTAAACCTATTAGAATAACAAATGACTACTCAATGGAAACAGTAAAAGCAAGAAGAGCTTGGAGAGACATACTTCAAGTATTAAATGAGCAAAAATGCCAACCCAGACTGATATACCCGGCAAAACTATCTGTCATGATTGAGGGAGAAAGAAAAGTTTTCCAGCACAAAGACAACTTGAAGGGATACATGTCTACCAAACCAGGCTTTCAAAAAATGCTAGAAATGATACTCAAGCTTGAAGAAAAGAACAAGTGTATCCAGGAGGACAGAAGGGAAGTATAATACCACCAAAACATAAATATCAAACAACATGCTTACAAAATCTACTAAACATAAAAAATGTCCAGAATTAAAAATAATTTCTCCATTATAACATTAAATGTCAATGGTATTAACTCGCCGATTAAGAGACACAGATTACAAACTTGGATTAAAAATCACAATCCAACAATCTGCTGCCTTCAGGAAACTCATCTCACCACGAAAGATAGGCACATCCTAAGAATGAAAGGCTGGTCCAAAATCTTACAAGCTAATGGAACCAGGAAACAGGCAAGGGTAGCAATTATGCTTTCAGACAAAGTGGACTTCAAACCAAAGAAAATCATAAGAGACACAGATGGATACTACATTTTAGTCACAGGTACAATTCACCAGGAAGACTTCACAATACTGAACATTTATGCACCCAATACGGGCCCCTCCACATTCATTAAGAAAACCCTACAGCGTCTAAAGCAAGAAATCAACCCCCAAACGATAATTCTTGGGGACTTCAACACCGCCCTCTCAACATGGGATAGAACAACAGGTCAAAAGCTTAACAGAGACACTTTGGAACTTAATCAAACCCTTAAAGAAATGGACCTTACAGATCTCTATCGAACTTTTCACTCACGCACAAAAGAATACACATTTTTCTCAGCAGCACATGGAACTTTTTCCAAAATAGATCACATATTGGGCAGAAAAACGATCTACACATATACAAAAAAGTTGAAATTCTAACCTGTGCCCTATAAGACCATCACGGCCTAAAGCTGGACATCCACAACACAACAAACAAGAGAAAATACACTAACTCCTGGAAACTTAACAATATGATGCTGAATGAGAACTGGATTCAGGAAGAAATTAAAAAGGAAATTCAAGATTTCCTGAAAGTGAATGATAACGAAAATACAACTTATCAAAATCTCTGGGACACAATGAAAGCTGTCCTAAGAGGTAAGTTCATAGCTCTTAATGCCTACATCAAAAAAATGGAAACAACAGAAATAAATAACTTAACGATGCAGCTTAAGGCTTTAGAGAAACTTGAGCAATCTGATCCCAAAAGTAGTAGAAGAGAGGAAATTAGCAAAATAAGGGGAGAAATATCTGAAATCGAGACTAAGAAAACGATAGAAAAAATCAACCAGCCAAAAATCTGGTTCTTTGAAAAAATCAATAAGATAGATACACCCCTAGCTAAATTAACCAAAAGCAAGAGAGAGAAAACCCAAATTAACAAAATTAGAAATGAACATGGAGTAATCACTACTGATACCCAAGAAATCCAGAGAATTATAACATCATATTTCAAAAACTTATACTCTGTGAAGTTTCACAACACACAAGAGATGGATGAATTTCTAAGTAAACACATCTTCCCTAAATTGGATCAGAAAGTTGTGAATTACTTAAATGGCCCTATAACATATGAGGAAATTGAAGAAGTAATCTCGAATCTTCCCACCAAAAAATGTCCTGGACCAGATGGATTCAGCACAGAATTCTACCAGACATTTAAGGAGTCAATAACACCAATACTCCTTAAACTGTTCCATCAAATAGCAAAGGAAGGAACACTACCAAATTCCTTCTATGAAGCTAATATCGTCTTAATACCAAAACCTAATAAAGATTCACTTAAAAAAGAAAACTATAGTCCGATCTCCCTGATGAACACAGACGCAAAGATTCTCAAAAAAGTCTTAGCAAATCGGATTCAAAAACATATCAAAAAGATCATTCACGGGCACCAAGTAGGCTTCATCCCTGGCACACAAGGTTGGTTCAACATACGCAAATCAATAAATGTAATTCATCATGTAAACCAGTCCAAAGTCCAAGACCACATGATACTCTCAATAGACGCAGAAAAAGCCTTTGACAAGATCCAACAGCCTTTTATGATCAAAACGCTAGAGACAGTAGGAATGGAAGGAACCTTTATCAATATAATAAAAGCTGTATACAACAAGCCCACAGCAAGGATTATGCTCACTGGGGAACAATTGGAAGCCTTCCCACTTCGATCAGGAACTAGACAAGGCTGTCTACTCTCACCACTTCTATTCAATATTGTACTTGAAGTCCTAGCTGAAGCCATAAGACAAGAAAGGGACATAAGAGGGATTCAAATCGGCAAGGAAGAAGTCAAGCTATCCCTATTTGCAGATGACATGATCTTATACATGAGGGATCCCAAAAAATTCCACCAGGAAGCTCCTGGAACTAATTGAGAATTTCAGCAGGGTGGCAGGATACAAAATAAATGTGCAAAAATCAGAGGCCTTCCTATATGCCCAGAATGAAAGAAGTGAAAAAGCCCTGAGAGAAACAATCCCATTTACTATAGACCCTAAAAAAATGAAATACCTTGGTATAAACCTAACCAAGGAGGTAAAAGACCTTTACAATGAACACTTTAAAACCCTCAAGAAAGAAATTGCTGAAGACACCAGAAGGTGGAAAGACCTCCCATGCTCCTGGATTGGCAGAATCAACATCGTAAAAATGACCATCCTACCAAAGGCAATATACAGATTCAATGCTATACCAATTAAAATCCCAAAGCAATTCTTTAAAGAAGTTGACCAATTAATCTCAAAATTCATATGGAGGCACAAAAGACCTAGGATAGCAAAGACAACCCTGAGTAACAAAAACACTGCTGGAGGTATTACCATGTCGAACCTTAGTCTATACTACAAATCCATAGTTATAAAAACAGCCTGGTACTGGCTCCAAAATAGACACACAGATCAATGATTAAGGGTTGAGGACCTAGATATAAGCCCACAAAAATACGGCCATTTGATCTTCGACAAAGGGGCCCAAAGAATCCAATGGAAAAAGAACAGCATCTTCAACAAATGGTGCTGGCAAAAGTGGATTTCCACATGCAGAAGATTAAAGCTGGACCCATACTTGTCACCATGTACAAGACTTAATTCCAAATGGATCAAGGACCTTGATATCAGGCCAGAGACTATAA
This sequence comes from Typhlomys cinereus, assembly GCA_023101885.1. Classification (NCBI taxonomy): domain Eukaryota; kingdom Metazoa; phylum Chordata; class Mammalia; order Rodentia; family Platacanthomyidae; genus Typhlomys; species Typhlomys cinereus. The sequence continues at coordinate 1,910,930 of JALPQD010000012.1, forward strand.
AAATCATAACTGAACAGATAGGGAACTCCTTTGAGCTGATTGGGCTAGGCCAACAGTTCCTAAACAGACATCCAATGGCACAGTCACTGTTAACAACTCTCAACAGTTGGGATCTTGTGAAATTAAAGACCTTCTGTTCAGATAAAGAGATTGTCGCATGAGTTCAAAGGCAACCCACAGAATGGGAGAAAATCTTCACTAACCACATATCTGATAGAGCTCTACTGTCCAGAGTACACAAAGAACTTAGAAAATTAAACACCAAGGAAACCAATGGCCCAATTAAAAAATGGGCCCTGGAACTTAAAAGAAATTTTACCAGAGATGAAATTAAAATGTCTAACAAATATCTTAAAAAATGCTCCATTTCTTTAGCCATCAGGGAAATGCAAATCAAAACTTCCCTGAGATATCATCTCACCCTGGTCAGGATGGCAAAACTCCACAATACAAACAACAACAAGTGCTGGAGAGGATGTGGAGAGAGGGGAGCTCTGCTACATTGCTGGTGGGAATGCAGGCTCATAGAGCCATTCTGGTGAGCCGTCTGGAGATTCTTAACGAAATTAAACATCGAATGCCATATGACCCTGCTATCCCACTTTTGGGAATAACCCCCCATGCAGCAGAGGTTCGCCTCGATAGCACAAGCACGACTATGTTCATAGCAGCACTGTTTACAATAGCAAAGTCATGGAATCAACCTAAATGTCCAACAGTTGACGAGTGGATAAGGAAACTGTGGTACATCTATACAATGGAGTATTACTCAGCCATCAAAAATGATGAATTACTGGAATTTGCTGGGAAATGGATGTCATTAGAAACAATTATATTAAGTGAAGTATCCCAATCCCAGAAAGTTAAGCGCCGTATGTACTCCCTAATAGGCGGCTCCTAGTACCAAACTCACCCAGCCCACATTGAGACACTCAAGGGTAAACCTATGTAATACGGTAATTGCAAGGATTGTGAACAGGAGGGATGGGGTTGGAGGGCCACACCAGACACAAGGAGAGAGGGGACCATGTTACAGCCGAGAAAATCGACCTCCAAGGAATGCAAGTAAGTAATGTGACACCTGGTTAAGTTCACAGACGTTCGTTCCTGATCATGTATAACTGAGGGGGTATGATCTCACCAGAAGGGGAGGGCATATAATCTGGCAGATGAAAAGAGATCATTTTACAAATGGGTGACTTATCCCTCCCTCACCGAGGTTTCCTGCTTTTATTACATCTACCCTTGAATGTGCTATTTTAACAAGACTCCAGTTTAACAGTTTTTTGTCTCTGACCAGGGGGTGACATACAGTGCCCATCAGGATGGAGTGAAGGGCATTGCAGGAACAGCAAAACTGCAAAAGAAAATCAACAAACCACAATCCAGAACTTCAGAGACTCTATATCATCCACATAGAACTAAGCCAGCCTAATCTCCCCCCATCCTGAAACTCAGGGACATCTGCGGAAGAGGGGGCGGTAAGATTGTAAGAGCAAAAGGATGGGGGGAGCAATGATTTGAAGAGTCTCCACACTAGATAGGGCTGAAGCAATCATAATAGGACTTTGCATGCCCTGCACCATGTCCGTCACACTATTGACCTCACAAAGTCTAACATCGGCTAAAGGCACCAAGATCCTTGGAGGCAAGGGATTGATGGCCACAGAAGTGTTCCTATGCTTAAGGGGAACACGAGAAAGGGTTCAGGGAAATGCCACTGGGTCCTTTTATTTCATCGGAAAGGAGGACCAAGAGGAGAGTTAGGCATACACAATAAAGGACTTTCTGGGAATTGGGGGGGAGGCACTGGGAGATGGGGAGGGAGGGAGGGGGAAGAGGGGGTTCGGGGGGAGGAGGGGGGGAGGGAACTGGTCTACCTATTAAGTTTGTATGAGCAGAAATAATAATAAAAAATGTTAAATAAAAAAGATTGTAATAGCCTAAAAGTGTGGAGATGTACTGCCTGCCAAGACACTCCAGTCATGACAGGGCTGATTCAGGAGATCATTGTAATGAGATCTATTACCTTCAGGATCTATTACCTTCAGACCTATAAACACTCCCCCCATAGCTCAGTAAGAATCTCATTAAAAACAACTACACCCAGAAAGAATTTCTAGGGAAGGTATTGTATAAAAAAGGGGAGCTTCCATAACTTGTGATTTTTGCCTACTGAAGGGTCATATATACTATCACAGAAATCTGGTTTCTTACTAGCACAGGCACCCCAAATGGAGCCCTGTGATTCACATATCCAGAGGGACAGGAGGGCAAGAAATGACATGGCTGGAGTGGTGAAGGGAAAAGAATGTAGAACAGAGAGGGACTGGAGGGAGTATGGGCATACACTCATTTTGTTTGTACATGAAAAAATCTCAAGAAAAAACAACACATTAATACTACAGTGGACGATTTGTGTTTTCTTGTGATTTCTTGAAGTAAATCATGTCCACCATGATGATTAACTTATATGAACATGATATCACTGAATATAAGATTAGAAGATGAGTATAGCTTTCACAAGCTCTTCTGAGTAAAATGTGTCTATTCAAGTACATCACTGTCTTTAAAACAAAACTGCTCCAACATTCGCATTGCATGTCCTGTAAGGTAAAACTCATGTAAAAAACACATTTGTTTACCACATTTACAAATTTGCCATAAGATTTCAGTAAATTCTATTGCAGAAATGTCTCACGTTTATTTATTTATTTGTTTGTTTGTTTGTTTATTTATTGATTTATTTATTTATTGTGTGTGTGTGTGTGTGTGTGTGTGTGTGTGTGTGTATGTTGGTGTTGAGGAATGAATTACCAGAGCTCATTCATGTAAGGGAGGCACTGCTCTGCTGACAACCAACCCTGTCCTTGTGTAAAGACTGAAACATTCCTTAAATTTCACTGCTTTAAGTCACAAATATATTTTTCCAACATTTTACTATAAAAACATTTAAAGAGAGGAAAAAGCTACTATGAAGAATCTACAACTAACTTTTTTTTATAACTTATCTGTGACTAGCTCATCTTCTAAATGAATTTCAAGTATATACACACACAACATCATCTAACATTCAACATGTGGAACACGAACCCAGTGGCATTCATTTAGTGTGTTTCAGAAAAAAAAAGTGCACTTAATAAAAATCACACATCCTAAAGGCCTCATTCATTGAGTTTTGAAAAAAGCATACATTTGTAACCTGAACCTTTCAGGGTACAGATCATTAGCATTTCTTGAATAAGTTGCAATTCCTTTGTTAATTTAACCTGCTAAACCCCAACTTAAGCGTTCATTGTTTACATTTTTATCATTTCTTATCAACATTATAAAAAAATGTGTACTCGGGGCTGGGTATAGTTCAGTGATAGAGTGTTTGTAAATGCAAGAGACTCTGAGTTTGATGCTCATAAATGAATATATATTTGTGTGCAAACACATATACTTGTACACAAAATGCACACATATGCAAAAACAAATAAAGATAGCCTTCTGCCCCAGACCTGGACCAGGGCAGACTCCCTGCTCCTCAGGTAAGGCCCCTAGACCACACCCCAGGCCACAAGTCACCTGCACAGCACTAGCAGCCAGTCTGTTCTTGCATCAGGGAAGGCCCCTAGGCCACACCCCATGTCCCAAATGATCTGCACACTAGCCACTCTGTCCTTCTGCCCCAGACCCAGACCAGGGCAGACTCTGTCATCCTCAGAATTCAACAGAGTCCAGAGAAAACCCAAGTGAAGCTCTAGGGGACAAAAACCATACATATGAGGTCTTCTAAAACATCCCATCACATGGGAGAGAATCTTCACATCCATATCAAAGATAAGTAAACCCTTTTACCATCTTGTTCCTCTCAATTATTAGTCACTGTAGTTTAACTTTTCCATATAGCCATCCCAAAATGCATACAACTTCAGGGACTATACCATTCACCCTCACATATCACCAAGGAAGTAAACCAAAACAGTGCACTACCATACTAATCTTCACTCCCTGTCTACTAAACCTGACTTAATTGATGTACTAACAGTCTAATAGTCTCATCTAGGAAATAACACCAATAACAGACAAACATGCCCAACTCCAAGGCAAACATTAGCAATAACTGCTCAAGTGTAGTAATACTGACTAACTCGGTTCAGTCAAAAACACACAGAAACAAAAAGAAGGTCATAAGAGATAAAACAAAAATGCCCAGGTCACAGCGCAAATCTATGAGAAACAAAAACCAAGACAACAAATCTCTTACCAAAAGAATTAACCTCATAATGATAGATTCCAAACGGAACAAATTCACAGAAAATAGCCAAGAAAGCCATACCAAGACAATGATAATCCTGAGTACCAAAAACACTGCTGGAGGTATCACCATGCCAAACCTTAATCTATACTACAAATCCATAGTAATAAAAACAGCCTAGCACTGGCTCCAAAATAGGCATGTAGATCAATGCATAAAGGTTGAAGACCCAGACATAAGCCCACACAATTACAGCCATTTGATCTTTGACAAAGGGGCCAAAAAAATTCAATGGAAAAAGAACAGCATCTTCAACAAATGGTGCTGGAAAAACTGTATGTCCACATACAGAAGATTAAAACTGGACTCATACTTGTCACCATGCACAAAAATTAATTCCAAATGGATCAAGTACCTCAATATTAGGTCAGACACTATAAAAACCTTAGTTGAAAGGGTAGGGAATTCCCTCGAGCTGATCGGGCTAGGCCAACAGTTCCTAATCAGAAATCCAATAGCACAGTCACTAAAACCAACACTCAACAGATAGGATCTTATGAGATTAAAGAGCTTCTGTTCAGATAAACAGATTGTAAACCGAGCAAAAAGGCAACCCACAGAATGGGAGAAAATTTTCAATAATCATATACCTGATAGAGCTCGATTATCCAGAGTACACAAAGAACTTAAAAAGCTAAACACCAAGGAGATAAATGGCCCAATTAAAAAATGGGCCTGGGGACTCAGAAGAAACTTTCCCAGGGATGAAATTCAAATGTCTAACAAATATCTTAAAAAGTGCTTTACATCCTTAGCCATCAGGGAAATGCAAATCAAAACTTCCCTGAGATATCATCTCACCCCGGTCAGGATGGCAAAAATCCACAATACAAACAACACCAAATGCTGGAGAGAATGTAGAGAGAAGAGAACTCTCTTACATTGCTGGTTGGAATGCAGGCTTATACAACCACTCTGGCGAGCTGAGCTGTTTGGTGATTCTTAAAAAAGTTAAAGATTGAAATGCCATATGACCCAGATATTCCACTTTTGGGAATAACCCCCCATACAGCAAAAATTCATCTCAACAGCACAAGCATGATCATGTTCATAGCAGCACTTTTTACAATAGCAAAGTCATGGAATCAACCCAATGTCCAACAGTTGACAAGTGGATAAGGAAAATGTGGTACATTTATACAATGGGATACTACTCCGCCATCAAAAAAGATGAATTAATGAAATTTGCAGGAAATGGATGGAATTAGGAAAAAATTATATTGAGTCAAGTATCCCAGACATAAAAAATTAGATACCGTATGTACTCCCTAAAAGATGGATCCTAGTACTAAAGCCACTTAATGACATAATCAAAGATTAATCATTGAAATGCTTACTGTAATCACAAAGATTATAAACAAGAGGGAAGAGGAAGGAAGCCCCCCAAAGAAATAGGAGAGAAGGGATCATGCTTCAGTAGAGAAAATAGGTCACCATCAAGTATTACATGTAAGTAGTGAGACATCTAGTGAAGCTCACTCTCACTTCCCGAGGTTTGATTTCACCAAATCTCTCCCCATCCTAACACTCAGGGAACCTTGCAGAGGAAAGGGTGACAAGATTTTAAGATTCTAAAGATGGAGAAGACCAACTATATGCAAGATACTCCATAAAAGTTAAGGCTGCAGTAGCCACAATCAGACTTTGCATGACCTGCATGGTGACTGACATGTTCACGACCCCCCAAAGTCTAGCATGGATCACAGGCAGTGGGATCCTTAGAGGCAAAGGATTAACAGTCATGGTGGTGTTCCCATGCTGGCATGGAACACAGGAAAGGGCTCTGGGTTATGCCGCTGAGTCCTTGAATCTCACCAGGGTGAAGGACACAGAAAGAGGTTTGACATTGACACAAGGGGATGCTCCAGAGGGTGGGGGGAGAGGGGGGACACTGCGAAAAGGGGAGGGAAGGGCTTGAGGAGAGGGGGAGGGGGAGAGAATGCAGGGGGGATGGAGGGAGGGGGAGGACCAGGGTACCTATTGAGCTTGTATGATTGGAGAAAAAAGATTAAAAAAAAAACAAATAAGAACACATGCATTCAAAACTTTAAGTATAAGAACAGTTATTTTTTATTTATTTATTTGTGTGTGTGTGTGTGTGTGTGTGTGTGTGTGTATCAGAAGGTACTATGTGTCCCTATGGAAGACCCAGTGTGACTTCGGGAATCATCCTGGATTGCTTCTATCTCCTTGCATCACTCTGAGATTTCCCAGGCTTCACCCTCCAGGGCCAGAAGTGCTGGCCCTGTTTCCATCTGGTGTTTTTGCATGGAACCTGGGATCGGAACTTAGGACCTTCTACTTGCAAGACAGTCTTAACCCCTGAGCCACCTCTTCAGCCCAAGACCACTTAATTTTCAAAAAGGCACTGGAAATGAAAACTATGAAATGCAACAGAAAATTGTGTTACAGCATATAAATATACATATCTAAAACTATTAGTATAAATACTAGGAAGTTTTTTGTGCCTTTTTTCATTTTTCTTTAGCTTAATTTTATAAAATGATTGGTTTCAATAAAAAATTTTTATGCATGTATATCACACATTATGTTCACTTTCATGTTCATGTCCTTTTTACCTCTGTCTTGATACAAAGCAGTCTCATTTCTACATTCAATTTTTAATATCTTGAATGAATTAGAGAGAACATGAATTTTTTTTTCTGTGGCTGGTCTTTTTCTTATGTGCCACTTTAGTTTTGGTCCAAACATTTTGTGAAACCAGAGCCAATCGTTAATTACTTTCACATTTATCTCAGTAGTTGTTCAATAACTGAACAACTATATAGACTTCTGTACAGAGTAAGGAGTACCTCATATCTATATAGAATTTCATTGTTCACCAAACAGGTTCATGTATATTGCTTCATAAATATTTTGAAAGAATTTACATAGATGCATGGTCATGAAATCATATGGTAAAGCTCAAAGGGATAAAAGGATTAATCTTCTTTAAAGTTTCTGAGCCTTCTCATTAACAATTGCTATCAATTTTTTTGTGGTTTGAGTGGTGGAATCTAGGGCCTTTCATTTAAACTGGGCATATGCTCTATCATCAAGTTATATATCAATCCCTACTTCTTTAAATGTTGAATATTTCCCTCAGTATTCCTTTGTTTTAAAGCTGTATGTATAAAGAGTTGTAAATTAAACATGACATCTACCATTTGCTTCAAAATAATTATTAGAAGTGAAATAGTCTATAAAACAACAGCAATGAATTTGTCACTGTCGAAGTTTTTATACAAATGTACATTATGCCACTTAATATTTGTGCTTGATAATTTTATTAATAACAAGTGAAAAAGTTTAATCTCAGCTGTGAGTGTTGGCCCACTCCTGTAAATATCAACACTCAGGAAGTTAAAGAAGAATAAAAAATTCAAGATCAGCCTAGGCTACACTGATACCATGTCAGAAACAAATGCTTTATTTTGCATTGATTTACATTGCTTTGTCACCAAGAAGACTATTACTAAGTTAGATAATTGGCACAATCTGCCTTTACCATATCTACCAGGCTGTATGGATCCCCAGTCAAAAGAATTAGAGACTAGCATAATTGAAAATCCCTATAAGAGTTAGCAAATTGTCCAGGTTGTGGCAGTCAGAAAGATGGATAGTGTTGACAGCAAACGAAGTCCATTACAAATTTTCTCAGAAACTGTGACAATAAATGAGGCAGGCTCCCGATCTTACAGTCACTTAATATGAGTATACTTGATGTTTTGTATATTAAAAACAAATTAATAGCCATTCAAAAACCATAGGGAGGATTCCGAAGTCATCCACAAATCTTCTTGAGCTTTTTACATGGCTGCTTGACTTAAAACGACAGTGCCCAAGCAAGCCAACCTGGCCTGCAAATAGGCTACACACTCAAATGCCTACAGAAGCCACTGATGGAGGGGAGGATGTGAAGAACGACACTCAGTTTTATCTCAACCAATAAAATAGTCTTTTAAAAAAATAAAATAAAACAGCAAAGAAACTAAAATATCCCTCAAGGGTCGTGAGAACCAGAGAAATGTCCTGGGCCTCAGTTCTTCCATCTGAAAAAAAATCCCTCATCTTGGAAAGACGCTTTCTGATGCCATGTTCCTCCCTTTATCCCCACACCTCTTCCTTTGAAGTCTTTTACCTTGCTCCAGCGAACTACTTCGTCGAAAAGAGAGTTATCTACCAATGTCCACAGTTTGGTGATAAAACTGGAAATTGGCGGTTCACAGACTTCTTCCATGGTTCCCAGTACTACTGGGAAGTTGCAATCCTGCACAAACGTTGTTAGTAACGAAAATACAAGCTACCGCATCATCAGAAGGAACTGAGAGGTAGAAGAGCAGTTACCGTTAACTGAAAATCCGGTGACAGGAAGTCAAATCTGGGGGTGGGGTTTAATTGTCCAAAGGGCAGCTCTCATTGGGCAGTTGATCAAATTTCTGGAATTCTACCAGCACGTGACTGTTAGGGAACTTCCGGTAGTTGTAAACCTTAATAACTAAAGAAGAGCCACAAGAAGTAAGGGCACTAGTTGTGATGTCCTTTTTTTTTTTTTTTTTTTTTTTTTTTTTTGCTTACCTGTATCTTAGTTCCAAAATAGAAGGAATAGGTATACTATTTACGAACTCCCTCATCATTTGTTGTAGTGGCTAATTACTTGCAGGAAAGGAAATTTGAGATTACATTACATACCATGTTTCATGACTGTAAATTGAATAAGCACTCTCACAAAATGACATGAGTTATAACCTGGCACACAAGTGGCACTGCATTGCACTCAGTTGCTGTAGCATTAGCATTAGCTTACTGTTACATGTAGCTTTCTAATGAATTTACTGGCATTGTAAGCCAATGGTTTGTTGTCTTTTCATTTATTTCTGGAGAGATGGTGAGGATTCTTGGTATATGTTTTTGGCAAGATGAGAAGCTTCTGCGATATTAGAAATTAAGATGTTCCCATTTAGTCATCAGACTGATAGGAAATCAAGAGGCTAGAAATTTTGATATGAAACTCAAAGTTATTTTTTGCTGTTTTCTTGTTTCCTTTTTTATTAGAAAATAGTAACTGATGGTCTTTTGAGACAGAACATTTGGTAAACTGCTTACCATGCATACATGAGTTCCATCCCCATAACCCACATAGAAACCATATGTAGTGACAGTGTTTGTTATTTCAGTGCTGGAAAATAGAGACTGGTAGATCCCAGGGGCTTTCTGTTCAACCAGGTTAGTCCAGGGGGTAAGCTCCAGGTGACAATGAGAGAACTTATTTCAGAAAACAAGATGGATGAATTCTGAAGGAATAACCCCAGACCGATTTCTGACCTCCATATACAACCCCATACATGTGCACCCACACAGAACATACATACATGTGCATGCATGTACACACATACAGGGAAAAAATAAAGAGGGACTCCAGATGCCACTTGTTACCCAAGATTTTTTTATATCTCTCTGAGTTGAACTGAGTTCTGAAAATTTCCACATCCTTTTTCTAGTAAGATAATAAAAATACACATCAACTAACAGTAGGGATTCCTAAATTTATAGTTTGCTTTGATTTCATTTTTATTGCTTATGGGCGAAATTTATTTGCATCTCTTTTAAGAAAGTATGCATGGGCTGGCAAATTTAGGGGATTACACACCTACTTGAAAACCCAATACCTAAGTTTGATCCCTGGAAGCCTACATGATGCATGTATTGCTCTATCTCTCTCTCTCTCTCTCTCTCTCTCTCTCTCTCTCTCTCCATTAATGAATAAAAGTAAAAATATTTTTAAAAGAACAAATGCAATAAAAGTTAGGGTAGGTTTAAAGCAAAGTGAATTTAATGGACCTCAATGATAAAATATTAAAATGTGAGACATAAAACAAGTCCTAATGTTTGTCTTTCACTCTATAATTAATATTACAGAGAAGGTGAGATAGTTGCCTAACTTCATACCTTTACACAGTAATATCACAGCAAAATACCCAATAATAATATCAAAGTTCATGATACTATTGTAAGATAACCCATAGGTTATTTTTTATGTACATATGTGTGACTGTGTAGTGTAGCAAGTGTATGCACTTGTATATCCAGATGTGGTTGCCTGTGTGGGAGGATGTGGAGGGCACAGGTTGATGTTTCAGGTTTCATACCTCATTCAGGCACTTTAAGTTTTTGAGTCAGGATTTCTTACTGAAATGAGAACTCACTGTTTCACCTATACTGGTTGACCAGAGACCCCTATCTCTACCCTGCCCCCCAAGAACTATAGTTACAGGTTCCATTATTCTCACCTGTCATGTGAGATTGAGGGCTTTGAACTCAGAGTTTCATGTTTGTATAAATAGCACTTTCCAATTAGGCCATCTCCTCAGTCCCTACAAGATTTTTTTTTGTACTGGATATAATCCTTGTCCTTAGACATTATCCAAATTGATTTAATTATGATAATTCTCATATTGAGAGTAAAATTATTAATTTTTAGCCTAGTCTATATAAGTACTTTAAGGTTTGTTTGTGTGTGTGCGTGTGTGTGTGTGTGTGTGTGTGTGTGTGTGTGTGTGTGTATGTCTGTGTGTATCAGAGGGCACTGTGTGCATTTGTGGGGGCCCAAGGGTGACTTTGGGAATCATCCTGGATTACTCAACCTCCTTTTTGCTTTGCTCTGGGGTTTCCCAGGCTCCACTTTCCAGGGATACAAGTGTAGGCTTTTGGTATTTCTGCCCAGCATTTTTTCATAGCATCTGGGATCTGAACTCAAGTCTTTTGGCTTGTGAGGCAGAGGCTTAACCCTCTGATCCATCTCTCCAGCCTCGTTGTAATACATATTAAAAACTGCAACTATCATTACCTCAATAATAATATGAAAATAATAATTTCAATGGCATTTTCCTTTGTATTTCCCAAATATTATTGTCCCCCAATTTGTTTTTATTTCCCTATTTGGACTTCATGATCCTAGATAAGAATAATTGATAAGAATAATATCCCTGGCATAACTACATGTAAAGAGCTGTTATTGAAGGTGGTTTATGGTTAACAAAGAACTGGGGTTTTTACTGTCAATATATGTGACAGTATAACACATGAAAATAATGAAGGATTCAGTTCTTAGACATATTTTGATAAAAAGTGTTAATCATTCACAGGTGAAAACATTTCTATCAAAACATGTACAGACTATTTTTTTTTTACTATTCAGAGTTAAACACAGAACCAACTGTAATAACATAATAAATGAAAGAGAATCCTTCCATAATCTATAAGGATGAATGGATTCTAACTGCTGTAGTGTGCTGACTAACATGTTTATTAACTTTAAAACTGTGGAATTTTATTCAGATGTCACTATTTGGCCACATTTACATAGGGATGAGGAAACCAAATTAAAAGCTGCGGCTTCTGAAGAGATTATTATTTTTCCCTGCCTTCATTTGGTACAAGGTGGCCTTTGCCAGGATCAACTTCATACTGGCTGTATAAGTCTTTATATTTTATGTCTATAGATTTCAACCCCTGAGCCATCTCTCCAGTTCCAAATCTGTAAGTCTAATGTTAGTATCCACAATATATGACAGAGCATGTGGAATTTGTCTTTCTCAGACAGTTACCTCACTCAGTATATTTTTTCCATCTCCATTCATTTGTGAATTTCATGATTTTATCTTTCTTAATCACTATATTAAGTTTGACTATATGTATGTACTACATTTCCATTACCATTCATCAGTTAATAGGGCATCAATCTAGGCTGGTTCTATTTCTTTGCTAGTGTGAATAGGGCCACAGTGAATACTGGTGTGCATGTATCTCTGCAGTGTGATATAGAATCTTTTGGAAATATGCCCAGAAGTAATATAGCTGGGTCATAAGGTAGTTGCCTTTTCAATTTTTTGAGGAAACTCCACACTGATTTCCAGAGCAGCTGTACTAGTTTGCATTCCCACCAACAGTGGATAAGAGTTTTCTTTTCCCCATATCCTCACCAATACTGGTTGTTGTATGTTCTCAATCTTATCCATTCTGATTGGGAAAGTTGGAATCTCATACCTTTGATTTGTGTTTCCTTGGTTGCAAAGGATGATGGATATTTTAATCATATTTCTTATGCATCTCTATTTCTTCTGAGAACTCTGTTTAAATCAGTAGGCCATTTTTAAATTGGGTTGTTTTGTTGATGCTTAATTTTTTAGAATTTTTCATATATTCTGTATATTTTCTGTTGGTTATATTGCTGGCAAATATTTCCCACACTTCTTTATTTGGGGAGAAATACTCCAAAACAGTTCAAGAAAAGAATTTTAGGCAACTTGAGAAACACACACACATCCATGCATGCACGCATGCATGCATGTGTGCACACACGTGTGTGCAGAAAATGTTATAGATGTCTGGAGACATGGCTTAAGATTTAAAGCTTTTGTCTTGCAAGCAAAAAGACCTCAGTTTGCATTCCAGATTCCAAATAAAAACCTTGGGCAGATATGGCAGTGACCTGTAGTTCCTATCCTGGAAAGCAAAGTCTTGGAAATCTCAGAGCAAAGCAGTAAGGAGGTAGGGAAATCCAAGGTGATTCCCAAAGTCACCTTTAGGACCCTCATAGGCACAGACACATTTGAGTGTTCTCTTCAGCATACACCCACACCCATACCCTCCCATACAAATACGTGTGCATGTGAAAAATAATGTTGCATATTAATGGCACTGTTATGTGAAACTTTTCCTGGGTAGCTGCCATACAAATGTATATTCACTCTAGACAGAGTCCAAGACATAGCAACATAAGGATTATGTCAAAATCTGCTTTGATAAACCAATGTGTTTATTTGGTTTATTTGCAGTAGTAGGGGTGAAAGTTATTTATAGCAGAAGAGACAATTTAAAGGCAGCTGCTGCATTACCAGAAAGCTCATTACAACATGAGTAAACTCATAATCCTGGATCTCTCTGCTCCATTATTTGCTCTTAGGAGAGTGTTTTTTGGACTGCTTGTTTGGATAGAGTCTCCTCCTCCATCCAACAGTTGTTTACTGCCTTTCTTCACCTTGGAGAGACCACACCCCCTTGCAATCTTCTTAACTTCAACAACCTTCTGACCCTTAAGGAGTCTCCCTCAATTTTCAGCCAGAACTTAACTGCCCGTTTCAGGTCAGACTTGGGTCAAAGTTTGAAAAGGCATCATGTTATATCCAGAGGGAAATGCCTTACATTAGGTACCTGAAGGTTCAGTTTCCTAGGTTTTAAGGGGAAAATAATTGAAGCCCAGTACTTTTTTTTTGTTGACAAAATTATAATTCAATTTTGCTGTGCTGAAAATGGAACCCAGATTATCACATACCCAAGGCTAGTATTTCACCACTGAATTATCTGCACTGCACAAACCCTAAACAGTGAATTTATCAAGGACTGTGTTATGGCTGCATTTTGGTGTCAACTTAAGAGTTGCAGACTGTTTGGGGTGCAGCTGTGGAAGGTGAATGGTTAGCATGGCCCCTGAACAAGTCTGCAGGTACTTGATTGATTGCTGTGGAGAAACCAGCCTGTAGTGGGTGGTACTTTCCAGTGGTGGACCCGATAATAGGAGGTGCAAACAGGAGGAACTTATTCTTCCCTTATCCGGTGTTGATTTGCTGTGCAGTCCACTCTGTGCGTCATTCACTTATAGAGCATCTTGGCCTTCTTTGTTGCTGCTGCTGCTGCCTCTGTCCTTAGCTGATTTTGAGCTTCACCTTTTCCATCACGTGGTTGCTGTTCCTGCTACTTTGTAGCCTGGTCTCTAGGCCTTGCTGCTGTTTGCTGTTCATAGCTGACATCAGAGCCCAGCTGTTCTTCACCAATGTCAGAACCAAGTGTCTTCCCCCTCCAGAGAAGTAAAGGCTTGAGACCTTCTTGGGATCTTTTGGCTTTATGGAACATTCCAGCCAGGAAAGAGGCTGCTGGGGGTGGCTACCTTGACGGACACTATTTTTATTGTGAGTTATTTTAATAAACTTATTTATATATATTACATTCTATAGATTCTGTTTCTTCAGAGAGCCCTAATACAGAGTGGAAACATGTTAACTTGTTTAAAAAATTAACTGGTCATTCTTGAATCAAAATCAAGTAGCTAATTATAAATGTCAAATATAAAATGAGTTTCATAGTTACAATGAGGTATATTTGCTTTTCTTAGTTTTTATGAAACATTATTATTTAATCTTTGTCTTCCTCTGGCCTTTAGCCAATACTTCTTGTTTAGTTGAATTGCTTGTGACAGTGGATTTAGCTCAACAGCAGAAGGCTTGCCTGTCTAACATGTTTAAGACTTGATTTCCAGGACAAAAAACAAAAACAAACAAACAAAGCTGAAAAGTTAATCGCCTTACTTATTTCTCAAAGTATAAGATCATTCTTTTTCTGACAGTAGTTGATATCATGGAAATTAAATCAGCTCCTTTAGTAAATGTTTTAAGGGTCACTGAAATTCAGTCCTGGAAAGTCACTGGTGTCATGCTATATTGGAGTTAAAATGTGGCCATTACTGGAAGTCATCTGGAGAGTTTCTGACATTTGGGCTTAAAAGTTGTTAGGTGAGCAAGGGCTCAAGTCCCAGACTGTACATGTTGGAGAACTCATGGCAAGGGACGGAGAAGTCTTAAATTTTTCAACATAGCAGTGATGTGGGCATTGTGGAAAACCTGCTGTGCTTTTCTGGAACACCCCACTCATTCGTAGGGACTTTCCCTGTGTTTGAGTCACTGTCATACTCAGTTCTTGAAGACATAGAGGACACCTGACACAGCAAAACCCCTTCCTGGGCCATATCCTCTGTATTTCCTGTATTTGAGCTGGGCAGAGAAAGTAAAGAAGCCACCCACAAACCAAAGACTCTGAGCTGGGAGTTGGGCTACAAACAAGGAAAATGAAAGGTATCAGATGTTAGAGTTCAAAGGAGACAGTGAGACTGATTTTTTTTGTTAATAAATTTATTAGATGAGATAATGCCACAGAAAGAGAGAATTGAGGTTCATGTGACAGAGTTTGTATCCCTTTTTATAAGTTTCAGAGGAAGGGGACAGATCATGTGTCCTGTGGATGATAAATAGTCCATAGAGCACATCAGCAGTCATTCTGTGTCTCGTTCCTGGGCAACAATGAGAGGAAGGAGCCCTGACTTACAAGAAAGGGTGGATGAAATTTTACCAATGAGTGACTTAAAGAAAGTACAGAGGAGGGACACATCCAATAAAAGTATACCTTTCATACAGATGGAGAATGTGCTATAGTAACCCCCTAATCGATTGAAATCTGACACTTCAGGGCCTATAAATGTCACTTGGGGAAGTGAGAATTAGGATACTGGCTGTTTGCCTGGAACCTGGACACCTGGGGGAGAGTTAGTGGATTACAGCCTCATAGAAAGGCCCCTGGCATGGGTCATGGCATTCTTTTATGATAGCTGGTTATGAGGATTGAGGGAGAATGAAATTTTTTCAGTCAGGTGTGATTGGCCTCTATAATCCATACCAAGCAGAGGCAAGTACAATAGCATGCTGGAGATTCAGCTTAGTTGTTGAAGTGCTTATTTATATTGTTTGAAGCTGTAACAGTGAGAGAGCACCCAAAGTCAACAACTTAAGGGAGAAAGGGAGATTTATTCAGCTTATGGTTTCAGATTGAAGAAACAGTCTTTCATGGCGGAGGCAGCATGGTTGGTGGCTGAAGCTGAAGGCAGCTAAGTCACTGCAAACATCCTGGAAGCCAAGAGCTGCAGAGAGTGTCTCTTCAAAGTCTTCTGTTCTGTGGTTCCTTCTGGTCTGCTACTGGGAGGTTCCAGTCAAATCTAGAGCTGTTCTTTGTATTGGAAACATATTGATATGGAAAATCTGAACCCACCTTAGTTAATGCCAGGTGTGGTCAAGTTGACATCCAAGATTAACTATAACAGAAGCCCTGGGTTCAATCTTCAGCACCACATAAACCAGTCATGGTGGTGCAGGCCTGTAATACCAGGAGGCAGAAATAGGAGAATTAGAGGTTCAAGTTCATTCTTGGCTACATGGCAAGTTCAAGGCTAGTCAAGGACATGTGAGCCTTTGTTTCAACAAAAAAGAAAATCTAGCTAGAGGAGTAATTCTTTGGTAGGGTATTTTCCCCACATTTACAAAGCCCGGGGTTTGGTCTCCAGTATTTATAGCCCCCTCAAAATGAAAAAAAAATGTAGTAATGAGATGAGGGATATTACTCAGTGGCAAAATATTTGCCTAGCATGCACTAAGACCTAAGTTCAATTCTTAGGAACACACACACACAAATACACACACACACACACACACATAGAGAGAGAGAGAGAGAGAGGGAGAGAGAGAGAGAGAGAGAGAGAGAGAGAGAACACATAGTGAAACATATCTATAATCTCAGCATTTAGAAGGCTGAGGCATAAGGATTGTCACAGATCTGAGGCCAGGCTGGACTACATAGTTTCAATACTGTGTAGACTGAGTAATAAGAATATGTCACAGGAAAAAAAGTAACGATAATTTTTTAAAAATCAAACAATAAAACCTCAAATGTTAGTTCAAAACACTTGTAACTTCTGGCTGTCTCCTTTCACATTGTCCAGGTCAGTATCTACCTGATCCCCAGGCACATACTTGTGTCCCATGCTGAAAAACTTCCTACCATACTATAAAGCCTGTAAAGGTTAGATCTCCCTTAAGTCCCATTGGCTTTTCTGCAGAGATTCTACCTACCATGCTGTTGCTGTGGCAGTTACCTCTTCCTATTTTAAATGTTCATTCCTGTCTGAATGTTTTTCCTTAATTATGACCCCCAAATGCTCTGTTTTAATAAACACATTATCATGGACTACATCTTTCTCTTTTTCTGATACCAAACTAATCACGGTACCACATACCTATAATCACAATACTCAAAAGGTTTAGGCAAAAGGATGGAAAGTCCTAGGCCAGACTGGATTGCCATACTGAGATGCTGTGTTAGAAAAAATGAAACTAAAGATTTTTTCCATGTAAAATTTATTTTTGCATAGGATATAGATGAGTCTTTTTGCCAAAATTGTAAGTCATACCAGTTCTCCCCCTCCAGTGTTGGGCATCATTATTAGGTAGAGGACTTCACACACAATAGCCAAGTGTTCAAACAATAACTTATATTTAATAATTTATGTTTCTCCTATATATTGACTCTAATTCTGTGGATTTTATAGTCTTTGTGATACCAATTTTCTTTAACTATTTATATATCATATCTGGCAAGATCAGTGTCTATCAGTTTTACAAAACATTTCTGGCTCTTTTTTCAAGAGAATTTTAATATGATTTCTGAAGTTCTTTTAATCATATTTTAGATGGAATATGGATATGAGTTTAGAGAGAAAATCTATTTTGAAGCTTCTTACAAGTTATATCTTTTTAATTTTTCAAGTCTTCACCTATGTGTTCTTGATTGCTTTTTAAAGTGTTAGTCATGTAGGTATAGATGTTTGTCTTCATATTTTATGAGAAAAGGATATGAAAAAGACTCAAATCCTGAAATCTTTAGTCTTATCTAGTCTAGACAGCTGTATAGTAAGCCATTTGTAATAGTGATAGGAACACTATCTTTGTGAAACTGACATAAATAAATGATATTTGACAGGAAATTCTTTGCTCGTTATATGCACATAGATTATGCCTTTAGTTGAAGGTATAATTATGTGAAAAGACTGGTGTTACTTACATGCCCACTTATTAGGTTTAAATTCTGTTCTGTATCCATGTTTGAATGGAGCTATATAATTCCTAACATGATAAAGCACTCACTAACATTGGCTTTGAGGCAAATCACTTACATTTCTCTAGAATGTAGTACTTCATATTCACGGATGTTGCAAAGATCACAAGAATTAAAAATACATCAGTACATTTGAGGAAACAAAGGCAGAATACTAATTTCAGAAATTCTTATCAGTTGCATTAACTGTTTTCATGGTTTGAAGCTGTCCTAACTGCTCCATATCATATGAAGTATTCTTTTCAAACAATTTTCATCAGTCCCAGTTCATCTTGGTGCTCTGGAGTTGTTTGCTCCACATACTGCCACATACTCTCTATCCATCATGGAAATAGCTCTTACGGGGGTCATCAGTGGTATTATAATAAGCAAATCAATTGTACTTGACTTACACCTTCACATTGATTGTCAGCACATTTCTCCTTCTCCTTTTTTTCTCCTTTTATAAATCTTCTTTTTGATACTGGATCTCATACAGACCAGGATGACTTCAAACTCAAAAACTATATAGCTGAGTTTGTCTTTGAACTCCTGATCATTCTACTTCCAACTTCCATATACTGAGATTATAGATGTGTAGCACTATGCCTGATTTATGCAGCATGGAGAATCTAATACAAGGCCTTCTTTATGTTAGGCAGATATTCTACCAACGGAGGTTCATCTATGTTGCAACCCATCTAGCTTTTGTCTAGTATTTTGTAAAGGAAAAACACTTTATACCTATGTTATCTCCCTATGTGCTGTATTTCTCAGTACCTTTGACAGGGCGTTTCCCATTTTAATATTTTTCCATGATTCTTGGATATCCATCGTTACTTAGAATTCATTACATCAACTATCCTCCACTGTTTGACTTATCTCATTGGGTGGATGTGCTCATTTTTCTGTGTTACTAGGACTATAATAAAGAAAACCTTGATTATATATTCTAAAGAAATACTTATTTTTCCATTATCACCTGTAGCAAATCATTTAGTTGCTTCAATCGTTTGCTAATAATTTACTGTTATTAAATTGTATTATATTATTCTAAGTGTATAGATCCATAGCAGAGAACTTCTGCAGTTTGTGAAAGGCCTTAGTTTATAAACTTCAGCATCAAAAAGTATTATATCATTTTAAGATGTACAAAGAAGTACAAAGTACAATCAGGGAACATTAATCTCTACATTTAAGAAATACATTACTAAAACTGTTGATAATTTCTCTAGTTTCATTTTCACTAAATGACTGTTATCCTGAATTTGATGCATATCATCCCTCTGATTTTTTGCTGTTTGGCTATCTGGAAATTAAAACTAATTATACAGTATTTATGGTCACAGAAAGATTACATGCCTGCATTATCCACGCTTGGAGTTGAGGCAGGAATATTTTTAGAAATATGGTCCGTTGGGTTACATAATGTGACTCAGTCCCAGAAAAACATACTAAGCCAATCTCTCTCTCTCTCTCTCTCTCTCTCTCTCTCTCTTTCTCTCTCTTGCTCATTCTGTTTTTCTCTCTCACACACACAAACATATAACATATACAGTATTGCATTGCCTTTCTATAAATTTTGTAGATATGATTTCATACTGCATGCATCCTTTTGCAAGTTGTTTTGTACAAATACAATATTAAGATTCATCTGAGTTGATATATAACTATATAATATTCCATTATATAATATTTCATAGTTTATTCTTCTATTAAGAGTCATTTGAGTATTTTCTGATATTTCATTATTATAATGCTGCTTTTGAATATGTCATCTACAATCAAGAATAGAACTTCTGGATTGCACTGGCATTTTTATTTATGATCTAAATAGATTCTGCCAATAAGTCTACAAAGTGGTTGAGCCAATTTCTTATACCAACAGTGATGAACAGAAGTTTTCTATTATTTTTAACATTAGCCAGTACTTTATATTATCAGGTAGAGGATTTGTGGGATTTGTGATTTTTTTATTTTAACTTTGAAACACATAGAAAAATTAGTATAATATTATAATGCATTTTTATGTAAAAGTTACTCTTTCTTTTTTAATTATTTATTCAATTGTGTGTGTGTGCGTATGTATGTGTGTGTGCGTGCGTGTCTGTGTGTGTATAACCACGGACGAATTCGGGAACCACCATGGACGCCTCCACCTCCTTCTGCCCTGGGATTCACAGGCTCCGCCCTACCAGGACCAGAAGCGCAGGCCACCCCCGCTTCCGCCTGGCGTCTATACGTGGGATCTGGGATCCGAACTCAGGACCTTCCGCCTGCAAGGCGGAGGCTTAACCCCTGAGCCACCTCTCCAGCCCTAAAGGTTACTCTTTCATTATTTATCACTATTCTAAACTCTTACTGTTGTAATGACGAAATGAAATCTCAGATATGTGTGTATGTGTGTGTGTGCGTGCACATGCGCACTAGCATTGGTGTACTATGATACATGTATGAATGTAAAGGACAACCTTTAAATGTTTATTCTGACCTTATTTGAGACAAGTTCCTTCATTGCAGTGTATGCAGGCTTACTGGCCCATAACTTGCTATATTCTCCATTTTCTTCATTCCATTTCCTAAAAGTGGTCTGATGATTGTAGATACCTGAATTATTGCTTCTGGATTTTATGTGAGATCACTTCCCAGTTGAGAGATTGCTTTGGGTTCTGATGAGACTTGTGATTTAAACTTTTAAGTAGTTTTGGAACTGTTGGGGACAATGGGAGTTTGAAACTCAAATAAATTCACTTTACATCACAAGATCTGAGCCTATAGGGACAAAGAGTAGAAGATTTATGGCTTAAAGTTTTTGTGTTTGTGTGCGAAGTTGACAAGGACTTGAATAATGTTGATTGTCAACTTGACAGACTCTAGAATTACATGCTTCTGCAAATGTCTTTAAGGGATTATCTTGGAAGGGTTAGCCTCTGGGCCTATCTGTGATGGATTATCTGAATGAGAATAGCTTCTTCAAATGTCTGTTAGGGATTATCTTGGTTAAGTTAACCGAGATGGAAAGGCCCACAATGAATGTGGGTGGCACTGTTCCATTGACAGGAGTTCCAGACTGCATGAAAAGAGAAAGTTGATACTAGAAATATCAAGCACATATTGGTGCTAAGAAAGCATGTGTGTTAGTGATTGGTAAAGCAGTTGCCTAGCATGTGAAATGTGCTGGGTTTTATAAATTGACCCATAGGCAAATTCAGTTTATGGATGAACCTATGAACACCAACTTGGTAAAGAATTAGAGTACAGTTTGCTTCATTTAGAAAGAGTTAAATGACTCTCTCTCTCTCTCTCTCTCTCTCTTCCATACATTGTCAGATAAACTATCTCCCTTAGGGGATTTAGAAGGTCCACATCCTGACCTGCCCTGCTATTATTACCAACTAACTTATCACTCTACCACCTTCTTTCCACCTCTTGTAACTTTGTAGTTGTCTTATATGAACCAAACACTCATATTTTGTTGAGTGTAAAAACAAAATAAGGACAACCTTTTAAAGTACAGAGAATTATTTATTATTTGCAACAGGCAAGAAGAGCTTGGGAGTGATTTCCAAAGCAGCCCTATCTCAAACACAGGAAGGATTGGGATTTTATTCAAGAAACTTAAATATATTCATAATATCATAACCTATCTTGGAAATACACTCAACCCAAAGTTTACCATTGAGTCCATTTAAAGATTTTTCCATTAAGTCACAATAATGACAGGTTTCAAATTTTTAGTCAGAAGATCTTACTTAGGTCTTTACTTGACTGAATACTTTGCCAGAACTCACAAGAATTTTCAACCTTCATAGCTGGCTGGTTATCCAGTCAACACAGGAACAGGTAAGCTATTAGTGGATGAAAAATGAATCACTCTAAATGAGAATAGGAAAAATAGCTTTTTGACAATACTTCAAACGGATAGCAGACTGGTGAAAGGCTTTCAAGGAAAGAGTGAAACATACTCAAATGTAGGTATAAGGTTTTCAGAGGAAAGTTGTAATTCACTGCCCTAACAATAACTATATATGCAATTTTAGTGGGTTATGAAATTATTATCCTGAAAGCGTTATTAATAAATTTAAATGAGATCACAGAATGATTCCTCGGTTGCTTCAAAATGGACTCAATTTGATAAAGTCAAACTTTAGATCCCTGGGAGACAGAAAGTTAGGATATCACTGTAAAGAAATGCTGAAGCAGTCTGCAGCTCTTCGCTTCCAAGATGTCTGCGGTGACTTAGCCTCCTCCAGCTTTGGCCAGCCAGCCATGCCACCTCTGCTTTGAGAGACTGTACCTTCCCTCTGGAACCGTAAGCTAAATAAACCTCCCTTTCTCCCTTAAGTTGATCGATTTTGGGTGCTCTCTCACAGCAATAGTTAAAAGTAACTGTTACAGAAATTGGTACTGGGTAGTGGGGTATTGCTGTGAGATTAAAAACAGCTGGTACCACAACGTGAAATTGTTTGTGAAGCTGAGAGAAGTTGGTACCCAAAAGTATGGCCAATGCTGTGATGTGGCTAGTGTGCCTTTGGAACTGTTTGTTGGAAGAAATACAGAGAACTTTGGGAATTTGTGCTGAGAAAGTCTTTGCGTCTTGGCGGTTGGGCCAAAGGGACCTTTCTTATGAGAGCTCAGAGGAGAGCAATGCTGTGAGAGACGCAGACAGTGGAAGCCCAGCTTGTGATGGTCCAGAGGGGAACAGAGACTGTGTTTGCAAATGGACAAGTGACACGTGGAGCCCTGTATTGGCCGAGAGTTTAGTGATGTTTTGCCCTCGTCCTGAAAGTTTGCCTGAAATTAAGCTGGAGTGCTTGGCAGAGGAAATTTCAAAGCAATGTAGTCTTGACAATGTGATATGGCTACTTTTTAGTTGTCTTCAGAGTTATGAAAAAGAGCAAAGAATCAGGCAGGAAGAACAAAAACTGTAAGATCCAATCATGAAAATACAATGGCAAACTTAAAGAGTTGAACCAGGAAGAAGCAAAGAACAAAATGGCTGTTGAAGAGATTAGCTCCATTTGTAAATCAAAGCCTGCTCTTAATTTGAATAATAGGAGAGGCCCTACCTTGAGGGCAAGATCCTCAGGGAAAGCTCCCACTCATAAGATTGCAAATCATTTCAGAAGACCGGAGCTAAAGGGTAGAGTTCCAAAGCAAGAGTTGGTTTCTCTTACCAAGCAACTGCCCAGGAGTGAAAGAGATGGTCAACATAGAGAAGCAGAATTAGCTGTGATTCAAGGGGGCCAGTCTTGGCAAAGTCGTCCACGTGGTTCTGGTTTTAGAGGCATCAGTGATGCAAGAGGGAGGAGATCACGGAGTCCTCCTCCAAGATTTCAAAAATTGGCAGAATCCAGGCATCATGAGGCAAGAAACCTGCAGTTTAGAGGCCCAAGAAGGGCAGTTTGTGCTATGGAGGTAAAGCCTGGTTTGCCACTGAGAAGTAAAGATGTTAGAGATTCCAGACACAACGTGGGACACCTGCCAAGGAGAGATGTATACCCTGGGAGGAGCCAGCTCAAGAGAGCAACGTATTCTATGGGCAGCTGCATTGGAGGGATGGAACCAAAGCCCTTTGGAACTGAGATGATTTCAACAACAGGTTCATCTGTTGGCCTTGGAGCTACAAGATTTGGAGTTTTTCCTTTGTTATGGACCAATCTTTCCTTGATACGCTCCCATTCCTTCCTTTTGGAATGGGAATGTTTATTCTGTGCCTTTTGTATGTTGGAAGTATGTAACTTGTCTTTTGATTTTATAGGAGGCTTTGGATTTTGGACTTTTGGACTGTTGGGACTACTGATGTAGTCTATGAAGACTTTTTAAGTTGGACTGAGTATGGTTGATATAATGAGATGGCAATGAGCCTGTGGGGGCCAGGGGTGGAATGTCATGGTTTGAAACGTGTCCCCCACAGTCTCATGTGTTTGGCAAGGTCATGGTACCTTGAGAGGTGGAGCCTTGCTGGAGGAAGGTAGTCACAAGGGGTGGGCCTTGAGGTGGATTAGTCCTACCCTACCTCCAGAAGAAGTCTGTCTTTGCAGCAAGCAGTCTGCAGCTCTCAGCTTCCAAGATGTCTGCAGTGACTTAGCCTCCTCCAGCTTTGGCCAGCCAGCCATACCACCTCTGCTTTGAGAGACTGTACTTTCCCTCTGGAACCGTAAGCTGAATAAACCTCCCTTTCTCCATTAAAAAAAAAAAAAAAAAGAAATGCTAACTGATCTTGTTTATAATATTCCAAGAAAATATCTGGAATAAGAATAAAGCCATACTCTTGGTCATTATTCATCCCTAAAGCCTGATCTATTATTATTTTAGCATAGTTGCTTGAAAATAGATCCATATAAGAAATATCTCTGTCCCTTTCCCCGCACACCCGGGTTGCACGCGCAGTCCAGTGAAGACACACTGTGCCCCAGGTAATCACCCCCTGCTCACCCTCCAAGCCCCAGGTAACCCACCTGTCTCCGCTCCTCCCACCAGCCAGTCAGAGCAGGCGCTGCTCCAAATGGTCCAATTAAAAAATGGGCCTTGAAACTTAAAAGAAACTTTACCAGGGAAGAAATTGAAATGTCTAAAAAATATCTTAAAAAATGCTTCACATCCTTAGCCATCAGGGAAATGCAAATCAAAACCTCCCTGAGATGTCATCTCATCTTGGTCAGGATGGCAAAAATCCACAATAAAAACAACACCAAATGCTGGAGAGGATGTGGAGAGAAGGGAACTCTCCTACATTGCTGGTGGGAATGCAGGCTCATACAACCACTCTGGCGAGCCATCTGGTGATTCTTAAAAACATTAAAGATTGAAATGCCATATGACCCTGCTATTCCATTTTTGGGAATAATCCCCCATACAGCAAAAATTCACCTTGATAGCACAAGCATGACCATGTTCATAGCAGCACTGTTTACAATAGCCAAATCATGGAATCAACCCAAATGCCCAACAGTTGATGAGTGGATAAGGAAAATGTGGTACATCTATACAATGGAATACTACTCAGCCATCAAAAATGATGAATTAATGAAATTTGCCGGGAAGTGGATGGAATTAGAAACAATTATATTGAGTGAAGTATCCCAGACACAGAAAATTAAGCACCGTATGTACTCCCTAACAGGTGGATGCTAGTACCAAACCCACTTAGTGACACATTCAAAGATAAATCTCTGTAATATCTACAGTAATTGCAAAGATTATAAGCAGGGAGGGAAGGGGAAGAAGGGCTCTGCCAGAAACAAGGAGAGAGAGGATCATGCTATGACAGAGAAAATAGGCCACCATCATGGACTGTAACTAAGTAATGAGACATCCGGTTGGGCTTGCAGACTGTCCATACTGGTCACTTGTATCTGATGGGGTATGGTCTCACCAGAAAGGGAGGGCGTAGAGTCCGGCTGATAGAAGGTAACCATCCTGCAAATGGTGTCCTATTCTTATTCCATCTACCTTTGAATCTACTCTTATAATAAGTCTCTATTTTAACAACCTTTTATCTCTGGCCAGGGGGTGACATCCAGTACCCATCAGGATGGAGCCAAGGGTGGTGCAGGAGCACCAAAACTGAAAAAAAAATCAACAAACCATAATTTGGAAAATCAGAGACTATAAATCAACCACCTGGAACCAGGCCAGACTAATCTCTCCCCATCCTAAAGCTCAGGGAAATTTGTAGAAGAAGGAGTGGTAAGGTTGTAAGAGCCTAAAGATGGGGAGGAGCAATGATATGCAAGATACTCCATACAAGTTAGGGCTGAAGCAATCATAATAGGACTTTGTATGACTTGTGCAATGACCAACATATCATTGAACCCCCAAAGTCTAGCATGGATCACAGGCACTAGAATCCTTAGAGGCAAGGGATTAACAGCCACAATAGTGTTACTATACTAAAGGGGAACACACACTCACAAAAAGAGCTCTAGGCAATGCCACTGAGTCCTTACACCTCATCAGAGAGGAGGATCCAGAGGGAAGTTTGACATACACACTAAAGGATGCTCCAGGAATGGGGGGAGGGAGGGGGCACTGGGAGAAAGGAGGGGGGGAAAGGAAAGGGAAAAAGTGGGGAGGGAGCAAGGGGATCCAGGGAGGGGTGGAGGGAGGAAGGGGAATGGGGTACTTATCAACTTTGTATGAGTGGAAGAAATACAAATAAAATTTAAAAAATGGGAGAAAATCATCACTAAACACATATCTGACAGAGCTCTATTATCCAGAGTGCACAAAGAACTTAGAAAACTAGACACCAAGGAAACAAATGGCCCAATTAAAAATTGGGCCTTGGAACTTAAACGAAACTTTACCACGGAAAAAATTGAAAGGTCTAACAAATATCTTAAAAAATGCTCCACATCCTTAGCCATCAGGGAAATGCAAATCAAAACCTCCCTGAGATATCATCTCACCCCAGTCAGGATGGCAAAAATCCACAATACAAACAACACTAAATGCTAGAGAGGATGTGGAGAGAAGGGAACTCTCACACATTGTTGGTGGGAATGCAGGCTCATACAACCACTCTGGCGAGCCATCTAAAGTTAAAGATTGAAATGCCATATGACCCTGCTATTCCACTTTTGGGAATAATCCCCCATACAGCAAAAATTCACCTTGATAGCACAAGCACGACCATGTTCATAGTAACACTGTTTACAATAGCAAAGTCATGGAATCAACCCAAATGCCCAACAGTTGACAAGTGGATAAGAAAAATGTGGTACATTTATACAATGGAATACTACTCAGCCATCAAAAATGATGAATTAATGAAATTTGCCGGGAAATGGATGGAATTAGAAAAAATTATATTGAGTGAAATATCACAGACAGAGAAAATTAAGCACCGTATATACTCCTAATAGGTGGATACTAGTACCAAACCCACTTAGTGATACAATCAAAGATAAATCTCTGTAATACCTATAGTAATTGCAAAGATTTTAAGCAGGGATGGGAGGTGAAAGAGGGCCCTGCCAGAAACAAGGAGAGAGGGGATCATGCTACAGCAGAAAATAGGCCACCATCAAAGACTGCAAGTAAGTAATGAGACATCTGGTTGCGCTTGTAGACTTTCCTTACTGGTCACTTGCATCTGATGGGGTATGATCTCACCAGAAAGGGAGGGCATAGAGACTAGCAGATAGAAGGTAACCATCCTGCAAACAGGAGACTGACTCCCACCCACCCCCGACAGTGGTCTTCTACTCTTATTCCATCTACCCTTGGATCTACTCTTATAATAAGACTCTATTTTAACAGCCTTTTATCTCTGGCCAGGGGGTGACATCCAATACCCATCAGGATGGAGCCAAGGGTGGTGCAGGAGCACTGAAACTGAAAGAAAAAGTCAACAAACCATAATTCAGAAAATCAGAGACTCTACATCAACCACCTGGAACCAGGCCAGACTAATCTCTCCCCATCCTAAAGCTCAGGGAAATTTGTAGAAGAAGGAGTGGTAAGATTGTAAGAGCCTAAAGATGGGGAGGAGCAATGATATGCAAGATACTCCATACAAGTTAGGGCCGAAGTAATCATAATAGGACTTTGCATGACCTGTGCAATGACCAACATATCATTAAACCCCCAAAGTCTAGCATGGATCACAGGCACTATGATCCTTAGAGGCAAGGGATTAACAGCCACAATAGTGTTCCTATACTTAAGAGGAACACAAAAAAGAGCTCTAGGCAATGCCACTGAGTCCTTACACCTCATAGAGAGGAGGACCTAGAGGGAAGTTTGACATGCACAGTGAAGGATGCTCCAGAATGGGGGGGAGAGCACTGGGAAAAAGGGAGGGAGGGGGGGAAAGGAAGGGGAAAAGTGGGGAGAGAACAAGAGGGTCCAGGGATGGGTGGAGGGAGGGAGGGAGGGGAATGGGGTACTTATCAACTTTGTATTAGTGGAAAAAAGAAATTTTAAAAAAATAAAATAAGAAATACTAAAAAAAAAAAAAAGAAATATCGTCGTGTCAGCAACCATTTTGAAACATGCTACATTATGCTAGAATTCTTGATTCTCAGCTGATGAGTGACTTCATCCAAATTTCAAAGTGAGGAGTTCCTTCTTATCACCTTGTCCCCAAAATTTTACAACTTTTTATCATGCCTCAATCTCTCTCCCTTCAACTTTGATCCCTAATCTCAAGGGTTGGTCACAGCTAAAAATTCCCTTTCTGTAATTTCTTTGCTGATGAACAGGGATGTATACCTTATTTGTCCAAGGATCAAGCATCTTGACCTTTCTGGCCTCTGAGGAACATGCAAAGTCATAGCTGGGAGATCAGAGAATCATCAGCCAATGAGAATCTTGAAAAGAGTATATCAAGATATCAAGCCATGTAAACAATGGCATATACATTTGTTGTTTTAGGGCTAATACCAAAAAATACTCAGTCTCAGTACTCAGTCTCTTGCCAATACAGACATCGCAGAATGAGGCACAGTTGGCCACATATGCAAAAAGACAAGAAAATAGGGAAGACAATGGATAGAAAAGAGGAAATATAAAGTGGGACAGGCAGAGGGAAAGGGACTGGGAAGGAAGGAGTGAAAACACAAATTCACTGTATTCATGTGAGAAAGTATCAATGAATAAAATAATAAATAAAAAACGTAAGACAGAATATGACAAATTTGATTTGGGTAAGTAAATCCTGGAAGACGGAGGGCACATTGTCCTGATTTTCATGTACATGCTCACACACACACATACACCCCACAGCACTCTTCTTTCTCTTCTTTAACATGGCATAGGTTTTCTCTTGAACTGTTGTCAGGATATCAAGGGCCATCAGTTGTATTATTGTATTAGTATTAGAAGTAACATTGTTCAGTCAGCCTGCAACATTGCTGATAAATTACCATCACACAGCTTAAGGGAACAAGGAGTTTACTTTCTTAAGACAGTCTGGTTACAGTTCTCAGTCCAGCTTGACGGGAGAGCATGCACCAACACCAGGACAAAGGGAACTGGCTACACCATCACTGCATAATGGCTGAGAGATGGACGATCCTTACTTGCCAGACCAGCATGTCTGGCCAAGTGAACAGAAGGATGCCAACTCTCTCAACCAGGTCTCTGTGATTTATCCAGGGCCTAATCCCACCCACCATGGGCTGGGTCTTCCCCAGCAGTTAGACAATCTCCTTCAGGTTTGCTCTGGGCTTAACTCAACCTTCAACTCTCTACAACTGTGCCCAGAGCTCAAACCCTCAACAGTCAAGTTGACACCTGTGCTTAACTATGACAAACATATTATCTTAACATTTGAGTTTAGCAATGAGGACCTTTAGTCTATAAGAAAATACTGAAGGTTACATGCTGAAGGTGAGGAAGAATAGAAAAGAACAATTTAAAAAAAGAAAAGAATAATTTTAAGAAGGAATCAAAGGAATTAAAAGGAAAATACCATGAGTTGTAATTATTTGGTATGTATTAACTGTGAATAAACCAAAGCAAAAAGAAAGATTATAATTACTCATAGACTTACAAAGAGAATGTGTAGTTAAGACTCAATTTTTTAAAATTAAATTAATTAATTTATTTATTTTTTCCCAATGGTACACGCTTAATAGGTACCCCATTCTCCTCCTTCTCTCCACCCTTTTCCAGTCCCCCTTACACCCTCCCCCCTTTTCCCCTTTCTTTTACCCTCTTCCCTCCCTTTCTCCCAGTGCCTCCCCCTGCCCCACTCCCATTCCCTGGAGCTTCCTTTAGTGTGAATGTCAAACTTCCCTCTGAGTCCTCCATTCTAGTGAGGTGTAAGGACTCAGTGGCATTGCCCAGAGCCCTTTCTTGTGCTCCCCTTTAGTGTGGGAACACTATTATGACTATTAATCCCTTGCCTCTAAGGATCCTAGTGCCTGTGATCCATGCTAGACTTTGGGGGGGGGAGGTCGTTGACATGTTAGTCATTGTGCAGGTCATCCAAAGTCTGATTATTGCTACTGCAGCCCTAACTTGTGTAGAATATCTTGAATATCCTTGCTCCTCCCCATCTTTAGGCTCTTACAATCTTGCTGCCCCCTTTTCTGTAAGTTTTCCTGAGCTTTAGGATGGGGAGATATTTGGCTGGTCTGGTTCCAAGTGATTAATGCAGGACCTTTGGTGTTCTGAATTATGGTTTGTTATTGTTTTCAGTTTTGCTATTCCTGCACCACCATTGGCTCCATCCTGACTGGTATCAAAGGTCACCTCCTAACCAAAGATAAAAGGCTGTTTAAATGAAGATCTTACTATAAGAGGAGATGCAAAGGTAGATGGAAGAATAGGAATAGGAGACTGCAGTGAGGGGTGGGGGTCAGTATCATATTTACAGGATTGTTACCTTCTATCTGCCAGACTCTATACCCTCCCTGATTGGTGAGATCAAACCTCCTCCATCGCAAGTGACCTGAAAAGAAAGTGAGAGTGAGCTTCACCAGATGTCTCACTATTTACTTGCAATACTTGATGGTGACTATTTCCTCTACTGAAGCATGATCCCCTCTCTCCTTATTTCTGGGGAGGCTCCTTTCCCTTCCCTCCTTTTTATAATCTTTGCAATTACAGGCATTACAGAGATTTATCTTTGAATATGTCATTAAGTGGGTTTGGTACTAGGATCCACCTATGAGGGAGTACATAAAGTGTTTAATTTTCTGTGTCTGTAATACTTGACTCAATATTATTTTTTCTAATTCTATCCCTTTCCCAGTAAATTTCATTAATTCATCTTTTTTGATGGCTGAGTAGTATTCCATTGTATAAATGTACCACATTTTCCTTATCTACTCGTCAACTGTTCGGCATTTGGGTTGCTTCCATGACTTTGCTTTTATAAATAGTGTTGCTATGAACATGGTTGTACTAATGTCATTGTAGTGAATTTTTGCCTTATGGGGGATTATTCCCAGAAGTAGAAGAGCAGGGTCTTATGGCATTTCAATCTTTAACTTTTTTAGAAATCACCAGATTGATCGCCAGAGTGGTTATATAAGCCTGCATTCCCACCAGCAATGTAGGAGAGTTCCCTTTTTTCCACATCCTCTCCAGCATTTAGTGTTGTTTGTATTGTGGATTTTTGCCATCCTCACAGGGTTGAGATGATATCTCAGGGAAGTTTTGATTTGCGTTTCTGTGATGGCTAAGGATGTGGAGCACTTTTTAAGATATTTATTAGACATTTCAATTTCGTCCCTGGAAAAGTTTCTTTTGAGTTCCCAGGCCCATTTTTTAATTTATCTCCTTGGTGATTAAGACTCAATTTTACTTTGTGTGAAGAAAACTTTTTTTACTCTTTTTTTATATTTATTTACTTATTGCATGTGTAGCTATATGTACATGTCTCTGTGTATGTGACTGTGTGTATTAGAGGGCACTATGTGTGCCTGTGCAGAACTCAGGATCTTCTCCTTGCAAGGCAGAGGCTTAATCCATGAGCCATCCCCATGGTACTAAAGTAAACTTTTATGTTTTTTTAATGTCTTTGTCTTTAAGATGTTATTGAGGCTGTGGAAATTCTGAAGCTTTATTTCAGAGAGTAGTTGTAGGAATTATTTTTTAAAATTTATTTTTATTCCTTTTAGAATTTTGTACATGAATACAGAGCTTATGATATTTTCATACATTAATCCACAATCCCATCTCCCCTTCCATTTTTCAGTTCTTCTTTCCTACTCGTCTTCCTCCTATTTTCTTGCTTTTTGCTGTGAGTGATCCAGCAAATTTCATCTGGTTACCTTTGTTGAAATATGCCTGAGTACTTGTGTTATCTTTGTATTTCGATGTCAAATTGACAGTTGCAGACTGTTTGGGGGCAGCTGTGGAACATTAATGGTTAGAATGGCCCCTGAACAAGCCTGCAGGTACTTGACTGATTGCTGTGGAGAACCCAACCTGTAGTGGGTGGTACTTAACAGTGGTGGACTGGATAATAAGAGATGTAAGGAGGAGGGACTTGCTCTTCCCTTATCCGGTGTTGACTTGCTGTGAAGTCCACTCTGTGTGCACGTTGTTTGCCTTTAGAGCATCTGGCCTTCTTGGTTGCTGCTGCTGCTGCCTTCGTCCTTGGCTGACTTGGAGCTTCTGCTTTTTCCGCCACATTGTTGCTGTTCCTGCTGCCTTTGGAGCTTGGTCTTTAGGCCTTGTTGCTGTTCACTGTTCATCGCTGATGTCGGAGCCCTGCTGTTCTTCACCAACGTCGGAACTATCCAACAATATCTGACCATAGGTCTTCAATAACATGTGTATGTGTATTTGTGCATATGTATGCATGCATACGCATGTGCATTCTCACAGGTACATGCACATGTCCATGTGTGTGGTGTACGATGTATGCCTGAGCACAGTTACCCATGAGGATTTTTCAACCTGGACCATGAGGAATAATGGCCTATAAGCCAATTTTATCTCCTAGAGGTATAAGGACTACTAGGTATAACCTTGTAGAATCACATCTGAAAAAAACGTTCAAGGAGATAACGGCTAATCTTTGTTAAAATATAGTTTCTTAAGTAGTTCAGAGCCTACAAAAGTCAGCAGAAATCATAAATAATTCTTTAAAAATTACATAAAATCTTGGGCTGGAGATATGGCTCATTGGTTAAGACTCTGCCTTGCATTCAGAAGGTCCTGAGTTCAGATCCCAGGGCCCACATAAAAAACACTAGGTAAAACCTGCAGCAGCTCTGGTGTGGACAGAGCCTGGAAAATCCCAGAGGGAAGCAAGGAGGTAGAAGCAGTCCAGAATGACTTCCGAAGTCACCTTGGTCCTCCACAGGGACATATAGTGCCCTCTGACAGATGGACAGATGGACAGACAGACACACAAAATAAATGAAAAAAGTTTAAATTAAAAAATACATAAAATCTTATCTTTTAAAGTTCATCTTTTTAAGTTTTTTTTGAGAAAATGATTTTGAATACATAAAGCCATTAAAATTACATATACTTGATTAATTTATGAAACTGTCAACAAGTAAAAATAAATTTTAAAAAGGAATTAACATTGAGTGGCAATGAAAATTTTTTTGCATGAGTGAAATGAGAGCACTTGAATGTGTGTGCTTGTGAAGGCCCAAGGGTGACTTCAAGAATCACCTTGTATTTCTCTATCTCCTTATTGCTTTGCTCTGGAATTTCCCAGGCTCCACTTTCCAGGACCAGAAGTGCAGGCTGTCACCATTTCCACCTGGCATTTTTAAGCAGAATCTGGGATCCAAACTCAGGTCCATTTACTTGTGAAGCAAAGATTTTTAACTCCAGAGCCTTCTATCCAGCTCCAAGAATGAAAAAAAATTCAAGTATTATGTTATGCATTTCTTGTGGCAGTTATTTACAGATGTCAACTTGACAAAAGAAAGCTAAGCCTTTAGGAATACCAATGAAGAATTATTTAATTGAGGCAAGACTTGAGCAAGCCTATGGGAAATTTTCTAATTGATGTATGAAGACCCAGTACGTAGTGACTGAGACTATTCACTGGGCAAATGGATATGTTGGAGAAAGCCTGTTCAGTTCTTTGGCAGAATGGTAGACCGGCAAGCAATAATGTATGGCCTCGCTCTTATCTCTTTTTGTGGATGTGATGTGGCCATTTCCTGATGCTGGTATGAACTCTACTGTCATGCTGATGAAATCACTAGAAACTGTAAGTCAAAACTCTCCTAGGTATCTTGGTTGTGTATTTATATCACCAACAGAAAAATAATTGGAACATTTTCCATTTTTGTAAGACTTAGTAACATATCCCTTTCCTTGTTGCATAGAGTAAGCTTATCCAGATCATGAAATCTGCTACTTGTTGAGAATGCATTTTCTGTGACTTTCATTATGAACAGGAAATTTAACAAAAGATATTTGAGAAACATACATATATCCAGCTAGAAAGACATGATATTCATATGTATTATTTCATTAATAGAAATCTCACATTCATCATTTTTATACTAAGAATATTCTAGGAAAATAATCCATAGCAATTAATCTAATAAAATGATTTTTAATATATTTTTATTTATTCAATTATGCGTGTGTGCGTGTGTGTTGTATGTATGTGTGTGCGTGTGTGTGTATGTGTGTGTGTAGAACCACAGGCGAATTCAGGAACCACCATGGACCGCCTCCACCTCCTCCTTGTTTACTCTGCCCCGGGATTCACAGGCTCCACCCTACCAGGACCAGAAACGCAGGCCGCCCCCGCTTCCACCCCGCATCTATACATGGGGTCTAGGATCCGAACTCAGGACCTTCCTCCGCCTGCAAGGCAGAGGCTTAACCCCTGAGCCAAATAAATGATTTTGAAGTATGCGATTTGGAGGTATTTTGATTAAAGAAAAATATTTTCCACATAAATATTTACTTAATTAAATATACTACTTTCAAGATTTTTTTCGAGTTTTACTTGTAGATTACTTAACAGTAAAAGGCAACAAAAAAGTATAAAATCAGGAGTGTTCAGATGTGAAAATGTGCTGTGACCTCCTATGGAAAGTTACTTTCATTGCTCACAAGAACAGTATTTTCAGAAGATAATTCACCTTAATACATGCATAGACACTCCAAGGCTAAAGAAATCTATATTAGTGCCTGAGATTTAAAAGTTAATTTTTACCTTTAAATTACAGCATTTTTCTCATTAAAAACTCTAATTCTATGTTTTTCATACCATATATCCAAGAGAGTTACGGATCATCCTAATGAATATTATGGATGAGATTACATAGACAGCAGAGTATTTCTGAATCCAAATTTTAAAAAATTCAAATTAAACTGCTTAGACACATCAAGTTTCTAAACATCCAAAAGAAAGCAGAGATAGATATATACCAAACCAACTGTTAAAAGCATTAAGAAACATAAAACACAAAAATTAAAATAGTTTCTATTCCATGAGCTATATATACTGCAGGTAATTAACAGAATCACTGCTATGCAATTTGGAATGTGCAAACTTTAAATCTAAGGTGTTTTCAGTAATAACATAAAAAAACACTAAGTATGTGGTTGTCGTCTCTATCATTTTCTATCTAAGTGAGCATCCATCTGCTCATTTTCCATTGGTATCTATTTAACCTCCTTCAGAGTATAAAACTTTTTAGATTTATTCTTTATACAAATTTGAAGCAATTAATCCATATTTGTTTTCTTTTAAAAATAAAAATGTACCCTTTCCCATCAATAAGGACACATTATTAACTAAAGCTCTAAAATTTAAGCATGATTATAAGAATTTTTAAATTTCTTATTGCAAGCTATTCCAATATGTGTTTGTTTGAAGCTTATGCTTCAATACCAGATGAAAATGGACTGTCTTTGGCAATCATTTCTTATTAACACAGTATTACTCCCTAAATGTTGAAATATATTTAAAGATTTTTATACCTTTTAATTCACCAAGTTCAGGTTCCACTGTACAAATCCCTGAAAATATACCAAAAAAAATTAGCTGGTCTTGTTGTTAGTGGTATTATGACACTGAAAAAGCATGAGCTTTGAGGAGAAGGATGAGACATTCCATGCATCTTGATTCACAATTATCCACTAAGTTTGAATATTGTATTTTAAGATTCTTCCAGTAAAATAATTTTCTGTATCATATCAGTGAGTTAAATAGTCACAACCAAAGCAAAACAATATTACTTATTCAGAAGATGGTCAAAAAGAGGTTATTTCTTTTTCTATTTCAATTTGCCAAGTATTGAACTTTTAAGTTACAAAAATGGTGACCTTTAGTCAAACCAAGCTGTCTCTGATGTAAACTATAGACATGAGAGTTTCCTACAGGGTAACTGTGGTCTCTGGTGTAACACATGGAACAACTGATAATGGA
The DNA here is from genome assembly GCA_023101885.1 of Typhlomys cinereus. NCBI lineage: Eukaryota > Metazoa > Chordata > Mammalia > Rodentia > Platacanthomyidae > Typhlomys > Typhlomys cinereus. The sequence continues at coordinate 1,946,809 of JALPQD010000012.1, forward strand.
CTAACCATCAATGGAGTTTAGTCTGTACTGGGTCATTTCATTTTGGAAAATTACTTCATATTATTTCAGTACTCATTTGTGAATCTGTTGATCATCACCTAAGATGAGTCTGAGAAATTCATTTTTAACCCCAAATCCTTTAATGCTACAGAGTCTCAAGGAAACCGGATTCCTAGCAAAAGTTCCCAAACCACCAGAACAAAAACAATAGGATAAACACAGTTAAATGAGAATATATATGTATATATGTATATATATTATATATATATAATAAAATTAACACCAGATTCTTACTTTAAATGTTTGCTTTTGTACTGGTTACTCTTTCCTGTTGCTGTGAAACATCACTCAAAGTCAAGCAACTTAAGGGAGAAAGGAAGATTTTTCAGCTAATGGTTCCAGAGGGCGATATAGTCCATTATGTTGGCAAAGGCATGGCTGGCTGGCAGAAGCTGAGTAGACCTAGGTCATGTCCATCAAGGAGATTGAGAGCTGCAAAACTGCAGCTATAAGAGCAAATCTCCCCCTGGAAATAGGGTGAGGCTAATCTACCTTAAGACCCACCCTGTTTAGGCAGTTTTAGAACATCCTTGCTGGGATAGTCTCTGAAGGTCTTTGAAGTTCATCCCCTAGGGCCCGGATTACCTTGAAGAAAAACACCCTATTTTAATCCTCCACTGAGATAAGGTCCCCATCCCTCTGTTCATAAAAGGATATGGAGATTAGTTCTCCATTATAGTAAGCCCTACCAGATGGTCAGGCACAAGATCAACTGGGTTAGGCCTCAATATGAACAGATCACTGAGGACCAAGAGCTCAAATCAGGTTTACAGAAACTGGAGCTAACCAATGAGGAAAAGCCACTATTCCTGGGCTTACCTAACCCTATAAATATACCTGAACCTGGCAGCCATCTTTGGCTCCCTTACTCTTCTTGTATACCAGTCTGGAGTCCGTAAGTTCCAGCTTCCTTGCTCTTCATGGGACTCTATGTCTGGAGTCTGTGAGTTTCTTTTTCCATCTTTCCCTCACTCTCATGGATCCCATGCCTAGAATCTGTGAATTCTTTTTAACTCTCTTGTGATACACAGATTTACATCCTTGAGCTCTGTTCTTTCTTTCCTCTAATAAACTCTGCCTTAAACCTCTACACATGTGCTGGTTTCAATCTTTGGCTCCCAAGCACAAGAATCTGGACACTTTGACTGCCTTCCTCTAGCAAGGCTCCACCTTTTGAGGGTACTATGACTTTCTCAAACAACTAAAGATTCAAACATGAGCCTGTGGGGAGACAACTCACATTTTAAACCATGACAGTTTTAAATCTTTTAAGTCTTACACCAAAAATTCTTCTCAGACTAAGCTTGCAGAATTAACATTTGAAAGCATCAGATACAAACCACTCCTTCAGGAACAAAGCTGTTAACGTTTTAAGTTGTTAAATCTGTAGTTAGTCTGACTTAAAGTTACATGTATGACCAGTTTTTCTTTGGTTCCACATTTTGTAGTAAACTATTTCTGTATTTTCAGCTATCTGATTTTCACTTTTTCAAAGGAATTGAAAAAAAATAGAGACTGCAGCTACCAAAAGTGATTCCAACAATCTCTCTCTCTCTCTTTCTCTATTACACACACACACACACACACACACACACACACACACACACACACACACACATTCACACACACACTCACTCACTATAAATTAAGCACATGAAAAAGTCAATATTTGCATGCAATTAGTTAGCATATACACAAACCTGGGTGCAAATTTTTATAGTAAGCTATTTTTAGGTATTCCAGACAGAATGGATTTTGTTTCACATTTAATATACAACACATAAAAATTATGAATAACACAATTGCATTGCATCATTTCCCACCATCGTTTAAAAAACTGTAGAGTTTACATCTCTATGTCACTGAAATTTATGAAAAATTCAGTGAAGCAAAGTATCAAAACATGAAGTTTTCTATTCAAACTTAATATCTATTTCCAACTAAACAGCAAAAGGTAATGAGATGATCTTACAGATGGAAATTTCTTCTTCGTTTTAGGGCCTATGAGGGTTTTTTCACTGCTGTTTGTGTTCATAATTAATTTTTAGGGAGACTAATATATAATCCTTGTGTTGAAGGATCATTATCCCTTTGTGGTTACCTAATGTTGTAGTATGACTATCCCTTCAAATGTTGCAGGGTTCTTGTGTTCAGAGTCAAAGATCGAAACCAGAATACATATGGAAGATTAAGGTAGTGTTTATTAGAGGAGAGAAAGAACAGAACTCACAGACTCCAGACATGGAGGACCATGAGGCCCAGGCATCCCAGAGGATTCACAAGCTCCAGGCATAGAATCCATGAGGGGCACAAAGCTGGAAAAGAACTCATGGACTTCATATATGGAGTGCCATGAGGGGCAGGTGCCAAAGATGGTTGCCAAGGTCAGGTATATTTATGCCTTTAGATAAGCCTGGGAAAAATGGCTTTCCCTTATTGGTTAGCTCACATTGGGGCCCAACCCAGTTATCTTGTGCCCACCTCGAGGTGGAAGCTGGCTAAGGGTGTGTTCTTTCAGAGTAATCCCAACAGTGGGGATAACCTTCAAAGACCTTCAGAGACTCTCCCAGCATGGCTCCTCTAAACCTGCCTTACTTGTGCTTACTTGTATAACTAAAAAGAGAAAAAAAAAAAGAAAAAGAATGCCATGTACATGGAATACTCATTTTATTTCTCTGTTCCCAATCTGGACAAGACCACATTGACCTATGCCATATTTACTGAACCTGAAAACATTGTTTTGTCAAATATAGTCAATAATGTTGTGTTGGTTGTCTTCACACCTTAAGTAGCAAATTTCCCTCCATGCACCTAGAGCTTTCTCTGAGTATGCTTTACTGTATATCTTGATAACTGTCCAAGGATCGAGACACACAAGCACTTAGCAACTTCAGAACATATGCAGTTTAAATTTACCTATCTTGACCTTGAAAAGTTTTGAAAAGTTTTTCTGAAAGCATCATCTAATAAGAACAAAGAATTTCAGTGGGGAAAGCAATCTGTCAATGAGAGAAGTCAAGTTAGCAGTACAGTATTATGAAGAAGCCAGTAAAGCTTCCCTATACTTTAAGTTGATGCTACCAACTTCATATAAAGTAGTTAAAATAGGAAAGTTGAGAGAGGTAGAAGAAAAGGAGAGGGAAGAGGCATCTGAAATATCTATTGAGAAGGCAAGGAGAACCCTTCCATCTCTTTGGTACACTTTCAGGTGGATCAAATTCCCTGGGAGTTGGAAATCCTGCCCAAGTTATTCATCCATCTGATTAACATAAGGATAAAGACTGACAGTCCAGATTTATCTGTGAAATGGGAGTGTAGTAGAATCCCTACAGTACGACTCAGTTATTAACTTAGCACTTCAGAGGCAAAGGGAAGAAACTCATGAGTTGAAACCCAGGTTAGATAAATAATTAGACTTTCCTCAAAACATTAACTCTGACCAAAACTACCCTAAACAAATCATAGAGTCAAAACTAATAGTTTCAACTCTATGAGATGGAAAAACCTTCATTATTCTTAACAAAAACAGTATTCCTAACAAAAACAGAGCATACTATCAAAAGTCACTTAAAGATCCAATGTAATAATTATAAAAATTTCCATTACATTCATCACAGAATTAGAAAAAGCATTCCAAAAATTTATAAATGAAAATTAAAGGCTCTGAGTAGTCAAAACAGTCTTGAACATACAGAGGAATCCTGGCACAAGAATTCCAAGAAAACTTCCCAGGTGTGACCCATTAAAAAAGACATGTCAAAACCAATAAACCTATAGGTAGAAAGACAGTACAGCAAACTGTTCTGTGGGCATAGAATGGGAACTCATAGTGGAAACCTTTGTTTCTAAAGCTGGATGAGTGAAGGGAAATGCACATATTAGTGGGGTGGCTTGAAGAACTTGATATACCATGGAGGCCTGAGCCCCCACAGAAGTAGAGAAGCCAGAGTGAACCCTGGGGTCCATAGAAGCATAAAGGCGGAAGAGTGGGAGGGAATGGTAAAGGGAAGGAAGGGAATGGAAGGGAGGGGGAGGGGGGAAAAGCTGGGATGAATACTCAACATGCTTGTAAAATTAGAAAAAAATAAATAAAAGAAGACATCAAAATGAGAAAGGTTGAAGGGTTTCTTTTTCTTTGGGGTTCTTGTGTTTTGGAGCCAAAGAATGAAACCAGAACATGTTGAGAGGTTAAAGAAGAGTTTTATTGAAAATGAGAGAACAGGGAAGAAACTTGAACACTCAGTCAAATGGAAGCAAGGAGGAAATCTTAGCCTTAAAATGGGAGAGCATTAGAGCAGAAGAGGTAGAAAGAGAGAGAAAACAAGGAGAGCCACCATAAGCACGTGGCTAGGAAAGGACAGAGGCACCATGATATGACTGATCACATGGTGGTAAAGCAGAAAGAAGAGAGAAGTGGTAGGAGGAATCATAATCTTTTATAGTTTGGATTGCCCCGGAGTTATTAGGGAAGTAAAGACTGGAGTGTAGGTGTGGTTCCCACAGGACCAGGCATCTGTAACTGCACTAGTTGTCCAATAGAAATTAAATTATTTCCATTAAAAGAACAGCTTCTATTTCAAAAAAGACAAGAAGTGCTTCAGAAATTCACAAAGGTAATGGCAGGAAAGGTTCATAGGAAAAGAGGGACATTACACTGAAAAGAAGATAAGGTTATCATAGCTCTGCTACTGTGTAAGGGTTGGAAAGTGGGTTGGTTTTTCTCCACTGATTAGAAGAATTGGAAGCCAGGAAATATTTAAGTTTTGGAAAAACAGTTTTATTTTGAAGTAATAGAATGTTTTAATAAGGAAATGATAAAGAAAACAGTAATGTAATGTTTAAATGCTTAGAACCATGACATTAATGTTTGTACTGGTTTTCTTGCAAATCCCTATAAATTCGTATTCTCAGTTAGGTGATTAGAAAGAAGGATCAATACCATACAATTCAGAATCCTAAGTCCTGGAAAGATGGACTCCTGAGAGGGAGAAAGGGTTCCAGAATAGGAATCATCCTGCCTACCAGCAAGCATAAAGATTATATTGGTGTGTGTGTGTGTGTATGGGGGGGGGAAATGTGTACCATTCTCTCCTTCCCTTGATTGATTGATTTAAACAGAGGCATGCTGGCAGATTGGTCAACGCTAGAGCTGTACATGCTTGGACAAGTCAGTACTGGGATTTTCCACAAGGAGGAATCTGCCCTTTGCCCTCTCCTTCCAGGGAAGAAGAACCAGGAAATGAGCAGTCAAATTACTAATTTGGGAATGAAATTGCCATTTTACAGGCTGTTGTATGGAGTTTTTCTCTGGGCATATTTTAATGCCACCTTAGACTTTGTCCCCAGTCTATCCTAAGAAGGCTACTCTGCAACAATTTAAACATCCCATCCTGGAGCGAGTAAACAGCTCTCAAGTAAACAACAGGCTCAGGAATTGCCTGGCAAATTTCAGGTAGTGGAAAGGCTCCCTCAAGGAAGAAAAAAAGCAGTAAACAACTGCTGCCAGGTGTGGGGAGAGGGGAAAAGACTCTCTTGCCATGTTTGCTAATAGTCCAGAAGTCTGGAGGAGACTCTCTAGGAACTGGTTATATAGCAGAGATCTACAGGATTTCCCTGAGGCTTTTCCATTTTGGGTTGGGCTTTCTGTTGATGTAGCTGTCTTTGAGTCATCCCTGTTCTTGTACATGACCCCCACCACTACTCTTGCAGGCAATCCTATTAAACTTTTTTGTCTGTCAAGACAGACCTTGTTGTAATCGTTAACTTTGTACTGTCACTGAATTCCTATCTGAGGTGGATGAGCAGTTATGTAGTGTCCCCCAGGAAATGTATCCACAGAATAGGGGTTTACAGGGTTAGAGTTTCATCTTGGGCTTCCTACCTAGTCAGGGGCTAATCTATTTCCTGCACCCAGTCAGATTCCGCTATTTAACTTCTATGTACCTGGTACTGGGAGGGAAAGAAGAAACCCAAATCAACAGGTAACCCTAGTAGTCCTAATAAAAAGAAACTCACCCTCAGAACAAGGCCATAGTTCTCAGTGTTCTTAAATTCAGTGGCTAGTTTTGGTGAGAAGTGATTTCTCCAGCAGGTAGGTCAGTATTAGAAAGGAATCCTATTTTTATTATATGATTCTGAAAATAGTTGTTATCTATTTTATAGTCAGATCCTGTGCCTCTGTCAAACCTAACAAGTTAGATTTGGCTATTCATCTTTGATAAAGACAATTAAAAGAGTCAAATTAATGATAAAAAGCATTAAATGGAGATTTATTCAGTGTGACCACATTGAGAAAGACAAAGAGATCCATCTGTGCTCCCCTCCCAAATTTATCTTCAGGGTCCAAACATACAGTTATGTTTAAATAGAATGCAGTTCTGGTCAAGGAACAGTCCTGTATATTATAGACCCACCATTGTCCAGAATCTTGTTTCTCCCATAAATTGTCTGACAAGTTGTCAGCATTGTGTAACGCATTTTTCCAATAAAGGTTATCCTCTGACTCACGCCAGAATGAAATTCTAGTTCCCTGGAATGCCTGGTTTCAACAGTTGGTATAGTCAGAATGTCTCTTCTAGAATGTCTCAGTTTCTTCCTGGCACGACCACTTTTTGTTTTAAAACCTTAATCTGGAGTCAAACTATGTCTGTGTCTAAAGCAAATATCATCTACAGAATATAAGTAATAACCAAGGTGAAAACACATCAGTGCCAATTAACTATGCATAAGTGGTCTTTTGGCTTTTACATATTTTTGGGATGGCTGCCACAAGCAATTCTGACTTATTAGCTTCATATGATGTCTAGTCATGAAGCCTTACTAGTCTCAAGCTTAAGATTCTCCTGCTTCATCTTTTCAGCTGCTTGGTTTACAGAAAAATACTACTGTGCTCAGTATGACTTCATTTCAATTCTGACAATTTTTGTCAATATCACTACTGACAAAATTACTGATAAACCATCTCATAGTTTGTTCTCTTCTGTCTCTCCATACTGGTATATGAATTGACCAAGTAGGGGTTGAGACTCTGCCTAGCAAGCAGAAGTTTCTGAGCTCAGATCCCAAGTCCCACGTTAAAAACTCCAGGTGGGAATAGAGCAGCTTTCATTTCTGACCCAGGTTGGACAGAGCCTGGGAAATCCCAGAGCCAATCAAAAAGGAGGTTGAAACCATACAAGATGATTCCCGAAGTCAACCTTGTCTTCCACAGGGGCACAGAGTACCCTTTCACTCTCTCTCTCTCTCTCTCACACACACACACACACACACACACACACACACACACACACACACATGTAAAATAAATAAAGTTTAAAAAAAGAAACATGAACTGTCCCTCACAGAATCATGCCTACCACATGGCAGTAGAAACATTCAGAAATCATTAAATCTAAATTAGCCTACCATGGTTGTTATCAGAAAGCAGTAGTACACATAGGGGACCTGGTTGTAACAGAAAGCAGTAGTACACATAGGAGACATGGTTGTAACAGAATGCAGACATGTAATTAGAGAAGCAGATTGGAGAAACAAAGTGGATGGTCTTGTCCCAGAAAGGGAGCGCATGTATCTTACCACAAGGAAATTGAGGAAATTTCAATGAATTCCTTAGAAAACATTTGCATTTTCTCAAGTTGCTAAATCTAATGGGAAAAGATTGCACGAAAGAAGTTGGAGGAATGAACAAGTTTCCCTAACCAATATCCATAGTGACTTTGCTACTTTGGGAACACAGAAAATCTTTAAAGGAATTACAAAAGTGATGCTAGTAGGGCAGAAGTCTGAAGGGGTCTTCAGGACATTGGCAAGAACATAATGACATCTTTATTTGCAATCTTATTAAAATCAAGAACTTAAAACTCATAATTTACAAGCAACAGTTTCAATACACTTAAAATTTCAATTACATAGAGTGTTTAAGTCAGCATGTACTTAGGTCTTTCAATATTACCAAAATTATTCATTTTAAACATGCATTCATGTATTTTAATTGAGTATGCCAAGAAAATAAAAGAAATTAGTATGTAATAGGAATGAAAAAAATTGTTACTTTGAAACACAAAGCATACAAACGTAGTTGTTAGACATGATAGGATTGCATGAAATCCAGGTAACTGTAAATTTAACATGATACATATCATACAACATAAATAAACAGAGGACATGCAGGAATTAGCAACTAACAAACACGTGAAGCAAAGGAGAAAGTGGGGGAAGATAGGAGAAAGGCATCTTCATGTTGATTCCTGTCAGGACTGGTAAAGAAGCCAGAGCAGCCATCTTTGAAAAGCCAAGTGACACTTCTGAGCAGAATTTGGATGTAGTGGTGTAATCATAAGGGAGAATGAATGTGCTGAGGCTGAGTTAGTTAAGTGATTTAAGAAGGCAGAGGAGAAGGGTAAAAGGATTGAGCTTTGAGCGGGAGATCTCATCTCAGAGAAGACATAATCCACAAGTTACGAAGAAAAAACCATGAGAACCCCTGATTTGTCAGACATGCAAGGGGCATCCCTTGGAACACAAGTGATGAGCCAATATTCAATGTCTATATCAGAGGGCAGTGTCCCACACCCCTGGATATAGATCCAGTCTATGTAGTTACCAACTGAAAATAGTAAGCACTCTGGTTCGTCTTTTGAGTCAGAAGTTAAGGTGACTCTTTCAGTGAGGCTGCCCATAAAGAGTAAAGTTCAGTACTCCTTGTACTGAGCTAAGATTAAAGAAGGCCAAAAGGAAAAATGGGGTCATGATAACCCTAGCATTCATCAAGAGGGAAGGGCAAGGGAAAAATGGGATCCCAAGAACCCAGGCAAGGGGTGCAAGGCAAGAGGAAGCAAGAGAGTGAGAAATAGAGAGAAGGGACCTTAGGTTCCAATGTAGAGGATATTCTAGGTCTGAGGAGGCTGGCAAGTTCGTGGTTCGTTCTAGGGTCTGAGAAGGAAGGTACTGGCTTGGGTTTCAACACCATTATGTAAGATATAAAACCCAAACATGCCGTGCCAAGGACAAGGGATGAAAAAAGTGTATTGATTATATGGTGGCACAGGCTAATTTTGGAAGGGTGAATAAGCAGTGTCTTAAAGGAAAGTGGAGTTTTTATAGTCCCTGGGATTGTGGGTGAGATCAAGGACAGAGGGGAGTAAATAATTCCCTGTCCCAATGAGGTGTGTAACTAGGTTTGAGCTTTGAAAATGTTGGCTGGCCATTTGCAGGGGCAGTGCCCAGCCAAAAGAGCTTTTGCTATGAATGTGGGGGTTGGCCAAAAAGGAATCTGTCACTGTTGAGGTTACCTTATCAGAGGCTATACTTTTGCAGAATGTTAACAGAAAACATAAGACCTTGCAATAACAGAGATATCAAGAACATATACTTTTACAGACTGCTTTCAGAAACTAGATATAAAGCTTTACAAAAAAAATCAATATGGGGGCTGGAGAGATAGCTCAGGGGTTCAGCCTCTGCCTTGCAGGCGGAAGGTCCTGAGTTTGGATCCTAGACCCCACGTATACACGCCGGGCAGACGCGGGGGCGGCCTGCGCGTCTGGTCCTGGTAGGGCGGAGCCTATGAATCCCAGGGCAGAGTAAACAAGGAGGAGGTGGAGGCGTCCATGGGTGGTTCCCGAATTCGTCCGTGGTTCTACACACACATACATACATGCGCACACGCACACATGTGCATACACGCACAATCGAATAAATAAAAATAATAATATTTAAAAAAATCAATATGAACAAAACTGATTTGAAATTAAGTACTTATTTACAGATTCACCAATACCTTCAATACATTTTAACTATTAGAAGTCTCTTATTGTAGTTCCCAGTGTTAAAGTCTGTTTAACTGTCTGTGTGAAAGAGAATAGTTATAATTAAGAATAAACAAGCATAAAATATGGAAAATATTAGCATCAGCAATTTTGTGTTAAGAACAAAATGGTAAAGCATTTTCTTAGCTTATATATTTATATATGAATCAACAGCAATTATCATTATAACATAGAACAACTACTTAAAATGTGTTTATACATGTTAAATCATCCATTATTGAAATAAGATGCAGAACCTTGGACTTAAGATGGTAAGGACTTCAGAATTAGCCAAAACAAAAAAAAAAATAGACTCTTACAATTTTCAAGAACATTGCTAATTGTTATAAACATATTATGCAGAAGTGTTAACAAATACTCATTTAGTGAAGGTGAACAGATGTATACAAATGTTTCAAATAGCAACATAACCAATATGACAGATGTTTTTCATATAAGACACTAAGAAGTCACTAAGAGGTCACCACATATGTAAACTTCAAACAGATTATGGGCAGGAGCTCAGAAGGCCCATTACCATATGTTGTAAGCAAATATAATATGATAGCAGGAGTCAGTAGCTAAGAAACTAAAGAAAGTATTAGCAAGATCCAATAAATCATGAAAAGATTACATGTTTTTGAAAGCTATGTATACATAAATCATCACTTGTTTTCAAAGAGATTATTTAAAGGGCTTTTATTATGAAAAAGTTACTTAATGATTATCATGTTTGATAAAACAATTTTTAAGTAGCTAGAATTCTGAAACAGAAGAAAAGGAAATTGCCTTTTGAGCCCAGGGCCTGCACGGGGCACTTCCCTAGACTCTGGGACACCAGCAGGCATTGGCAGATCTGATTTCCTTTCGGGGGACAGGTGGTAAGTACCGGAAGCCTCTTGTCCAAACCCATAGGCTCTGGGTCACCAGCAAACATTGGTGAATCATATTTCCTCTCTCGTGGGGACCAGTACAAGGCAGCTTTAACCAACACCCCCCTCAGTCAACCAATAATAGAATCTGCAGCATTTTCACAGACTCCACAGACACCACAAACCTGGGACCAGCTCACAAACACCTTGCTATCTGAGGACCCTAAATTTATGTCCATTGAACAGAAGGGAATCTTCACATCCAACCTTAAGATAAGTAACTTTTTTTACTTTCCTTTTCATCACAGTTGGCCATCACCTCTGTTTCAGACCTCTGTGTAGCACACTCAAAACCCACATACCCACTCCCTAGGGCATAACTATTCACCCTCATAAACCTGGAAGGAATTAATAGTTGCCCTGAGCATTATCCCCAGATTACTAAGCTCACCATATTTCATAATATAAAGTTGATCTAATACTTAACCCAAACCATATATGACAACTCTTAACACCCAAACCCAAACATCCAGGCAAATCTAGACCTAAACTCTGTAACCCCTGAGACAAAATAGAGCTTTCACACTTGTTTTTTTTTTTTTTTTGGTAGCCTATCACCTTACCCATGAAATAACAGCAAGGAACCCTAGACTGAGACCTTAAACACTTAGGTAAACAGTAACAATAACAGTCTAAGCAGAGCAATTCTGTCTGATTCATAACAGCCATAAACACGCATTAAGAAAGATTTCAGAAATCAAACACAAAATGACCAAGTCACACTGTAAAACCACAACAAACAACAAAAACTATGACAACTCTCCCACAAAAAAGGTTGAGCCCATAGCAATGGATCCCTACCCGAATAACCCTTTGGATATTAGTCAAGAATTCAATAACCAAGATAATTATTTTCAATGCATGATCTTTACCATGATAAAAACAATGAAGAGGAAATCTGAGGAGAGTTAAACAACCACATAAACAAATATGAATAGGAGCACAACAGGCACCTAGAGGAAATGAAAATGAAGAGACAAAACTAGTCATAGTGCAGTTGAAAATAACTCATACAAAGATTAAGCTTGAAATTAAAAGTAAACCAGCTACAATCAAAAATTCACCAGAAAGTCTTACCAGCAGAACCAACATAGCATAAAATAAAATATCAGAACTGAAAGACAAGATGGCAGAATAAATTGATCTAAATAAAGAGGTTGAAAAGGCCAAAAAATTACTGGAGAGGAATACTCAAGAGTTATGGGACTCCTTAAAGAAACCAAACTTGTGTATCCATAGAATAACAGAAGGAAGCCATAAAGCCACTCCAGAGAGATTTTTCACACCATCATTAATGAAAATTTTCCACATCTTAAGAAAAGAGATCCCCATCCAAATACAAGAAGAACATCGTACACCATTGAGATACAACCAAAATAGAAACTTTCCATGACAAATAGTCAAAGGAACATAGATATATGACAAAGATGATGTGCTGAGAACATCAAGAAAATAAACCAAGTCACATTTAAAAGTAAACCAATTAAAAAAACAGCTGATTTTTCAATGGAAACAGTAAAAAGCAAAAGATATACTTTAGGCCATGAATGAGCACAAATGCTAACCCAAACTACTATACTCATCAAAACTTTCAGTCATGATTAAGGGTGAAAGAAAAACTTCCACCATAAAGACGAGCTGAAGGCTTACATGAACAGCAAACTAGGCCTACAAAAGATGCTGGAAAAGATACTCAAGTTTAAAGAGAAGGACACACATATCTGAGAGGACAGAAGGGAAAAATAATACCAATACAACATTCTAGCAAAGAAATATACACACAAAAACAACAAACCACAGAAAATGACAAGAGCCAATATGTATTTCTCAATTATAACCCTAACTGTTAATGGAATTAACTTTCCAATCAAAAAACCTAGACTAGAAACACGGATCAAATATAACAACTCAGCAATCTGCTGCCTTTAGGGAACACATGTCACCATGAAAGATAGGCACATTCTCAGAGCAAAAGGCTTGTCAAAAGTACTGTAAGCTAATGGATAAAGGAAGCAAGCAGGAGTAACAATTCTAATACCTGACAAAATAAACTTCGGACCAAAGAAATCATAAGAGACAGAAGAATACTACATATCAGTCAAAGGAAAAATTTATCAGGAAGACTTCACAATACTGAATGTATACACACTTAATATAGGCTTGGCCACATTCATTAAACACATGTACGACATTTGAAATGACAAATCAACCCAAACACAATAATAGTAGGGGACTCCAACACTCTACTCTCACTATTGGATAGGTCAAGAAGCCAAAAACTGAACAGAGAAACACTGGAGCTTAATCAAACCATAACCTGAATGGAGATGACTGTACTCTACTGAACCTTCTGTCCCAACAAAAAAAGAATACACATTCTTTTCAAAAGTCCATGGAACCTTCTCCAGTATTCCAATATTGAACATATTGGGCACAAAGCAAACCTTCCCATGTGCAGGAAAGTAGAAATAATATCCTGTACACTCTCTGATCATTATGAAATAAAGCTAGACATCTACAACAAAGCAAATGTCAGAAAACACACACATTCTTGGAGATTAAGTGCGGAGAATGGGTTCATTCAGAAGTCAAAAGGGAAATTCAAAAATTCCTAGAAATAAATGATAATTTAAACACAACGTATCAAAATCTTTAGGATATGATGAAGGCTGTCCTAAGAGGAAAGTTTATAGCACTCAATATCTATATAAAAATGGAAATATCAAAAATAGACAACAATGCAAGTAAAGCTTTGAGAGAGATAAGAACATTCCAATTCCAAAAGCAGCAGATAAGCAGAAATTAGTAAAATTAGAGGAGACATTTCCGAAATTTAATTAAGGAAAGTGATACAAAGAATCAACCAAACAAAGAACTGGTTCTTTAAAAAAATCAAGATTGACAAACCCTTCGCCAAATTTTCCAAAATCCAAAAAAGAGAAAAACTCAAATTAATAAAATTAGATATGAAAATGGAGTCATTGTAACTGACATTAAGGAAATTCAAAGAATTCTAAGGTCGTACTTAAAAAATTTATATTCTAGAATCTTCCTGCCGTCTTGCCTGCACCTCGCTGCTCCAGCCTCCAGGCCACGTTCCATCCTCCCATCCCACGACCAGCCCAGAAAAAAAAAAAAAAAAAAAAAAAAAAAAAAAGCTTAACATCTTTTCTAAAAGCGAGCAAAGAATTTTAATTAACCTTCATCATGAGGGAAATCGTGCACATCCAGGCCAATCAGTGCGACAACCAGATCTGTGCCAAGTTCTGGGAGGTTATCAGTGATGAGCATGACATCGACCCCACCGGTACCTACCATGGTGACAGCGACCTACAGCTGGACCGCATCTCTGTGTACTACAATGAAGCCACAGGTGGTAAGTACGTTCCTCGAGCTATCTTGGTGGATCTGGAACCTGGAACCATGGACTCTGTTTGCTCAGGTCCTTTCGGCCAGATCTTCAGACCAGACAACTTTGTTTTTGGTCAGTCTGGGGCTGGTAACAACTGGGTCAAACGTCACTACACGGAAGGGGCTGAACTGGTCGATTCCATCCTGGATGTGGTGAGGAAGGAGGCGGAGAGCTGTGACTGCTTGCAGGGCTTCCAGCTGACCCACTCGCTGGGTGGGGGCACAAGCTCCGGAATGGGCACCCTGCTCATCAGCAAGATCCGAGAATATCCTGACCGCATCATGAACACCTTCAGCGTGGTGCCCTCACCCAAAGTGTCTGACACCGTGGTGGAGCCTTACAACGCCACCCTGTCTGTTCATCAGTTGGTGGAGAACACAGATGAGACCTACTGCATTGACAACGAGGCCCTGTACGACATCTGCTTCCGTACCCTCAAGCTGACCACACCCACCTACGGGAATCTGAACTACCTGGTCTTGGCCACCATGAGTGGTGTCACCACCTGCCTCCGTTTCCCTGGCCAGCTTAACGCTGACCTCCGAAAGCTGGCCGTGAACATGGTGCCCTTCCCACGTCTCCACTTCTTCATGCCTGGCTTTGCCCCCTTGACCAGCCGGGGCAGCCAGCAATACCGGGCCCTCACGGTGCCTGAGCTCACCTAGCAGGTCTTCGACGCCAAGAACATGATGGCTGCCTGTGACCCCCACCATGGCCGCTACCTCACCGTAGCTGCCGTCTTCCGAGGATGGATGTCCATGAAGGAAGTCGATGAACAGATGCTCAACGTGCAGAACAAGAACAGCAGCTACTTTGTGGAGTGGATCCCCAACAATGTCAAGACCGCTGTGTGCGACATCCCACCTCGTGGCCTCAAGATGGCCGTCACCTTCATCGGCAACAGCACAGCCATCCAGGAGCTGTTCAAGCGCATCTCTGAGCAGTTCACAGCCATGTCCTGCAGGAAGGCCTTCTTTCACTGGTACACGGGCGAGGGCATGGACGAGATGGAGTTCACCGAAGCCGAGAGCAACATGAATGACCTGGTCTCCGAGTACCAGCAGTACCAGGATGCCACCGCCGAAGAGGAAGAGGATTTCGGTGAGGAGGCAGAAGAGGAGGCCTGAGCTCACAGAATCCTCCGACTCCATGCTTCTCAATTCCCTCCACTTTCCTTCTTTCAGAATTTGATTCTGCTGCCTCTGTTGTCCTGTTTCTTTTTTTGTTTTTCCTTTTCCTTTTTTTTTGGGGGGGGGAGGGAGGAAATAGTGCCTGACACATACATGGTGGGTGCTCAATAAACATTTGTTTGTTGAATGTCTCCTCTCTCTTTCTACTCTGGAAAACCTAGATTTCTGCTGCTCTTGAGGCAACCCCTCCCTGTATTTCCTTCTTAAAACTGTTCAGTTAATAATGTCTTAAGCTTCTGAAAAATTCTCCAGAAACCTGAGCCTGCCCCAGATCCCATTTAGAACCAGTCTGGTGCTCATAACCCATAGTAGCCCCTGCCTGAGCCAGAGTAGCTGATAAAGGGCTGGGGTGGAAGTCGTTAAGAAGATGGTGGGAAGGATTTTTGCCAAGTCAGGGAATAGTTTGAGGTGTGATTGACCAAGGTTTTCAAAGACAACTTCCAATTTTCCCCCTCCTCCATCTACACCTCTACAAAGATGTTAACAGTATTATTTCCATTTATAATCCATCTCTGGGAGGGTATACTTTACTCTCAGAGAGCATGTGCCCTTCTTTCCTCTGACCCAAGAGTGGAAAGGCTGGAGCCTTCCTTGGTCTCTAGACCTTTAGAAACTCTTTAGTGCTCAGAGTAACACCTAACACCTGATGTTTGGGTACCCCGGAGGCAAGTCAGTGAAATGCCATCTTTTTGCTTTAGCCTCATTCCTCCTGTCCTAGTGTTGTCCTAGCCTGTGTTGAATTTGCTGCTTTTTTTTTCATATTTAAAAGATGACATTGCCCCAAGAGCCAAAAATAAATGGGAATTGAAAATTTTAAAAAATTATATTCTACATAAATTGACAATCCAAAAGAAATAGGTGAATTTCTTAATATGCACAACTTATCAAAATTGAATCAGGATGAATTACATTATTTAAACAGTGTTATAAAGAAGTGATGAAAGTACAGAAGTAATTACAAATATCCCCAACAAAAAAGACCAGGACATGGAAGCCCGGCAGGCAGCGAGGATGGCAGACAGCAGCTGTCGTGCCGGCAAGAGCAGCGGGAGTGGCACGGGGAAAGGTGCGGTGTCTGCCAAGCAGGTGATTGTTGGCTTTAATCACCTGCGACAGGAACAGCGGGGCCTAGCATCCAAAGCAGCTGAGCTGGAGATGGAGTTCAATGAGCACAGCCTGGTTATCAATACACTGAAGGATATCGATGAAACCCGTAAGTGCTACCGCATGGTTGGAGGTGTGCTTGTGAAGCAGACTGGCAAAGAGGTGTTGCTTGCTTTGGAGGATAACAAAGAGCAGATACAGAAGATCATTGAGACACTGTCACAGCAGCTTCAGGCAAAGAGAAAATAACTGAATGAATTCCGGGAAAAGCACAACATTCGTCTCATGGAGGAAGATGAGAAGCCAGCAGCCAAGGAAAACTCAGAAGGAGCTGGGGCTAAGGCCAGCTCGGCCAACGTGTTGATCTCCTACAGAATAAGACCTACACATTTTTTTACCCTAGCCCCACTTCTAATTTCTCTGAATTGTTATTATTATTTTCTCTGCTGTTGTAATTTTTTTTTTGTTAATTAAATGTTTTGGTCAGAATGCTTAGCTGTAGCTGGAAACGTTTTCCCAATTAGGAGCAGAAATTAAGGGCAAAAGACAGATAGGACTTGTGGGTTTTGTTTTCGCCAGGCTGCTCATAAGAATAGATCTTAGAAAAGGCCCATGCTTTGTCCTTTCAAGTAAAAATGTGTCTGCTCATTTACTGCCCTTCCAAAAAAAGAGATTTAGAGACAAAATATTGACTTTCAGATTGAAATTTAATAAGATTTGAGATGGGGCAGTAGTTATATGATAGTGTCATGTGCAGGGGGGTGACAAAGCAGGGGCTTGACAGTGTGTCTATTCTTTAGAGAGGTCCAAGATGCAAACCTGTGGGCTAGCTGTCCTGCCATCCTCACCAAAACCGCCAACCAGGTTAAAGCCCATAATTCCAAAGGCAAGTTCGATGGCCCATGCGTTTCAGTCCACGGTCTGCACAGGGGAAGTGGAAACACAGAGGAGACCTACCTGTTGAGCAGCAGAAAGTGGTTATCAATGCAGGAACACTTTGTTACCCTACTCAATTTGATCAAATGTTTGTCTATATATTTTTTTTAATTTTTAACATTTTTTATTATTATTTCTGCTCATACAAACTTAATAGGTAGACCAGTTCCCTCCCCCCTCCTCCTCCCCCTGAACCCCTTGCTCCCCTTCCCTCCCTCCTGGTCTCCCAGTGCCTCCCCCCCAATTCCCAGAGACTCCTTTATTGTGTATGCCTAACTCTCCTCTTGGTCCCCCTCTCCGATGACATACAAGGACCCAGTGGCATTTCCCTGGACCCTTTCTCGTGTTCCCCTTAAGCATAGGAACACTACTGTGGCTGTCAATCCCTTGCCTCCAAGGATCTTGGCGCCTTTAGCCTATGCTAGACTTTGTGAGGTCAATAGTGTGTTGGACATTGCACAGGGCATGTAAAGTCCTATTATGATTGCTTCAGCCCTAACTAGTGTGGGGAATCTTCAGATCATTGCTCCTCCCATCCTTTTGCTCTTACAATCTTACCGCCCCCTCTTCTGCAAATGTCCCTGAGCTTCAGGATGGGGGGAGATTAGGCTGGCCTAGTTCTATGTGGTTGATATAGAGTCTCTGAAGTTCTGGATTGTGGTTAGTTGATTTTCTTTTGCAGTTTTGCTGCTCCTGCAATGCCCTTCACTCCATCCTGATGGGCACTGTATGTCACCCCCTGGTCAGAGACAAAAAAACTGTTAAACTGGAGTCTTGTTATAAGAGCACATTCAAGGGTAGATGTAATAAAAGCAGGAAACCTCGGTGAGGGAGGGGTCAGTCACCCATTTGCAAAATGATCACCTTTCATCTGCCGGACTATATGCCCTCCCATTCTGGTGAGATCATACCCCCTCAGTTGTACATGATCAGGAACGAACGTCTGTGAACTTAATCAGGTGTCACATTACTTAACTTGCATTCCTTGGAGGCCTTGTCTATATTTTTTTTCTTATTAAAAAAAAGACCAGGACAACATGGATTAAGTGCGGTATTCTACCAAACATTTGAACAATCAATACCACTACTCGTTAAACTATTCCATAAAATAACAAAGGAAGGAAGACTCCCAAATTCTATGAAGCTATTACCAAACAAAAATACAATAATAAAGGAAACTATAAGCCAATCTCATTGACGAACACAAATGTAAAGATCCTTAACAAAATTTTAGCAAACCAGATTCAAAAACCTATCAAAAAATCATTCACTGTGATCAACTAGGATTTAATCCAGGCACACAAGAATGGTTCAATGTACACAGATCAATAAATGTTCATCTTACAAAGAAATCCAAGGAATCATTCTCTTGATAGATGCAGAAAAAGCTTTGGCAAGATCCAACATCCCTTTATGATCAAAGTCCTGGAGACAATTGGAATGGAAGGAACATACATCAAAATAATAAAGGTTATAGACAAGATGTTTATAAAAACAGGATCATTCTAAATGGTGAACTACTTGAAGTATTCCCTCTTTGATCAAGAGCTAGGAAAGGGATACAAATAGGAAAAAAAGAAGTCAAAGTATCTCTGTTTGCAGACAACATGATCCATATCTGAAAAACTACACCAGGAAACTCCTAAACTAATACATAAGTTTAGCAGAGTGTGAGGTACAAAATCAATGTTCAAAAATCAGTAGCTTTCTTATACACCAAGGATGAAAAAAGTGGGAAATTGCCTCCTAAGAGAAACAATTCCATTTACTATAGACCCCCAAAAAGGAACTACCCTCCTACAAATCTAACCATAGAAGTGAGAGACCTGTACAATAAAAACTTTAAAACCCTAAAGAAAGAAACATTAGAAGGCACCAGAAAGTGGAAAGACCTCCCATGTTCCTGGATCGGTAGAATTAACATCATAAAAATGGCCATCTTACCAAGAGCAATATACAAAATCAACACTATACCAATCAAAATTCCAAAGAAATTCTTCACAGAAATTTAAAAACAATCTTAAAATTCATATGAAAGCACAAAAGTCCCAGGATAGCAAAAGTAATCCTGAGTAATAAAAACTATGCTGGAGGAATCACTATGTCAGACCTTAATATATACTACAAATCCATAGTAACAAAGAAAGCAAAGTACTGGCTCCAAAACAAAACATAGATCAATGTATAAGGGTTGAAGACCCAGACATAAGCCCCTGCACATACAGTCATCTGATTTTTGACATAGGGGCTCAGAAAATTCAATCACAAAAGAACAGTATCTTCAATGTATGGTGCTGACAAAACTGCATATTCACATGCAGAATATTGAAACTGGACCATAACTTATCACCATGCAGGAAAATCAACTACAAATAGATCAAAGACCTTAACATTAGACTAGAGACTATAAAAATCCTAGAAGAAAGAGTAGGTAACTCCCTAGAATTGATTGGCCTAGGTCAACACTTTCTGAACAAGACCCCAATAGCTCAGGAAATAGAGCCAACTCTCAACAAATGGGATCTTACGAAATTAAAGAGCTTCTAGAAGTTCAGCTAAATATATTGTTATTTGAGCAAAAAGACGATGAACAGAATTGGAGAAAATCTTCACTAACCATTTATCTGATAGAGGATTAATATCCAGAGTGTACATAAAACACACAAAAAATTAAACACCAAGGAGATAAATGGCACAATTAGAAAGTGGGCCATGGAACTTAAAAGAAAATTTTCCCAGGAAGAAACTGATATATCTAACAAATACCTTAAAAAAGGTTCCACCTCTTTAGCCATCAGGCAAATGCATGTAAAAACTACCCAAAATACTATCTCACACCAGTCAGAATGGTGAAAATCCAAAAACCATGCACCAACACATGCTGGAGAGGATGTGGGGAGAAGGGAATACTCATATGTTACTTGTAGGAATGCAGACTTCTACAACCACTATTGTGATAAATGTGGTGGTTCCTAAAAAAGTTAAAAATTGAAATGTCATATGACTCTACTATACCACTGCTGGGAATATTACCCCCAAATATTTCATTGTATTATAGTGGCACCTCCATGTTCATTGCAACTCTATTCACAATAGCAAAGTCATGGAATCAACCTAGATGTCTGACAGTTGACAAATGAATAATGAAAATTTGGTACATGATGGAATACTACACAGTTATCAAAGAAAAAAACAAATTAATGAAATTTACTGCTAAATGGATGGACCTGAAAAAAGTCATACTGAGTGAAGTATCCCAAGCACAGAATACCAGATGTTGCATGTTCTCCCTCATAAGTGGTTCCTAATTCTAAGCCCTCATAATGACTTATTCATGGGAAAATCTTTTTATTACTTTTTAAAACCATGAAGGAATCAAAATAGGTACAAAGTTCAATAGAGAAATAAGGCCACCATCAAGAAAGACCCATAATTAGTGATATATTTAATCCAATCTTGGTCAGTTTCTTTCCTGATCACTGGTGTTGGATTGACATGTGTTCCCTGTGGGGGTGGTGGTGGTTAATGATTAGTAGATAGTCAGAGGATGTCCTGCAGGTTGACCCTACTCACTACTATGGCCTACTCTTCATCCTCCCTCTCTTTCAAGCCTTCTCTTATATAATGATGTCTTCTTAACAGTTTCTGTATTGTTGGGTAGGAGAGGATCTTAAAGCCCAGATACAATGCAGCCTTATGCAGTGCATGAATAGCAAGTGGATAACAACAAACAACCTGAATATAGAACACTAGCACCCATAGAATGATCACTGGAAACCAGATCATCCAAATCTCTCTCCATCCAGAGGCTCAGGGAACTTTGAGGAAGAAGGGGAGGTAAGACTGTAAAAGCCTTAAGATGGAAAGTTCCATTGCTGAACAGATAACTCCACTCAAGATAGGACAACAACAGCCTGGACCTCACGGCAATTGAGACTTGAACTCATCAAGACCTACACAGTCATGAGCATGTCAGCAAATCCCCAATGTACTGGTATAGAACTTAAGAGAAATAGTTTCAGGAAGTAGGATCCTTAGGGGTAAGGGGTTAGACAGAGATAGGGGAATATCCATATCAGTGGGGCACCCAAGGAAGGCCTCTCTCTCTGCCACATAGGCCTGAACCCCATGAATACAAATGATACAGAAGGAACTCCAGGACCCAGAGAACCAAAGGACAGGAGAATAGGAAGGAGTAGACTGGGCTCACGTAGGGATAGAAGGGTGGGTGAAATGGAATGGGAGAGGTAGGGAAGGGAGGGAGGAAGGGAGGGGAATGAGGGAAGCAAGGAGCATGTATATAAAATATAAATTTAATAAATCTATTTAGATAAAGTTAAAAATTGAAATGCCATATGACCCTGCTATACCACTGAAGGGAATATTCCCAAAAACACTTCATCATATTACAATGATAAATATATACCCTTTGCAGCACTATTCAATAATAGCAAAGCCATGGAATCGACTTAGGTGTCTGTTGCAGTTTGCTGGCATGGTTGCTGATAAATCACTATAAAACAGCTTAAGGGAACAAGGGTTTTATTTTCTCTTACAATTGTCTGGTTACACTTCTCAGTTCAGTTTGACAAAAGCTGAACTCTCCATACCAGGGCCAAGGGAACTGGCCACACCATCACCACATAACAGCTGAGAGATGGACCATCTTTACTTCCCAGACCAGCATGTCCGGCCAAGTATACACAAGGATGCCAACTCTCTCAACCAGCTCTCTGTGTTTTACTCTAGGGTCTAATCCCACCCACCTGGGCTTTCCCCATCAGCCAGACAATCTGCAGGTTTGCTCTGGGCTTAACCCAACCACTGATTTTCCACAAATGTGCCCAGAGCTCAAACCCTCAACAATCAAGTTGACACCTGTGCCTAACTATGACAGTGTCTGACAGTTGATGAATGAATGATGAAAATGTGGCACATGTATGTGATGGAATACTACACAGCTATCAAAGAAAAAACAAATTAATGACATTTACTGCTCACTGGGTGGACCTGGAAGAAATCATACTGAGCAAAGTATCCCAAGCACAGAAAACTGGATGTCACATATTCTCCCTTATAATTCCAAGCCCTCATAATGACACACTCAAAGGAAAAATCTTTAACTACCCTTTAAATCCATGAAGGATTCAAAATATCAAGGTAGGGCAAAGAAGACCCAAATGGAATGAAGACAAAGGTACAAAGTTCAATGGAGAAATAAGGTCATCATCAAGAAAGATCTATAATTAATGAGATATCTGATCCAATTCACAGTCAGTCTCCTTCCTAATTACTGGTTTTAGAATTAGTTTGAATCACTAGTTTGAAGTTCCCCATTATGGGATGTTAGTAATTAGTTGACATCCAGATGATGTCTTGGAGTTGACCCTACCCACTATTGTGCCCTATTCCTCATCCTCTCTCTCTTTCAAACCTTCTCATATATAAAGACCTCTAACAGTTTCTATATTGTTGGATAGGAGAGGATCTCAGCACCCAGATAGGATGCAGCTTTGTGAGGTTCAAGAATAACAAATGGACAACAAACAACTTGAATGCAGAACACCCACAACCATACAATGATTACTTGGAACCAGGTGGAATGAAGTCATCCAAATCTTTTCCCATTCAGAGGCTCGGGGAATTTTGTGGAACAGGGGGTGATAAGACTGTAAGAGCTTAAAGATGGATAATTCTGTTTCTGGATAGATCACTCCACTTAAGATAGGACAGCCCCAACCAGAAACTCATGGTAATGGGACTTGATATCATCAAACCTCCACAGTCCTGAATATGTCAACATTCCTTCATGGACTGGCATGGACTTCAAGAGAAATAGTACCACGTAGTATGATCCTTAAGGTCATAAGGTCAAACAGAGGTAGGCCCATATCAGTGGGCCACCCAAGGAAGGGCCTCTTTCTCTGCCAGAGAGGCCTGAACCCCCATGAGAACAGATGATACAGAGGGAACCCCAGGACCCACAGAACAAAAGGATAGGAGAATAGGAAGGAGTAGACTGGGCCCATGTAGAGAAGGGAGGGCCCATATGAGAAGGAATGGGAGTAGGAAGGAAGGGAAAAAGGAAGGGAGGGAGGGAAAAAGAGGGAGGCAGGAATATGTATATAACAATATAAATTTTGTAAATTTATTTTAAAAAGAAGAAACAAAATGGAGACATGCTCCATTCAGCATCAGGTTCACATGTGGGAGATAAGATGGCAGAACAGAATCATTCAATTAATGAAGCTAAAATAGCCCCTAAAATAAATATGAAGTGAACACGGGACACCAAGAAGCCAAACCTGCACACTCCTGGAATTCCAGAATTAAAAAAAAAAACAAAGTAACATTCCAGCAGATATCTTTCAGACAATTATAAATGTGAATGTCCCATGACTAAGGAAAGAATGCCTCATCCAAGGCCAAGATGAATATCACACACCATCCAGAAATGTCCAAAATAAAAGCCTAACAAGAAAATAATACTTAAAACATCTCAAATACAAGATGAAGAGATCATCCTGAGAGTTACAAGAGAGGAAAAAAAATGTCACATTTAAAGGCAAGCCTATTAAAATAACAGTTGACATTTCTAATTACATAATTAATTAATTTTTCCACTCATACGAACTTAATAGGTACCCCAGGCCCCTCCCTCCCTTCACTCCTCCCCAAACTCCCTTGCTTCCTCCTTCCTTTACCCTTCCTTTCTCCCACTCCCTTTCTCCCAGTGCCCTCTCCCCCCTCTCTGGAGCATCCTTTAGTGTGAATGTCAAACTTCTCTCTGGGTTCTCGTCTCTGCTGAGGTGTAAGGACTCAGTAGCATTGCCTAGAGCCCTTTTTTGTGTTCCCCTATAGTATAGGAACACTACTGTGGCTATTAAATCCCTTGCTTCTAAGGATCTTAGTTCCTGTGATCCATACTAAATTTAGGGGGGTCAATGCCATGCCAGTCATTGGGCAGGTCATGAAAAGTCCTATTATGATTACTTTGGCACTAACTTGTGTGGAGTATCTTGCACATCATTGCTCCTCTCCATCTTTAGTCTCTAACAATCTTATCGCCCCCCTCTTCCACAAAATTTCCTGAGCTTTAGGATGGGGAGAGATTAGGCTGGCCTGGTTCCAGGTGATTAATGTAGGGTCTCTGATGTTCTGCATTATGGTTTGTTGTTGTTGTTGTTGTTGTTGTTTTAGTTTTGCTCTTCCTGCATTGCCCTTGGCTCCATCCTGATGGGTATTGGATGTCTCCTCCTCTTAGGACAGCTTTCATTGTGTCCCAAAGATTTTGATAAGCTGTATTTTCATTATTGTTTGCTTCCAGGAAATCTTGAATTTCCTTTATAATTTCTTCCTGAATCCAATTCTCATTCAGCATCATAGTGTTTAGTTTCCAGGACTTAGTGTATTTTCTGTTGTTTGTTGTGTTGCGGATGTCAACCTTTAGACCATGGTGGTCTGATAGGGTACAGGTTAGAATTTCAACTTTCCTGTATATGTAGAGATTCGATTTGTGGACCAATATGTGCTTTATTTTGGAGAAAGTTCTGTGTGCTGCTGAGAAAAATGTGTATTCTTTGGTGCGTGGATGAAAAGTTCAATAGAGATCTGTAAGGTCCATTTCAGTAAGAGTTGGATTAAGTTCCGATGTGTTTCTGTTAAGTTTTTGACCTTTTGATCTGTCCCATGTTGAGAGGGCAGTATTGAAATCCCCAAGAATTATCATTTTGAGGTTGATTTTTTGCTTTAGACGCTGTAGGGTTTGCTTAATGAATGTGGAGGGGCTTGTATTGGGTGCATATATGTTCAGTATTGTGAAGTCTTCCTGGTGAATTGTACCTGTGACTAAAATGTAGTATCCATCTGTGTCTCTTATGTTTTTTTAATTTGAAGTCCACTTTGTCCTATAGCATAATAGCTACCCCTGCTGTTTCCTAGTTCCATTAGCTTGCAGAATTTTGGACCAGTCTTTTATTTTTAGGATGTGCCTATCCTTTGTGGTGAGATGAGTTTCCTGAAGGTAGCAGATTGATGAATTTTGATTTTTAATCCAAGTTTGAAATCTGTGTCTCTTGATTGGTGAATTAATTCCATTGCCATTTAGTGTTATAACGGAGAAATTACTTTTAATTCTGGACACATTTTATGTTTAGTGGCTTTCATAAGTGTATTGTTTGGCTTTTAGGTTTTGGTGGTATTATACTTCCCTTCTGTCCTCCTGGATATGCTTGTTCTTTTCTTCAATCTTGAGTATCATTTCTAGTATTTTTTGAAGGCCTGGTTTGGTAGACATGTAAGCCTTCAAGTTGTCTTTGTGCTGGAAAACTTTCCTTTCCCCCTCGATCACGACAGATAGTTTTGCCGGGTATAACAGCCTGGGTTGACATTTTTGCTCATTCACTACTTGAAGTACATCTCTCCCAGCTCTTCTTGCTTTTACTGTTTCCATTGAGAAATCATTTGTTACTTTAATAGGTTTACCTTTAAAAGTGACTTTTTTTTTGTTCTCTTGAAGCTCTCAGCACCATTTCTTTGTCTTGAATGTAGAGTGTTTTAACTAGAATTTGCTGTGGTGAGTTTCTATTTTGGTCATATCCCTTTGGGGTGCGGAATGTCTCTTGTATTTGGATGGGCCTCTCTTCCTTTAGATGAGGAAAGTTTTCCTTGAGGATAATTTGAAAAATTTCCTCAGGTGTGTTATTTTGGGATTCTTGCTCTGGTATTCCACGAATGCGCATGTTAGGCTTCTTCATGGTTCCCATAACTCTTGAATATTTATCTCAAGTATCTTTTTGGTTTTAACAACCTCTTTCATTGAGCTGGTTAATTCTTCCATTTTGTCTTCAAGATCTGAGATTCTATTTTCTGCTTCATTAGTTCTGCTAATAAGACTCCCTACTGAGTTCTGGGTTGAAGATAACTTGTCTTTTAGTTCAATTTTAAACTCTGCTTGAGACTGTTTTAACTGCTCTATGCCTATTTTTGTTTCTTGAACTGTTTTCCTCAACTCCTCCAAGTGTCTGTTGTGTTCCTATTCAAAGTTTTGATGCCGTTATTTAACTCCTCCTGGATTTCCTCTTTCACAGTGTTAATCATGGTAATGATCATACTTTGAAAGTTATCCTGGGTCTGGCTTTCTTGGCTATTTTCTGTGAATTTGTTCTGGTTGGAGTTTATCATTTTGGGGTTAATTTTTTCGGTGGGAGATTTGTTTTCTTGGGTTTTGCTTCTCATGGATTTGCACTTTGACTTGGGCATTGTTGTTTTATCTCTGAAGACCTTCTTTCAGTTTCTGCGTGTTTTTAACTGAACTGAATTAGTTGGTATCACTACTCTCAAGCAGTTATTACTGGTGTTTGTCTTGAAGTTGGGAAGGCTTGTCTGTTGTTATTGTTTTTTCTAGATGAGGCTACTAGACTGTTAATACATCAATTAAGTCAGGTTTAGTGGACAGGGGGTGAATATTATTATGGTAGTGCACTTTTACGGTTTAGTACCTTGGTGATATGTGAGGGTTAGTAGTATAGTCCCCGAAGTTGTATGTTTTGGGGATCATTATATGGAAAAGTTACTCTACAGTAACTAATAACTAAAAGCAACAGGATGGTAAAAAGGGGGTTTACTTATCTTTGGGCTGGATGTGAAGAATCTCTCTCATTTGATAGGATGATTTTAGAGGACTTCCGATGTGTGGCTTTGTCCCCTAGAGCTTTGCTTGGGTTTTCTTTGGACTCTGATGAATTCTGATGAACAGTATGTCCTCCCTGGGGATCAGTGTGTCCTCTCTAGATCATGAGCATCCCCCGTGGGCGGGCAGGTGGAAAGGACAACAGTTGACTTTTCATTGGAAGCAGTAACTGCCAGAATAATTTTGACTGACATTCTTCAAGTTATGAAAGATTAAAATGTCAACACATGTTGCTATGTCCACCTAATCTATCAGACATGATTAAAGGTGAAATAATGATCTCCCTTGATAAAAGTAAACTATAGTCCTTCATGGTTACCAAACCTACTCTGCAGAAGATATTAGAAAAAAATTCTCAGTACATGTAATTATTCCTTCTGAGATTTTCACAAGTCTGTGGGGACATGTTGGAAACCTTTGGGGCTAGGGCTAGACAGATGAAGAGGAGTGACCCTATCAGTGGGTTTGCCTAAGGAAGGGCTACTTGTTCTGTCACAGAAGCCTGAACCCCCACTAGAGCAGATGATCCAGGGAGAACTCTGGAATCCATAAAAGCAGATAGACAGGGAGGTAGGAAGGAGTGGGATTGATGAAGGGAGGGGAGGAAAGGAGAGAACAGAGGGGTAGGAGGGAGGAGGAAGAAGAGGGCAGGGATAATTGCTCATTATGCTTTTAAAACTAGAAAAAAAGTTGAAAATTTGTAGAAAAGAAAATCACTCAAGACAGAAGAAATTGGTAAACATACTCAAAAAGACAGAATAGAAAAAATTATGCAAATACAAATACCAAGCAGAAAACCACCAAAACAAAAACCAGTAAATTAAAAAAAAATGAATAGGAATCAACAAATGTTTCTCAAATGTAACCTTAAGAAATAACGGGTTCAAATTCCCAATCAAGAGACACAGGCTAACAGCACGGCTTAAATGCCACAAATCATCAATTTCCTGCCTCCAAGAAAAACACCTCAGTCGGAAAGATAGGTATTATCTCAGAGTCAAAAGATGGTCTAAAGTACTGCAGGCAAATGCAACTAGGAAACAAACAGGAGTAGTCATCCTAATATCTGACAAAGTAGAGTTCAAATCAAAATACATCATAAATGATACATAAGGATAGTGCTTACTTGTTAAAGTAACAATATATCAAGAATTCATACATATAAACATGTAGGCTCGCCCTAATTCATTCAACAAACACTACATCATAAAGAGCAACATATCAACCCAAACATAATAACACTAGGTGAATTCAACAACCCCACTCTCACTGACAGACAGATGAAGAGATTAAAAACTTTACAGAGACATAGTGAAACTCAAACCAAAAACCAAATGCACCTAACAGACATTCATCAAATATTCCTATCTAATACCTAAGAATATACATTCTTTTGAGCAGTCCATGAAACATTCTTCCAAATAGATCACATATTAGGCCACAAAGCTTGTCTCCACGAATACAGAAAAATTGAAACCACATCCTCTACTCGGTCTGACCACCACAAAATGAAGATAGACATCCATAACAAATTAAATAGCACAAAGTACACCAGCTCTTGGAAGCTAAACAACAAGCTAGTGAATGAAGAATGAGTCTGTACAGAAGTAAAATTAGAAATTTGAAAACTCCTTGATCTCAATTATAGTAAAGACACACCATATCAAAACTTTTGGGATACAATGAAGATAGTGCTAAGAGGAAAGTTTATAGCACTCAACGTATATGTCAAAAAAAATAGAGGAATCGCAAGTAAGCCATCTAACAATGAAGCTTAAAACTTTAGAGAATTAAGAACAAATTAAGGGCTGGAGAGGTGGCTCAGGGATTAAGCCTCTGCCTTGCAGGTGGAAGGTCCTGAGTTCGGATCCTAGACCCCACGTATAGATGCCAGGCACAAGCAGGGGCGGCCTGCGTTTCTGGTCCTGGTAGGGCTGAGTCTGTGAATCCTGGGACAGAGTAAACAAGGAGGAGGTGGATTCGGTTCACGGTGGTTCCCGAATTCGTCCGTGATTCTACACACACACACACACACACACACACACACACACACACACACATACCTGCACAAACACACATACACATGCACAATTGAATAAATAATAAAAAATTTTTTAAAAAATTGAATAATAAATAAATATTTTTATAAAAAAAGAACAAACTAATCCCAATAGCAATAGACATGTGGAGACTAGTAAGACCGAAGGAGAAAAAAACAAAATTGAGACAAAGAAAACAATACAAAGAATCAAACAAAGAGCTGGTTCTTCAAGGAACTTAAGGTTTGTTACTCTTATTTAATCACATTAATTAAAACTAAAAGACAGAAAACCCAAATTAATAAAATTAGAGATGAAAATGGGGCTGTCACAACAAATATCAAGGAAATTCAGAGAATTGTAGTGTCATACTTCAAAAATTTATACTCCAATGAATTTGATAGCCTCAAAGAAATGGGAAAATTTCTCAGCATATCACCATACTAAAATTGAACATTGATAACTAGAATTATTTAAGCAGTCCTGTAAAAAGCAATGAAGTTATAGCAGTAATTATAAATGTCCCTCCCCCCCAAAAAATGCTTGGGACAGGCACAGAATTCATCTGACATTTAAAGAAAAACTAAAATACTCCTTAAGTTACTCAACAGAGTAGAAATAGGAGGAACTCTTCCAAACTGTTTCTACAGTAGAAAACCAACTGATTCTAAAAACAAACATACAACAGAAAAATAAACTATAGACCAATCGCATTGATGAATACAGACATAAAGATCCTCAACAAAATTCTTGCAAACCAGATTTGAAAGCATATCAAAAAGCCCATCAATTATGACCAGGTAGGATTTATTCCAGAAACATAACTTTCGTTCAATAAATGTAAATAAACATAAAAATTATAATGTACTATATACACAATTGCAATATGTACATGCTAGTACTGATATCCTTTTCATTGTATTTGGTTTAAAATTAGTGTAAGAGCGAGACAATTTGAAAGGGACCAATAAATGAGAAGGTGGGAAGATGTGGTTAGGGTGAAACCTTTTAAAGTGGAGATTTAGGGTATAACAGCAATTAGTGTGATGGAGAGAATAACTGGAAAAAACACTTAGAGGGGTCATGAGCAGATGGAATACAGGAGGGACATAGGGAATTAGAGAAAAAAATTAAGATTTTGGGAGGTAACCCCAATGGAACCTCATATGCTAATAATATGTCAAAACAAAATTTGTATTTTAAGGAAAGGAAGAAGCATGGGCAGCCCCCAGGCAGAGGAGCACAAAATGAGGAAACCGTGGCAAAAACCAAACAAACAAACAAACAAAAAACTCAGATATGATACTCTTGGTACCCAGTGACAATTAAAAATATACTAGAAGTAACAGGAATGTGGCACTTCCTGATAAAATGTTGATCAAAGAGGTCTCAAAGACACTCCACCCCCCCCAAAATATGTTTTTGCCATTGCTTTTAATTGCTTTCCCAAAAAAAGTCCATCAGTAAGACGCTGTTACTGAAGATGCAACACAAATGGATCACAGAACATTGTCAAAATACATCGAATGGAACTGATGTGAGAACTTCCTTTACCAAATTTGCCAACATGATACTTTAAAGCTGCAGATTTGGGGTAGCCCAATTTTGCCAGGCCACAATTTAATTTAATCTGTCAAACACTTACTCATTTACTCCTCGCAACTCTGACCTGGTTACTAGTATTATTTCCATTTATTCATGAAGAAACTACAACAAGATGAGTTTTAAAATATTTGCCTAAGGTCCATAACTAGGAAGGGAGAGATTAATGATGTAGAATTGGAATTCAATTCCAGGTGTTTTGTCTATAAGGTCTTAATATTAACATCATAGGTTTGATTAAGAGTAAAAGGGAGAGATAGTTTAGGCTGTATTTTGAGGGCTGGAAATTAAATATTAGGCCTCAGGAGGAGAGAGATCCCATAATAAAATTTGTAGGTAAAAAAGAACGATTACTGAGTTATTCATAGATCATTCTTTCCACAGGTAGCTTGAGTTCTTAAAGGAGAAAATGATGCCAAGGTGTGTGTGTGTGTGTGTGTGTGTGTGTGTGTGTGTGTGTGTGTATGTATAAAATCTTGATAGATAGATAGACAGACAGACAGATAGATAGATAGATAGATAGATAGATAGATAGATAGATAGATAGATAGATAGATAGATAGATAATGGCTTCACATGAGAGTAGTTCTACAAGGGGAAATCATTCCTCAGGCTGCTGGTGATATACTTACTTCCCTTTTCCAAGTTGCAGAGACCTAAATTCCCTGACTCATGATTCTTTTCTTCCATCTTTAAGCCAGTAGTATTGGATTGAGTCCTCCTTAAAATTCCTTACTTTTCTCTTTTCTTTTGCCTATTTTAACCCCTAACCCTCTTTTTTCTGTTTAAAAAGCTAACAACTTTCCAGAGGACTATATTGGTTGGTT
Source organism: Typhlomys cinereus (assembly GCA_023101885.1). NCBI lineage: Eukaryota > Metazoa > Chordata > Mammalia > Rodentia > Platacanthomyidae > Typhlomys > Typhlomys cinereus. The sequence continues at coordinate 1,978,408 of JALPQD010000012.1, forward strand.
TGGAACACATATCTGAAAAGAAACTCACTTTGTACTGTTGAGACTATATCCTGAGCTTTCATTGTATTCACAATTCTTGGAAGAACAGTTGTATTGATGATATTGTGTGTGTGTGTGTGTGTGAGAGAGAGAGAGAGAGAGAGAGAGAGAGAGAGAGAGAGAGAGAGAGAAAGGAAGAGAGAGAGAGGAAGAGAGAGGAAGAGAGAGAAAGGAAGAGAGAGAGAGGAAGAGAGAGAGAGGAAGAGAGAGAGGAAGAGAGAGAAGAAGAGAGAGAAACAAAGAGAAAAATTTTGTATGTATGAGAACGATGTACATGAGCATATGTATGTGTGCCTGTGCATGCACAGAAGACAGATGTATTCTCCTCTATGGCTCTTGGCTTATTTCTTTGAGACAGAGTTTCTTCCTGAACCTGGAGTTCAAATTTTTGTGGGGTATGCTAGAAACTGGCAGTTCCCAGTGACTATCTGTCTCAATCAGTTTTGAAGTTAAAAGGTATGCACAAGACACAAGACTTGTTAGGCAGGTACTAGGATCTCAACTCCAGTCCTTGTACTTGAGTGCACAAACATTGTTAACCATTAAGCCATCTTTCTAGCCTGATATCTCAGTTTTCTTCAAAAGCTGATTTTTCAATGAAAAAAGAAACTAAGGTTCAACTAGAACGAGAACTTAAAGAAAAAAGGGGGAGGGGATAGATCAATAGGGAAAATCAGCCAGGACAATACATTAAACTGCTCTGTAAATAGCTATCATTGTACTCATAGATTTTGTAGAACACTTAGCACGCAGCCTAGAAAGTTTCTACAAGAGAGGTAGAGAATCTAAATATCCTAACAGGATAGAGCCAAGACCAGCAGAAAAGCAGTGAAGTGGACAATGACCAGCTATAATGCAGATTATAGGTGACCCAGCAATGCTCACCCAGAATCAGACCAACCTAATCTCTTCCCATCCTAAGGCTTAAGGAACCTCATTGGAAGAGACAGGGGTAAGATTGTAAGAACCTAAAGATGGGATGGTCCAATACTGGATAAGACATTCCATTCAAAGCAGGACTGCTACATCCAGGAACTCATTACAGTGAAACTTGTCCTTACCAGACCTGCATAATGACTAAAACACCAGCATGTCCCCCATAGAACACCCAGTGGAAACCTTATGGACTAGAGCTGGATGAGTGAAGGCAAAAGCTCTTATCAGTGGGGTGCCCAGCTGAGAAGCAACTTGGTATGCCATAGAAGCCTGAACCCCCACAAGAGTTAACAAGTCAGAGGGAACACCTGGGTCCATAAAAGTGGTCAGACAGGGTGGTGGGAGGGAGTGGAATGGATTGATGAGGGGAAGGGAGAGAGATGGGAGGGAGGCGGGAAGGAGCGGGGAAGCAGGGATTAGTACTCGATATGCTTGTAAAACTAAAAAAAAAAATCAGGGTTTGAAGTTGCAGACACTTTATTTTTGAAATTGTGAACTTGCTATAAAGTCTGTCATGCAAGCACAGAGAGCCTGTAAATTGTTTTCAGACACCTGTATAGTATGATTTCATAGTATCATAGGATGGGAGAGTTGGAAGTAACCTCAAAGATTAGCTAAAAAAAGATTTCATTTTGCAAGTGAGAAGATTGGGACTGGAAGAAAGGAAATTGCCCACCCCAGGTTAGACATGGGGCTGTGAAGACAAAACAGCTTTCACTGTTGGGTCCAATTTTACCAAACCAAAGTGTCAGTATGGGAGGAAATTGAGAAATGAGTTTTCTAGTCTTTTTTATTAGAGAGAAAGAGAGAAGGAGAAGAGCAGAGAGGAGAGGGGAGGAGTAGAAGAGAGGAGAGGAGAGGAGAAGAGACAGGAGAGAAGAGATGAAGAGAAGAGAGAAGAGGAGAGGAGGGGAGGAGAGGGGACAGGAGGGGAAGGGAAAAGAGGGGAAAGGAGGGGAGGAGAGGGGAGAGGAGGGGAGGGGAGGAGAGGAAAATGTGTTGTGAAGTACATGTTTTGTGTAGTCAGAGTACTACTATTGAAAATTAGTTCTCTCCTTTCAACATGTGGGCCCTCGAATTCAAACTCTGGTTGTTAGGTTGTGGCACACACTTTTACCTATAGAGATATCTTTACAGCTTGAGGGGTTTTTTTTTTGTCTTTTAAAAATCAGTGAATATGACTATTCCCTTTAAATAATTTTGCATGTGTACTCTTATAAAGAAGAAATATCTCACCAGTTTAAAAGTTCTTACCCAGGGGAATTGCTATTCTCTCCTATTACACCATTAATTAAAGTAAGAATTTCTGGCTAATACTACCTTGTAGGATTTTCGACTGCATTTGTGAAAATACCTTTGATTGTTATTCAAAGAGTTAATAATGGGAATAAAAAGTGAAGCAACAAAGAACTAGGAGGAGGCTATTGCAATGGCCCAATTAAGAGATAATTGGAACGCATACTGAAGATATAGCAGAAAAAGTAGGGAGAATATGTAGATTCAAAAGATATATTCAAACAATATCAGTTGGATAAGAATATCTTTTTTTAAAGACAGGAATTCTAATGAAATGAGCCTAGGTAGTAAAAATCTAACAGTTAATTCTTTAAGTTTATTCTGACCCCATTGAAAATGATTTTATTGCCTCTGGAATGTTATGGTACTTCCTGTGGACTTCTTTTCTCTCACTTAGCATCTCACTTTGTGATAATTGAACATTTATTTGTTCATCCTTTTTACATGTGAATTCCCTACTGGAGGGAGGATATGCAGGTGTGAAGTCAATAGAAGAGGAAAAGATAAAAGAGACCAACATTTATTGATTCCTTAGTATGTGACAAGTAGTACATTAATACTTTTATAGACATTGCTGTATTTTATTTTAACAGCTTGATATTACACATTCAAGATAGCCTCAGAAAACTCAGTGTCTTTTCCAAAATCACACATCTTGAGGAAAGACAGATTTAAAATTCAAGGCAGTCTTGCCAGTGCCCAGAAACCACCATCAGAAGGCCAAACCAGACAGTAGAGGTAGGTTGGTGAGAGGAACTGGTGAAGTGAATGGATATCTGGAAAGGAAGATACAGTAGCTTGTCAGAGAAAGGAAGGGGTCATTTACTGAGGTAGATGAGGTTAGCAAATGGGTGCCTCTATGATAGACAAGGAAATGCCACATGAATGAAGTATACAAATGGAATACATTTTGGCCTAGGACTAAAGAGTGGACACACATGGAATAGAGGAGAAGGTATGGAGTTCAAACATCAGGACGTACAACAGGTTAGTATCATCTGGGAAGTCTGTTGGAAATGTGAATTCTTGAGTTTTACCCAAGGCTTCCTGAGGAAGAACTCAGTGTTTAAAAAATCCTTCAAAAGGATTGCATACATGTTCAAGTTTGATACCATTTTATATTTCTTTTATTGAACACAGTATTTTTGTCTCTATGGGGTGCAGAGTGCAATTCAATACATGTGGCAACCAAAGTAAGACAATAAACACTTTTCTTTCTTAAACAAACTGTTAATAGTTTTATGTGTTTAGAACTTTTTATTATTCTAGTTGCCTTGAAATTTACCATAGGTTGCTGTAACCAATTTTTACCCTGCTATGCTACATGTATGTACATGTCATGGTGCCCCTGATGTATCTTCTTTCTCTTCACTTACTTTCCTGGATGTTTCAGTCTCTAGTGACCTCTAATGAGTTCTGTTCTATGATCTCTGATCTTTCTAGATCCAAACCACATGCTTCTTCAATTACACAATGCTGCCACGAATTTTAGGGTCTGTGTAGTCTTTCATCTTTGCAGTCACTTCAGCGTTTGCTACCCTTGTTAGTATCCACATACAGGATATATGCAAATATTGATCACAAAGTTGAATAAATGCAAGAAATGTAATATCACCAAATATTAAAACATGTAGCTCAATAGGGGACATTTTGGTCATGGGTGTTTTTATACCTGCTTTTAATATCCTAGCAGTTTCATGGTATACCAAGGTTAATTATATTGCGTAGAAGGGCAGGAATATCACTTGGGCTAGTTCCTGGTTCCTTTTTGCCATGTGCTCATGTTACAGTTTCTCTTCATGTTGCTCATAAATATATGGCCAACCAACTTATGGGAACATGGGATTTATTCTTGCTTATGATTCTTGGTTAAACTTCATCAGCATGTCAGGAAAGTTCATACCACCATCAGGAGCTGAGGAAACTGGCCACAGCATATTCACAGGGATTGCTGGGAAAGGGGCAACATTTTTCACTTGGCAGACAGAGTCTACCAAAATATTGGACCAGCTCACTCCATCTTATCCAACTGTCCAGCAAATGGCCCCATCCACCATGTACTGGGTCTTCCCATATCAATGAGATAATCTCCTATAGACTTGTTTAGGGCTTAGCTTAACTAATAATTTTTCAATTATGTGTCTAAAACCTTAGCCTTCAATTACCTAGTTGACAGCTCATCTAACTAGCACAGATATGTCCGTTCTTTCTGAGCATACCTAATATGGCTAAACTTTTGTCTTCCCCAGTATATTTGTGTTTATTATGATTCTTTTCAAAGAAAACACTGTTCCAAAATTAATTTTTAAATATGCAAATCTAGACTTATACATGCTGCAGCTAAGCAAGCCAAGCCACCCTAGAGGTAAAATGATGTGTTCAGGATTACCTTGGATTCTTTAGAACATAACCATAATGCAAAAACAGAAGTTTTGACAACATTTTATTTTCCTTGTTCTGAATTCATACCACTTGGATTAATGAGAATATATTTAGCTTTATATCTTCTTTTCTTTTAACCAGGGAATCATGGTTTGAATGTGAGTTGTACCCCAGAAGCTCATGTGTATGAATTGTATGAATTTTTAATTGTTTGGGAAAGGCAATCACACCTCTAGGAGGTGGAACCTTGATTAAAAAAGGTAGTCATGTGGATGGGCCTTGAAGTAGATTAGTTTTACTCTACTTTTGAGATAGGACTGCTCTTACAGTTGACAGTCTTACAGCTTTCAGCCTCCATGAAGGATGTGACTAAAACCATCTCCAGTTTCTGCTGCCAACCATGTCTATCCCACCATAATGGAGTGTATCTTTCCTCTGGAACTGCAAGCTGAATAAATCTCCTTTCTCCCTTAAGTTGCTTGACTTTGAGTATTGTCTCACAGCAGCACAAAGAGTAACTGTACAGAAATTGGTACCAAGTAATGGTATATTGCTGTGAGATTAAGATCATCTGGTACTACAACGTAAATTGCTTTGAAGTGAGAGAAATTTGTAAAGTTGTTGTTTGTGAAGCTGAAAGAAGTTGATACCCAGCTGTGATGTGGGCGGTGTGCCTTTGGAACTATTCATTGGGAAAAATATGGAGAACTTTGGGGACTTGACACTGGGAAAGTCCTTGTGTTTCTTCTAAGAACATGGAAGACAGTATAATTTTAAGAGAAGCAGGCAGTGGAAGCCCAGCTTGTGATGGTTCAGAGGGGAACAGAGACTGTGGTGGAAACTTGACAAGTGATAAATGGAGCAATGCATTAGCAGAGAGTTCAATTAAGTTTTGCCCTTGTCCTATAAACTTGCCTGAAGTTAAATTTGAGAGTTTGGCAGAAAAACTTTCAAGACAAGACAGTCTTGACTGTGTGACATAGATACTTTTTCATGCTCTTGTTCAGAGTTCTAAAAAAGAGCAAAGAATGAGGTGGAAAGAAGCAAAAACTGTGAGGTCTAAATACAGTGGCATATTTAAAGGGCTGAACCAGGAAGAGTTAGAAAGCAAAATGGCAACTATTATTAAACAGATTAGCTCCATTAGTAAATCAAAACCTTCTCTTCATTTGGATTATAGGAGAGGACCTATCCTGATGGCAAGATTAAGAGAGAAGGATCCCATTCATAAGAATGCAAACTCTTTTTGGAAGAAAAAAACTAAAGTGTGGAGTTGCAAAGAAAAGCTGTGTTTCTCCTCTGAAGCAGAGATCCAAGAGAAATTTTGCCTACAGTCAACACAGAGAAGCTGAACCAGCTGTGAGTCAAGGGGAACAATCTCACCTGGAGGTTATAGCAGAACATGGAAATGTTGTACATGTAGTGGCTTCAGAGGCATCAAAGATTCAAAAAAAAGGATATCATGGAACCCTTCTCCAAGGATTCAGAGAATGGCAGATTCCAGGCAACATGTGGCAGAAAGCCTACAGTTTAGAGGCTCAAGAAAGCTACACATCATGGGAGGAGTCAGCCCAAGAGGATGATGTGTTCTACGGGCAGCTGAGTTGGAGAGGTAGAAGCAAAGCCTTTTGGAACTGAGATGATTTCAGCAAGAAGTTCATCGCTTGTCCTCAACAGACAACAGTTTATCCTGCTAGTTTTTGGTCTTGTTATGGACCAATATTTCCTAGATATGCTTTCATTCATTCTTTTTGGAATGGGAATGTTTATTCTATGCCATTATATGTTGGAAGTATATAACTTGCCTTTTGATTTTATAGGAGATTTTGGACTTTGGATTTATGGAGTGTATTGGGACTACTGATGTAGTCTATGAGAACTTTTAAAGTCAAACTGAGTATGGCTTTTATAATGAGATGGCAATGAGCCAGTGGGAGACAGGGTTGGAATGTCATGGTTGATTGTGAGTTGTCCCACACAAGCTCATGTGTTTGAATCTTTAGTTGTTTGAGAAGGTTATGGCACCTTTAGAAGATGGAGCCTTTCTGGAAGTCACAGGGAGTGGACCTTGAAGTTGGTTAGCCCCACCTTGTTTGAGTATGTGAGTCTGCTCTTGAGCTTGCATGCAAAAGCTCTGTGTCTCCATGAAGAATGTGACTTAGCCTGTCTCCAGCTTCTGCCACTACCCATGCTATACCATGAAAGACTATACCTCCCTTCTTTGTTGCTTTCTTTGGGTGTTCTCTCACAGTAAAAAAAAAGAGTAACTAATGCAGAAGATCTCAAATACCCCAATCTGGTGTAAAACTTGAGTTGGAGTAGAGGGTGACGTGCTCCTGATCTTTCTGCCTCTATCTCCTTATTGTTGGGATTGTTGATATGCTCCACCATGCCTAATTTTGTGTGCTGCTGAGGATTGAGGATGCAAAATCGCAAGTTTTACCTGAAAGGGATAGATTATTCTAGAAGCAAATATGTATGATTATGTCCACAAACATAGATTTAGGAAACCTAAAGTGTATTTGATAACTATCTTAAGAAATTTTATAGTTACACAACAAAGAAAATCATAAATTCAAGCTGTTTTCAAATATATTGGTATAAACATCAGGTAAGCAGTTTACAGCAAAGTGGAGGAATTTCTGTTAATAGGCCTCAGATACTATCTGGTGACATTCTTAGTTTTTTGGTTGGTGAAAGACTGGGGTCTAACTGTATATTCAAGGGATTTACCTAATAGTCACAAAATATTATGCAATTTACAGATGTGCATAATAAATGTATTATTATTTAGGGAGCTTAAGATGGTCCAAGATATTGTGGCTGCGGAGTCAAAGCATTCTAGTCTCTTCACATGGCTAATGTTCTAGTTAATTCATCAGTCTCAGGCACAGCTTCTTACAAGAACTTCAGTTTACAGGATTGAACCTTGGATTTCATGCATGTCAGACAAATGTCATAACAACTGAGCTATGTCACAAACACTTGTTTCACACACAAAAAAACCTCTAATTTTTGCTCTGCTACTGTGTTCTAGTCACTGTTTTCCTGTGTATAATTTTATTTCAGTTCTACAAAACTATTATTACTATTATTATTTTAAAGGCGTGAAAACTGAGGTTTAGAAAGATTGAATTATTTTCCAAGGTTGCACTATTAAAAAGCTGCAAAATTGATTTCAGCTGATTTTAATTCAAACATGTCAGGTTGTTTCTAAATTCTTCATAATGATGCCATTTTTCAAATGTTCATTTGGAAAAAAGGTCCATAACAGGAATTGTTATCGTTTGTAGTTTGTAGTTTTTTATAGCTGTAGTTTGTAGATCAAATTTTGTCCTTTGTTTTTCTCTTGTAAGTAAACTTTTATTTAAATGTAGATTTGTCTCATGAGTTACAAATGCAAATTTTAATAGTTATTACATATTCTGCAAGTGAAATATTTACTTATAAATTCTTCACACTAAAGTTTGGAAACTTGTGATGTCTGTAGGCATCATCTTTAAAATATTTTTTAAGTGACTGAAGAGAGAATTCATTAGAAGCCTGCAGGATTGGGGTGATATTTGTGAATAAATTATACAACTCTGGAAATCTTGCCTAGCTTGCCTTCTGTAGCCTTTACTATGTTGACTCAAGAGCATCTGTAATGACCTGTTTCTTGTGTTTCATGAGTCAGACCACAGTCCTTATCCCTTCCCCTCCCTGTCATAAATGCCTCAGAGCCTGGACTTGGATCCCAGGTTAATGGGTTTGGTTCCAACCTTCCTTGTTCTAGCTTCAAGGTCTACATCTGTGCCAGGCAAGTAATCTCAGGTGCTGCCATGCACCAAGCCAGATTCCCTTTCCCAGTGAATTGTTTCTGGTGTGGTTGGTGGCTCCTCCCTTTCATGTTGCTTCCACTTTGCTGGGCCTGGGCTGCAGTCTATAAGGCAGCTCCTAAGTGGCTGGTCACTCTGAAAATCTCTAGTGGTTTATGACCCAGACTTTGCCCCATCAGCTCAATGGAACATTCAGTCTTTTAAAAGTCCTATTTCCTGGCTCCTACTTCAGGTGCTTTCAGATGCAGAAGAAGGAAGAGTACCTCAGCTTGACTGAAGAAGGCAATCTGCATTAAGTCCAGCTATTTTCATCAACAAAATAAGGAAAACAATTCTACAAGTCTTTCTAGATCTGGTGGATGTGGTGAGTAGATATATCCCTTTCTGAAGAGGCATAAATTACTCAGCCTTGTCTTCCAGGAGACTCTTCATTCTTTATGCTTTACATCTTTGTAGCCAGTTAATATGTACTTTTTAAACAGGGGCTGGGACCAAAGTCACCGGGTGATAACTGCCTAAGCAAAGGAGTTTTTAGCTAGGTGGTTCCACTCAGTTTAGTGACTTTTCATTACTTTCCTTTACAGCAGGGAAAAGATTATTGTTTAGCTTTAAACAAACTCTTACTATTTTTAGAGCCCATTCTGGAATTGTTCTTGCTGTTGTTATTTCTACCACTGACTTACATCCCTAGTCCTCCTCATTCTTACTTCGGAGAGTTTGGAATCTGCCAGTGAACTCTGTGTGGCCATCAGTCAGTAAAGACCAACTAGCAAGCTACAGTAACAGAAACGCAGCTCGCATCCTTGGAATTCCTCGTGAGATCCTAACCAGGATTTGGAAAACACCCGATGTGTTTAAGGAACCGCCCAGGTTTTGTACAAAACCTTTTTGGGAACGGGACATTCCAAAGTTTAGTTTCTAGAAAGGGGGCACCATCATTACTCCTCCCCCATTCACTCACCCCAGTAATCCCAGCCTAGTGGGAGTCCGGATTTAATTCAGTAAAATGACCTCTGTAAGCCTGTTTACTGAATAAACAGGGCTGGCTAGCTAAGGAGAAAGTCTGCATTTCAGCATTCATGGGCCGCTGACATGAATATGGAAAGAAGGTTTGCTCTGACAAAGGTAAGCTTTCTCTTTAGGAACAACTTCACAGGCCTTGGTATGTAAAACCCTCACTCAGCTGGGTTTCGGAGAGTCCAGAGTAGGCTGGGAGAGAAAGCCAGTGATCTGAAAGCTGAAGGAAGTTTGGTTAGGGACACAGGGAATTTATTGGAGACAATGGACTGGCTCCTTTTGTTCCTGTAGTCAAAATGGCCAGGATCACACTACTTTCTGGGACAACCCTGTTAATGAAGAATAGTTCATTTTCCTGTCTAAACAGTTTGGGTTCTGTATCCTAGGCTGGGGAGGTTTCCCCAAATCACAGAACTGAAGATTTCAAAAGTAGGAGACACAAACTCTTAATGGCAACTAAGTTTTGTATTTGACACAAGATTGGCACTAAGTCAGTAAATGGTAGTGAGCCACACTAAAAATTCTGAATCAGCCTTTTGTTCTTATTGTCTAAAGAGTAAATTCACTCGTTTATAAGCATGGATTCATTTTCTCACCTTTACAATATCTCGTTGCATTAGTTTAAATGTACTCTTTCATCATTCTGGTCTCAACTTCTAAATCTCTCTCTCTCTCTCTTTCTCTCTCTCACACACACATGCAGTTTGTGAATATTTTATGAACATATAAGCCTATAGTACATTCAATTTACTCTGTTTTCATTGCCAAGCATCTGTTATGTATCAAAAAAATCTCTTTGTGTATCCGCTTCCATATCCATTATTTGTTTGAACTCAAAGACTGTCCTGTGAAATAAATATCATACCCATTTTGAGGATGAGAAAACTGAGGCTCAGTCAATTAAAATAACTTTCTGAAAGATAACTAATACAGGCAAGAAATGGGATTTGAAGTAATCAGCTTCACTATGCTTTCTATCAGCAGAGTGAAGGATCAGCAACAAAGAGTTAAGAAAAACAAGGACCAAAAGGTGAATCTTGGCAGAAGGCATCCTAGGAAGACTGCAGAGAGGTAGTCCACAGGACTCTCTTGAAATAGCACCACATTCTTATTCAATTTAGTGGTGAACCTTTTCTCAATATAACTTTTCTTTTTTTAATTTTTTTCTGTTATGTTTATTTATTTTTTCCAATCAAACAAACTTAATAGGTACCCTGTCCCCTCCCTCCTTCCACCCCTCCCCAATCCTCCTTGCACCCACGCCCTTATTCCCCTTTCTTTCTCCCCCTCCCTCCCTTTCTCCCAGTGCCCCCCTCTTCCCCAGTCCCATTCCCTGAAGCATCCTTAGTGTGAAGATCAAACTTCCCTCTGCCTCAACAATCGATGTAAATTTTCTACATCTTCAAATGTTGAATTTTTGCAACATTTTCAAATCTACCTAACTTAAGAAGGGAGGTAGAAAAAGAAAAAGAAAAAAATGAGCAACTTGCAAATCCTAGTGAACACCTTGGTATAAGTTAACATGGAAGATAAAGATCAGGCCCAGTGGACCAATGGGAGGTAACCTAAATGTAGGGGAGGCTTGACTTCCTACACAGGTTAAACAAGGCTTCAGTGCACATTAACTAAACTTTACCCAGTTCCTAGAAGACGAGGAATTCCCTGTACCTTTTCTTCTTTTGAATGGCTTTTCCTTTTATAGTACTTTATAATTCTATACAAGATTTCCTTTTTACTTTTCCCCAGGACGATCGCCTCCTTATCTGCTCTCTTATTTTGGCTTTCCTTTTCCCTGTCAAATAGGCTTTTCTCTGCTGGTCCAGTAGAGAGAGAGAAAAAAGTCCCTGCTCACGTGAAAAGTTTCCAGTGGCATTTCATAATTTTCGTTGCATTTGATCTTCATAACAAACTAATAAGGGACTCAAGACAGAATTTATCTTCATTTTAGAGATGAGGAGCTTGGGATCAGTGCTGTAATGAATAAACACCGAATTCAGAAGTGAATCCTCTTTTTTCCTGGTGTCTGAAACTTTTCTGCATTAGTATGAAATATATAAATGGTTCTCAAACCTTAAGGAGTCTCCCTTTCTTCTTGACTTAAGTAAGAAAACGTTAACAATAGCAAATTCAGACTCGAAGAGGAAAGAAAAGAAATCATTAATTTAAAGAAAAGAAAACTAGTATTTATAGCTACTTGCTGAGTCTCAGATGCTATAAAAGATTATTTGATTTAAGGATAAAACAATTAGAACTTACATGTAACTTTGTCTGGTTCCTACTTCTGGCTACCTTTTTTTAAATTTTATTTTTGAAGCAATGTCTCCTATACAGCAAGCTTGCCACCAGCTTGTCATGTAGCCTAGGTTGATGCTGAAATCTTTTATCTTCCTGCTTTACCTCTCTTCTGCCCCATTTCTGGCATTATAGGCATGTACCACCATGCCTGGCCCAAAAAAAGAATATCAGTTTGAAACCTGTGCATTTTATGCTAATGCTCATGTGTTTATATGCTTAGAATGTGTTGCTGCATATCAGAACATTAGAATGGATACATAAAAGCTTAAGGCTGGGAGTATAGTTGGTGGTAGAGTACTTAAAGCACATGCTTTGGGCTTAATTTCCAGCACCTGAATAAAAGAAGTAAACAAATGAAAGAGTCAAACCTTTGTGATAGTGGCCTGTTTCATATCTAAATTTATTTCCTCAGTTTTAATAATAAAAACCAGCAGAACTCTTCCATAACTAATGTGCACTGAAGAACTTATCTGCACTGTATAGACCTATGGACTGTAATTCATTCAGTGAATGACTCTGTATACAAAGTCAGCAAATGTTACTAAAGATGGACCCTCTGTACTGCAGAAATGAAATAATTCCTCGAAGAATGTTGCCTAAGAAGAGCGGAGTTAGGATTCACATAGGAGGTGCAGTTCCAAAGCCTCTCTCATAGTGGCAAAACATGGAAATTAGATGATAGATGTGAAAAACTTGTTATAAAATTAAAACTTTTAGAGGAAGGAGGATGGAATTGGAGATTATGTGTAAAAATATCATAAAATCTATTCATGTATGAAACTAAAGAAATAAAAATATGAAAATGCTAGATGAATGTTGGTAGCATTCCTCCCCTCCCCCTGGGTTTTATATTCTCCTGACTCTTTGGACCATTAGTCACCACTTTGAAACTTTGTGTGATTGTTCATTCTATGCTAAAGTTCTGTACGAAGTCTCTTCTGGGAACATTTTGAAGTTTGCCATGTGATGCTGCAATTGTGGGGCTCTTATCTGGGACTATTTTCTCTCTAGGTAAATAAGTTGAAGCCACAGCTGCCTTACCAGTACTTCCCTGAGAAGGAAGTTTGAAACAGGTCCAGGTTACACTCAGAAGTACAGTGAACAAAGGACATTCCTTCCCTGTTGACAATCCCAAGGAATGGCAAATTGTGTTTCCACATACAGCATTGTATGTTGGTACATGTGACTGTACCTGTATTCCATCAGTAAATGTGAGTATTGGTATCACGTGAGAGAAATGAGTTTTTATGGGCTCTTTACCATATTTTTTATATTTCTGCATATAATAACTATGTGGCCTAGCACTATATATTCCATTATTTTATAGGTGAGCAACTGAGGTTTATTATGATAAGAAACTTGGCTGAATTTGCTGTTCATACTGGTGACAGAACATGGATTAGAACCCACGGGTGGAAAAATGCATGCCTATGCAACTTCCTGTCACTTTAGCAGTAGCTGTTACAGCCCAACTTCTGGTCCTTTTGGTGTCCTGTATGGTAACAGATATATGGACACTTGAATAGCTTGCCATGCCTCTCAAGGATTTTATTGTTTAATGTGGAGAATGAAGGCAGTTTGCTAGGCAACAATAAGGATAAATTAGCAAATGGTGTCTAGGAAAGAAGGAAAAGGAAGCAAGCCAATAATAAATGTCTCTTGTGCCCTAAACATTGGTATGACGGCGGTGAGTTTTCTTGGGTAAGTTAATTTCTCCCAAACTGATATTTTTAGATTTACTTTACATAAAAGGTTCACAGTTTTTAAGCAATATCTAAAGCTATATGACCCATCAGTGGGAAAGCCAGATTTTAGAAAGAAAACCCCTCCCAAGTAAGTCTATCTTTACATCTAGGGCTTTCTGTCAAACTTAAAATGGAAAATGGAGATTAATACTTACATGACTGCTATACATGGAAAAGTCCAAGTTTGTATTTGAAAAAATCTTTCAGTTTAAGTTTAATAAGAGTACTAATCTGGGCCTGCTTGGGGTAAATATCTGAGTCTTTCCTATCTGCATGTGAATCTGCATATCTTTTCATTTTTGGTGATGTTAGAGATTGAATGAATGGGTGAATGAATTTATAGACTGTTTAACCTCACTGTGTAGCCTAGGCTAGGTTCTGGCTTGCCTCAACCAATCGAGTGCTGGTATTAGTCATATACTACCACATCGAACAGGAATTAAAATTTCTTGCTTTGATTAATAGTTCCTATGCTTAGATAAGACACTGAACATGGATTTTATAATCAGTCACCTCTTAGTCAAGGGTAGCTGTTATCAAAATTGTCTCCATATATAAATGCCTATTTCTAATGTGATCATAGTCACATGTAACTTCATGTTAAAATCATGTAATTCTTACCTAGATATATTTGTAGCTATAAGCATATGCATATTTTCTTTCTTAGTATGCAAGTGAGTTTTCATGGAAGGCTTTATAGCTTGCAGATAAATAACATTGGTGCTAAAATCATTTAGTTTCTGGGATCAGATCCTAACTCTACTAATTTTTAACTAGATGGGCTTTGATAAATTACTTCATACCTCTGTTCTGCAGTTTCTCCATTGTAACCTGGCAAATAATGACATCTATTTCGCGGAAGTAACTGTAAGGATTAGAGGATTCGATCTATGTAAAAGTGCTTTGAACAAGTACACATGGATAAACAATAAATACAGATGTATTATTTTCATTAGTATTCTGAAGATGACTAAGTCTCTAGGTGACAACATGGTTCTATTTGGATGTAAAAATGTTTACCACTACTTTTCAGTTAGATTGTGTCTGTGTATATATGTGATTTATATGCTCTGTGTTTCCGAGTTTGACCTGTTATATTGGCTTGGCTGAGTACCTCTTCCCAGGCCCACTAATTCTAGCTTCCTGGCTCAAAGCATTGAAATGAGAAGGTGGAGGTGTGGCTATGATATTGCCACAGGCAAGGGGGTTTGGGTAGGGGTAGAGGGAGGGAGGTGACAGGGTACCTATTAAGCTTGTATGATTGGGAAAAAATATAATAATAAAAAATAAATAGACAGTCCTCAGTCATAAAAAAAAGAACCCGTGAAATGGTTTCATACATGGTCTTGGGAACCAATAGAGATTCTGAGAAATTCCAACTATTTGTCTCACATATTTTTATTTATTTTTAATTTACTTTTAACTTTTTGATGCAGAAATGAAGCATATGCAAAAACCATCCAAATCCTGTGTAGCCAGCATATTTTTAGAAATTAATATACCCATGCAAGTAGCATAGAGATGTAAATATACCCATGTAAGTAGCAAGGAGATGAAGAAACAGAACATTACTTTTCCCCATCATTATCACTGATCTATATGAGCCTCAAGGGTAAATACAATCCTTCCCTTATTTATTATTTTTTTATTTGTGGTATTAGGGATGGAACACAGAGCCCAATACAACTGTGTAATTACTCTTCCATTGATCTGGTCTCCCACCTCTATCCTTACTTTTAGTAGCACAGATTACTTTTCTTTGAATTTTCAGTTTACATGAATAAAACATACAGTGTATATGTATGCTTTGTGTCCAATTACTTTCTGTAGCATTACATTTGTAATATCAGTGCATATTGTGGACAGTTGTAATATATTTATTAATATTGCCATGCAATTTCACTGTACGAATAAAATGCAGTCTTCCCAATCATTTTAGTATTCATGGGCATTTTGGCCATTTCCATTTAGGATCAGTAAATGTTCTAGCAAAATGGTTTTTGATGATTTCTAGCATGTTTCTCAGTATAACTTATCAATTATGAGAAATAGCAGTCATGAGTCTTTCTTTTTTTCTCATGGGAAATAAGAAAACATAATAGTTAATGACTTTATCAGTGTGACCTAATCAGGATTCTGGTGTCTGCTTCCTGGTTCATGGTTCAGAGCACATTCTTCTTTCCAGATTTCTCTTCTAAAGCAAATGACACATGATTAACAGTACAGGTAAAATTTAAACATTTTCCTCTAAAGTCTTATGTGGAGAGGTCATTGTGCATTTGTTGAATTAGAAGGAATCTAGTAAAGGTCAAGAAACCAAGCTAATTGTATTTTGCTTTTGCATCCACTCCATATGCTCTGTTGTTTTCCAGTTTCCCAGGCACATGTAATGCCCCTTAATGTTATCTCTCTCTCTCTCTCTCTCTCTCTCTCTCATTCTCTCTCTCCATTTAAGAAGCTTCCATTTGGCAGAGTCTCAGAATAATGTGGTCCATGGAGCCACGCTACCTCCTCTGGGTTTTACTGTTCATGCAGTCTTTGTGGCCTCTACTGACTAATGGGGCCATTCGTGTCTACTATCTGGGTATTCAGGATGTGCAGTGGAACTATGCTCCCAAAGGAAGAAACATGATCACAAACCAGCCTCTGGACAATGACACGTAAGTTTAATTTCATGTGGTATTAGAGTTAGTATTTAGAGATGGCATCCTTGAGATCAGGAGTAAGCTTTCGGTGGACCCTACCCCAAGATATGATAGCAACCAGCTTCTCTGGTCATACATGCAACAAGTTTCCTGGGAATAAGACTAGCTGCTTCAGGAGTCAACATCTAATCCACAGCATTCTTTTCCTCACTGAGACACCTTAGCATTTTGGATCCCTAAAGTTGTAGAAGATTATTTCTTTGTTCCTATGATGATACCTATGGTATCGATTTAGTAACAGCTGTTTGATTTATTAAAAGAAGCAAAATATATACAATGTTTATAAAACGTGTGTGGTAGAACTATATCCCCATAGTCTGGCAGGACTATCCTGATCTTCCATATGTGAAAATGTGAAAAGTAAAGTTAGTATTAGAAGCAAGGGAATGATAATATCAGATAGTGATTTTCTAATATTTTGTGATGGATACCATATTAAACATTTATAAACATCTCAATTCCTACAAAACCTCTAAGAATTATGAAGGGGATTACTGTTTTGGTATTGGGGCTCACACTCAGGGTTCTTACATCCTAAACATGAACTCTACTACTAAACTACACCTGAACACCAGCAGTCTAATTTGACAGATAAGAAAATAGGACCATTGGAGGGCAAGGTGTTTGTTCAAATCCAATGGTTAATAATTAGAAGATCTAGGATTTGAACTTTTAATGTGGATATATAGTTATTACTATTCTCATCATTGTATTCTTTATACTATTAAACTTTCTTTTTCTCTCTAATTCCTTACTCTCTCCTTCTTTTCTTTATTCATCTTTTATGTTCTGTATACATCTCTCATGTCTTCCCTCATTTTCTTTACTTTATATCTCCTTCCTTGCCCTCCTTTGCACCTCCTCTTTTCTCCTGTGCCTTTCTTCTCCTTCCCCTACATTTTCTATTTTGTTTTTGGAGACAAGGCCTTTCACTGCTTCCCAGGCTATCATGGAGCTTACTATAGTCCTTGCTGGGCTTGAACTCATGAAAATTCTCCTGCCTCAACCTCTTAAGTGCAGGGATATATTAACTTTTCTTGATGTTAGAAACCTTTTGGTGTTCCACTAAAATTAGTTGAAGAAATTAAATAAATGAAGGATACTTTGTGAAGGTGATTCATTTTATCTCCCCAAAGCTCAAAGTTTTCCAAAGTTGATTGTAATGTCTCCAAGTGTTATAGGAAGAATTTTAGTACACATAATGTCTCTTTTATTTCTTTTCATCTTTTAACAGTGCTAGGTATCAAACCTAACACCTCACATATACTACTCATGTGATGTGACATTGAGTTGCATTTCTAGCCCCAGCACTTTATTTTGACGCATGCTATTCATCTAACTTTTGTGTCAGAGTCCTCTTATTAAAATTGTCCTTGCAGGAATATTTAATTAGCTACTGTCATTAATACTCTGAAGTAATAACATTTATTGAGACTTTTCATTTCCCAGACACTATCTTAAATTCTTTTATATATTTTACATTTTAGTTTGTATTTTGTTTCTCATATTTTCTGGGAAAAAAGCCTTGTGCATGCTAAACATACACATTAACCCTAAACTTTATGCTCAGCAATGCATTTTAATTCTTTTAGGACACTCATAGCAATTTCCTAAATTGGATATTTCAATTATCATCATTTGACTGATGGTGAAATTGTGCATATAGAAGTTAAGATAACTTGCCAAATATCCCACAACTTTGTATATGGAATAGTTAACATCTAATTCAGTAGTCATAATTAGTATTCAGTTCTTATTCAGTTCTCCTTATATAGCATCATGATGTTAAGGCCATGTCAATGAAAGTTGATCACTTAAAAGAGTCATTATGGAACTGGTTATTTCCTCATTATTGTATATTTGGTTGTATCATGTAAAAGAAATTTTTGAAGGCTAAAAATTTGGTCAAATGCCAATAATTTCATATCCTTTAACTTATTACTTCCTTCACATTTTCATAATCACAATCTAATTTCTTCTTTTTTGTCAAGCTTCTCTGGAAAGTAATGTCTAGTGGCTTGAAGATGGTGGAAAAGTTGTAATTCTCTCTTTTGATTTCTTCTTAGAGTGGCTTCTAGCTTCTTAAAGTCTGACAAGAACAGAATAGGAAGCAGCTACAAGAAGACCATCTATAAGGAATACAGGGATAGCTCATATATTGATGAAGTGGCCCAGCCTGCATGGTTGGGCTTCCTAGGTCCACTGTTACAAGCTGAAGTGGGAGATGTCATTCTGATTCATCTGAAGAATTTTGGAACTCGACCCTATACCATTCATCCCCATGGTGTTTTCTATGAGAAAGATTCTGAAGGTAAATTACTTTACCTTTTCTTTCTCCCACTTCTAACACATATCACTTTTTAATTGTCATCTGAGAAAGAATAGCTGAAAGCATGAATCAATGTTCATCCATTTTTGGTCTTTTGAGGCAGAATCTTGTCCCATGGACAATGCTATCCTGGAAATCATTTTTTTTTTCTTGCTTCAGACTCCTGAGTGCTTAGATGTCATCTGGTCTAATAAAAAATAACCTTTTACCTTTTTCACATGCACACGTGTGTGTGTCTGTGTGTGTGTGTGTGTGTCTGTGTGTGTGTGTGTGTGGCTGTGTACCAGAGGGCATATGTATGTTCCTGTAGAGGCAAAAGGTTGACATCAGGAATCATCCTGGATTGTCTTCCTTACTGCTTTGTTCTGGGCTTTCCCAGGCTCTGCCTTCCAGGACCACAAGTGCAGGCTGCTGCCATTTCTGCCCAGGACATTTACATGGTATCCATGATCTAAATTCAGGTCATTTTTTTTCCTTTTGCTTGCAAGACAAAGGCTTTAACCCATGAACCATCTCTCCAGGCCCAAAATTGCCTTTTCTTACTTACTGATTTTCAGTAGCAAAATTTCACTCAGGTATTAATTTCACTTCTTCTATACATACTTTTGTGATTTAAGGTAGATCATTCCACTCCTCTGTTTTTCAGATTTTATATCAGGAATATGACTGAATGCTTTTTGGTCACAACTAACTAATCAGATTTTTACTGAATATCTAAATGTACTCAAGAAAGAAAAATGTGCTGTTAATATAATGTTGCAAAAGTTTATTTTTTTCTTAAGAGGATGTTTAAATTAATCTTCAGTTGTTCCCACTATTCAAGTCCCAGTAGTTTATACAATCATGAATCCAGGGAGTGGAAGAGGGAAATAAGAAAATCCTGGTTTGGGATACAGATGCAGTGAAAGGCAAATTATTAAATAACAAGAATTAAATAAACACAGCCATCAGGTATCAGTATGAATGCTCTTCAGAACCTAAAAATATAACTTACTCTACTACCCAGAAATTCCAGTGCTAGGTATATAACCAATGAAAATAAAAACTAGCATTTTTGAAGAAATAAGTATATTTCCATGTTCATTGTAGCAGTATTCATAATATTTAGAATACGAAACCATACTGAATGTTCATCTACAAACAAATGGACCAAAAAAAGTGGTATAGAACTGGAAGGGTTGGAAATAATTTTTTTTTTGCCTATAATGTGCAAAGCTCTACATTCTATTCTTGGTACTGCAAAAAAAAACAAAAACAAATGTATACACACAACAGAGTACTATTTTCCCTTATAAAGAATGAATTACTTTCTTTTATAAAAATAAGACTGACTTGGAAGGATATTTTGTTAAGTGAAATGTGTCAGCCACAGAAAAACAAGTGCTACATAATTTCATTTATGTATAGAATCTGAACTAGTTGATCTTATTGAAAGTGAAAGTAAGTTAAGAGTAAAATAGTTATCAGAGACTGGGGAGAGTAAGCACTAGAATTAAGGAGAGTTTGCTTAAAGCGTCCAATGTCACAGATTAATGGGGGAATAAATTCTGGTGTTTTATGGCAGGATATAATAGAGTATATTTAACAATAACTCTCTATATATCTCAAACCAGTGTATGGTACTGTGGTAATGTGCTCTGTGATCTCAGTATGCAGAAGGCAATGGCTGGAGGTTCATGTGTTTTGTGCCAGCCAGGATCAATTAATGAAATCTTTTTTTCAAATAATTATGTACTGGTTCCCTAATTAAAATATAAGAGAGAATTATGAAAATACCCATTAAAAATGAACTATTTGCAGTTTTTTTTTGGCGGGAAGTAAACCACCAATGACCATAATTAAGTTGCCCTTAACTAAAATTCTGTGATTATCTACTTTTCGTATTCCAAAATCAGTGCTTGAAAGAACAGTGATTTTTTTTTTTTTTTTGAGACAAGGTATCCATATATAACTCTGGCTAATCCCTTAATTGGAGATTCTACCACCTCTATTTCCTGAGTACTAATAAACCTGCACTTCCATGACATATGGAGGGCAGTTTTTCTTTCTGCCCTGATACCGTACCATACAAGATAAGGAGGGAAACAGTTCTGAATTGACAAGAAGCACTGTGTTGAATCTTAAAATCCTACATTGTTATCTTTTATGCCTGTCTTGCTTTGACTTCTGTATCTATCATTCTCTTCATATTCACCATTGTACTAGACATGCACAATTTCATTTTGTAGGCTCCTTATACCCAGATGGTTCTTTTGGGGACATGAAAGCTGATGATTCTGTTCCCCCGGGAGGCAGCCATGTCTACAACTGGACCATTCCAGAAAGTCATGCACCTACTGGTGCTGACCCAGCATGCCTTACTTGGATCTACCATTCCCATGTAGATGCTCCACGAGACATTGCAACTGGGCTTATTGGACCCCTCATCACCTGCAAAAGAGGTATGGAATCAAACAACAGACTTTAAGACAACAGTTTAGGACATTTGTTAGAAGCAGGGAAATGGTTGACCCATTATCATACATGTAGAAGCCAAAGGACCTTAGTGAATACTTTCCTTTCTTCTGTCTATTTTCACTACCTTAAAATTAAACTCCCAAGAAAAATAACTCTTCTTCATTTATTCTTTTTCTGTGTCTCTCTTGCTCTCTGTATGTGCTGCATATTCTACCTTGTTTCAGACAAGGTTGAGACAAGGTCTCTTGTTTCATTGCTGTACACACAGGTTAGATGACCTACAAGCTTGCAGGGATTCTCTTGTCTCTGCCTCCCATCTCACCACAGCAGTGCTGAGATTACAAATATATGCTATGGTTATTATGTGGGTTCTGATGTCTGAAACTGGGTCATTATGCTTGTATGGCCAACACTTCATACACAGAGTCATCTCTCTAACCTTCTTACTATATATTTAAAATTCCAGTTAATGATGATGGGAGTCCAGTCACATCTGAGTAAAGTATGTGTGAGAGCTTCAGTAAAGATCAGATTGAAACTGTGTCCCTCAGGTTTCATAGAGGATTGAAAAATTGATTTGGAATTGGATATGGTTAAAAAATAGTTAGACATAATGGTAATGATGTTTTAGCTGAAGGCAAGTATGGTAGGAGGGAATTATTCTCTTTTTTGAATTTTTTTATTATTATTATTATTATTATTTTTTTTATTTTATTACTCATTTTATTGAAGTACTGGAGCCATGTGTACAGGGCATCTCCTGATTCCAGGTTTGTTTTGACATTTTATTACACTTTCAGATATTCTTTACATGCTTTATCTTTTTTTTTTATTAAAAATTTAATTATACATTTTAAAATTTTTTACCAGTTCCCTCCCTCCCCCCTCCTCCCCCTCCCCTTCCCCCAGTGCCTTCCCCCCAATTCCCAGAGAGTCCTTTATTGTGTACGCCTAACTCTCCACTGGGTCCTCCTCTCCGATGACATATAAGGACCCAGTGGCATTTCCATAAGCCCTTTCTCTTGTTCCCCTTAAGCATAAGATCACTACTATGGCTGTCAATCCCTTGCCTCCAGGGATCTCGGTGCCCTTAACAGATGCTAGACTTTATGAGGGCAACAGTGCGCTGGACATTGCGCAGGGCATGCAAAGTCCCATTATGATTGCTTTGGCCCCAACTATTGTTGAGAATCTTGCAAATCGTTGTTCCTCCCATCCTTTTGCTCTTACAATCTTACCGCCCCCTCTTCCGCAAATGTCCCTGAGCTCCAGGATGGGGAGAGATTAGGCTGTCCTAGTTCTATGTGATTGATATAGAGTCTCTGAAGTTCTGGATTGTGGTTTGTTGATTTTCTTTTGCAGTTTTGCTGCTCCTGCAATTCCCTTCACTCCATTCTGCTGGGCACTGTATGTCACCCCCTGGCCAGAGACAAAAAGCTGTTAAACTGGAGTCTTGTTGTAATAGCACATTCAAGGGTAGATGTAATAAGAGTAGGAAACCTCACTGAGGGAGGGAGGTTATTTTTTTATTTTTCTGCTCGTACAAATATAATAGGAACCAGGAGGGATTTACTCTATGTACTGCATTTTCCCCTTTAAGTTGCAGGTTCCTTTGGTGACCTTGAAGATGAAAAGTATCATCAGAAGGCTACATCTATTTTTCTGGTGCTGGAAGAACTTTAGGGTACTTCCCCTTTTTCTCATAAGTATCCTTTACAGCTTAATCTCAAGGGCATCTTTTATACTTGCCCTAGGGACCTTGGATAGGAACTCACCACCTCAGAGGAAGGATATGGACCATAATTTTTTCCTGCTCTTCAGTGTGGTGGATGAGAACCTTAGCTGGCATATTGATGAAAACATTGCTACTTACTGTTCAGATCCTGCTTCAGTGGACAAAGAAGATGAAGCTTTTCAAGAGAGTAACAAGATGCATGGTGAGTTGGAGGAAGTAGTCACATTGTGACAGTGGACACTGATATAGAGTTTTCACTGGGACAAGTATTTGTTGGGTGCTTTTCTATAACTTGTCTTTTTTATGATCACAGGGACCAGGGGTAAATGGATTTTCCATTTTGTCTCTGAGGACTGTTGTCTCATGAGTATCATATGATTATAGATCAAATAAACGGCAAGGCTGAAATTCTTCCCTTAGCCCTGATTATGTAGGCTCTTCCCTTGCCATTAAGGTCATCCTGCCTCCAAGTGTGAAATAGCCAAAGCTATGGATTCCAAAGTCATATATCCTATATTTTTATCAATTAGTGAGAGTTTTTCACTTATCTACTTAATTTCTATTATTTTGCTTTATAATATTTACAAGTTGGTGAAAAATAGCTGTTTTCAAGCTGTCTGCTTATATTCTGCTCTGGTCTTACGTTTAAAAGGGAGTTAACTATATGAATTAAATTTAAAACAAAGTAAAAGCACAAAGTCCAAGGCTAGTGCAGAGAACTGCTTTCAGGAATAGAAACAGTCATCTTAGTTTTTGTTAGTAACAGAAGTTACTCACTTTTGGCTATAGGAGTGTGGTCAGAGCAGACAATCCCAAGGGGAACTGAACCTACGTTTATCTTAAGATTTTTAGTAATAGATCATAATAGTCATGACAGTCAGATAATATGAAATTTGTACCATGAAAATTTCAGAAGAAAAGCAGCCAGAAAAAAAGATTATTTGCCTGAAAAACCTCAGAGAACTTCCTCAGATTGCTGGTCTAGAATTTTTTATTGTTTAATGTTTCTGTAGTTCTTAAATAGAAGTAACTTCACTTCTTTGTGCCTTGGCTTTCTAACTTTGATTAAGACTAATGGTATTTGTCTTTTGCCAGAACTATTTGTGACATTTAGCTGAAATAATACATATATTCAGCACAGTGTGTTTTTTTTAAAAGTTAAGTGTTATGCACTATTATTTGCAGATGATAAAACTTCTGTCATTGATCTTTCTTTTTTTTAATACTAACACTTTTTTTCAATACCTCCTTTGTATTTTCCTTTGCAGCAATCAATGGGTTTGTTTTTGGAAACTTACCAGAACTGAGCATGTGTACACAGAAGCATGTGGCCTGGCACTTGTTTGGCATGGGCAATGAGATCGATGTCCACACAGCTTTCTTTCATGGACAGATGCTGACAACCCGTGGACACCGCACAGATGTTGCTCACATCTTTCCAGCCACGTTTGTGACTGCTGAGATGGTGCCCCAGAAACCTGGAACTTGGTTAATTAGTTGTCAAGTGAACAGTCACTTGGAAAGTGAGATCCTGTACTTTTTCACCTTAGGGTATAAGAGGGAGGTGTCATCATTAGGAAACTAGGTTTCTGGCTTGGAGGCCTCAGATAAGTCTTTCAGGTAAAGCTTCTTGGTATAAATGATTAAGTTGAACTCAGGACATCTACTTCTTTCTTGGCTTGGCCATTAATTTGCTGGGCAAATTTGGGCACACTTCTCTGAGTTTCATCTCTGTAAAGTCAAACAATATATTATTTATATATTTTGCCTCAGAATGCGAAGGAATTAAGTCTTGGAAGTATTTTCAACTAACTGAACAGGGACTGAGAGAGAGTAAGGTTTTTTTCAGAAAATCATGATGTAGTTTGGGTGAGTTGTGACACTCTAGTTGGGATAGAGCAGCAGTAGGGGTAGAATGGAAAGGGAGAGTGATTAAAATGTCATAGGGCATTGAGATCAATCTTAGGGGAGGAAGAGCATATGAGGCAATGAACATTGGATATGTGATTAAGAAATTTGAGTATTAATCGCATCTATGTGAAATATTCACTAACTGACTTTGAGCAAGTCTCTTCCTAATTCTAAACTTCTTTTTGTAAAATGGGCAACTTGATGGAAATAGTCTCCACATCCCTTAATTCATGCTTTCTAGAATTATTTGATATATTGTGAATTGGAAAGTTTTGAGAAAAATGATATGTGAAGGTGCTACAAGAAAATGAATGAGTTGGATGAGATTTACGCCGGTGGAATAATTAGTATTAGATGATGGGTATAAGTTGATTGAGGCCAGATACATGTGCTTCACCAGCTAGAATTTCATATCATCCCTAAAGATGCCTGGGTAAAAGGGCACAACATTCATTGGGGTCAGCGATGCAATATGATACTAGAACAAGCATAGCCATTAGATCAGGATTCAAATCCTGCTTCTTTCACTTGCTTACCCACCTTTGCTAAGTCTTGAGGATACAGATATTGATATCTGTCTCATAAAGTTTTAATGAGGTTTCAAAAACATACTATGAAAGGAATGAGATGACCAAGGCAGTAGACAGAGAGGAAAATGAGCCTGTAGTAGCTATCTGTGGTTGAAAGACAGAAGCTTAACTGTAAGTTTTACTACCAACTAGCTCTATATAATCTTAGGGAAGTTACTTCTGATTTTTAATTTTCTTTACCTTCAGAAGAACAAACACTGAATTTTACAAGGTGGTTGAAAAGATAATGAAGATTACATGTATAGCAATTCAGCACAGACTTGGCATGTTGATCCAAAACAAATATTCTTTATTTCATCTTAATTTTCAAACTTCTGAAACAAAATTAAATCCCATGGTTGCTGTGAGAAGTAGTGCAACTGAATGTATATGTTACTAAATAACTATATACAAGGACCACTTGTTAATATTATGCCTCAATATAGAATTATATACATGTGGAAACATTATTTAGAAATTACATTTAACTGATAGTCTGAGGTCTGAATCTTTATCTACATGAGTGGAAAATAGCTCATTTTTTTTAATTCCCAGTTTGAAGATTAATCTTTTTAATGTGATGCTTCCACATACCTACTTCCCTACTCATGCATGAAACAAGATTGAGGACATAACTTACCTAAGGTCTTGTGTAGATATTGATAAAGGTTAAGCTTCAACTCAGTTCTTCTGACTTCAGTCTATGATTTTGCTACAATATAACGTTTTTGCAGACACAAGAATGAAGATCATGTAAATGTGTTAATGGTTTTGTAAGTAGGTTAAAGAACTTAAATGGGCTCTCTACCAGCCAGGCTCTTGGAGAATTAGTTGTGGATAGTGATCAAGAGAAGAGAATGAGAAAACACTATAAAAAGAATAAAAGTACATCCTAAAGGTATTAATCCTAATAGATTGTGGCATTCACAATATTTTTCTTCCAGGTGGCATGCAGGCATTCTATAAGGTCAAGTCTTGCTCCACAGTTCCACCTGTGGACCAGACCACAGGCAAAGTTCGGCAGTACTTCATTGAGGCCAATGAGATTCGATGGGACTATGGCCCAGGAGGGTATGATGGGAGAACTGGGAAGAGTTTAAGAGAACCAGGAAGGTAAGGGTAAGAAGGCTACTGTCTAAACTACTGTTATCCTCCTCCCAGAAGTCTCTTGTTTCACTTATTTTGGGGGGAGGTCACAATCACCTAAGTTGAGTAAATATTTGCCAAGATCTTGTGGGTCTCTGAAAGAATTTGCTCTCTAGTTATAAATAGGTAGCCGAGTATGTTAGTATTGCATACACATGACACTATGATAATCTGAGGATGTTCTTGGTAAAGAAGGGAAATAATGGGGATAATTAAGAACAGATGAAAGCCAGCACCCAGCAGCAGTGGGTGCAGTCGACTGGTGGGTGTAAAGCAGCATCCGACTGAAGGTTCTTTCACTCTACTTGAATGGAAGTTACGGATAAGGAAGAAGATTTTGTTTCCTTCAGTGTTTGCTGACAGCAAGAGATGGTCACAGGCAGAAGGCAACAAGAACAAGCCCAGCCTCTTAATTGTAGTCTGTGTACTGGCCTCAAGTATTGAGCTGCTTAGTTCTACAAGTGCATTCAGGTTCTTGACTTTTTACAGTAGTTAGTATTATAGATTTATAGATCTTACCCTGGAATGTGAGATCTTTGGCCTGGAACATTAAGGAGTTCTCTGGAACTCTTCTGAAAACTAGCACCTACAGGTTCTCTCTCTCTCTCTCTCCCTTAAAACTTGCTATCTCTTTCTTTCTACTTTGACTTCCTGTTTTCTTTCTGCACTGGCTGCTTTGAAGTTGTTTATCTGCTCCTTCAGTTGTCAGGGGCCCCTGCCAAGAGGCCTAACATGCCTCTATTAGGACATCATATAGGATCCAATGTGCATATGAAGAACCTGTTGATGCTTGGAAACCAGGGTTGTTCAAAAATTGGATTCTGGGCATGGCAAGTATCAATCGGGCATGGACCTTTTCTCTCATGGGGACAGAATCCCCACTGATGGATGTTGGTTTTGATGGGATCAGTAGACAATCTGGAGCACTGGTACTGGAACCTCTATGACCCAGCTGCAATAAAAATCGATGTGCAATTATCTCAGTGATATATTAAATTGGAGTCCTTTAGGTAAATCTCTGGGAGTGGGTGTACTTGGGTCAGAGATGGTAAATTAGCTTCTAGGTGTTTTTTTTAAAGGAATCTCTGTACTGATTTCTATAGAGGTTGAACTAGTTTATACTCCCTCCAGAAATATATCATGGCTGCCTTTTGTCTAAAACATGCCAGCATTTTTCATTGTTAATAACTTTCATTACTGCAGTAAGATTACTTTTTTGTGGGTGCTTTCCTGATATTTTTTAACATTTTTTATTATTATTTCTGCTCATACAAACTTAATAGGTACACCACTTCCCTCCCTCCCTTCTCCTCCCCCCGAACCCCCTGCTCCCCCCTCCCTTCACCCCTCCCACCCCATCCCTCAGTGCCTCCCCCCAATCCCCAGAGGATCCTTTAGTGTGTATGCCAGACTCTCCTCTGGTCCCTCCTCTCCAATGACGTATAAGGACCCAGTTGTATTTCCCTGAACCCTTTCCTGTGCTCCCCTTAAGCATAGGAACACTACTGTGGCTGTCAATCCCTTGTCTCCAAGGATCGTGGTACCTTTAGCAGATGCTAGACTTTGTGAGGTCAATAGTGTGTTGGACAATGCCCAGGGCATGTAAAGTCCAATTATGATTGCTTCGGCCCTAACTTGTGTGGAGTATCTTGCAAGCCATTGCTCCTCCCATCCTTTTGCTCTTACACTCTTACCGCCCCCTCTTCCGCAAATGTCCCTGAGCTTCAGGATGGGGGGAGATTAGTCTGGCCTAGTTCTAAGTGGTTGATATAGACTCTCTGAAGTTCTGGATTGTGGTTTGTTGATTTTCTTTTGCAGTTTTGCTGCTCCTGCAATGCCCTTCACTCCATCCTGAAGGCATTGTATGTCACCCCCTGGCCAGAGACAAAAAGCTGTTAAACTAGAGTCTTGTGATAAAAGCACATTCAAAGGTAGATGTAATAAAAAGTGGGAAACCACAGTGAGGGAGGGGTCATCATCAATTTGGACAATGGTTACTTTTTATCTGCCAGACTATATGCCCTCCTTTTCTGGTGAGATCATACCCCCTCAGTAGTAAATGATCAGGAACAAAAGTCTGTGAACTTAATCAGATGTCTCATTACTTATTTGAGTCCTTGATGGAGGCCTATATTCTCTGCTGTAACATGGTCCCTTCTCTCCTTGTTTCTGGTGTGGCCCTCCTACCCCATCCCTCCTGTTCATAATCCTTGCAATTACTGCAGCTATTACATAGATTTATCTTTGAGTGTCTCAAGGTGGGCTGGGTGGGTTTGGTACTAGGAGCCACCTATTAGGGAGTACATACGGCGCTTAATTTTCTGGGTCTGGGATACTTCACTTAATATAATTGTTTCTAATGACATCCATTTCCCGGCAAATTCCAGTAATTCATCATTTTTGATAGCTGAGTAGTACTCCATTGTATAGATGTGCCACATTTTTCTTATCTACTCATCAACTGTTGAACATTTGGGTTGATTCCATGACTTTGCTATTGTAAACAGTGCTGCTATGAACATGGTTGTACTTGTGCTATTGAGGTGAACCTCTGCTGCATGGGGGGTTATTCCCAAAAGTGGAATAGCTGGGTCATATGGCATTTCATCTTTAATTTCTTTAAGAATCTCCAGACGGCTCGCCAGAGTGGCTGTATGAGCCTGCATTCCCACCAGCAATGTAGGAGAGTTCCCCTCTCTCCATATCCTCTCCAACATTTGTTATTGTTTGTATTGTGGATTTTTGCCATCCTGACTGGGGTGAGATGATATCTCAGGGAAGTTTTGATTTGCATTTCCCTGATGGCTAAGGATGCGGAGCATTTTTTAAGATATTTGCTAGACATTTTAATTTCATCCCTGGTAAAGTTTCTGTTAAGTTCCAGGGCCCATTTTTTTATTAATACATTTTTTATTATTATTTCAGCTCAAACAAACTTAATAGGTTCACCGGTTCCCTCCCTCCCTCCTCCTCCCCCCGTACCCCCTGCTCGTCCTCCCCACCCCACTCCCTTCCCATCCCCCAGTGCCTCCCGCCCAATTCCCAGAGAGTCCTTTCTTGTGCATGCCTGATTTTCCTCTGGGCCCTCCTCTCCGATGATGTACAAGGACCCAGTGGCCTTTCCCTGAACCCTTTCCCGTGTTCCCCTTAGGTATAGGAACACTGCTGTGGCTGCCAATCCCTTGCCTCCAAGGATCTTGGTGCCTTTAGCAGATGCTAGACTTTGTGGGGTCAATAGTGTGTTGGACAATGCGCAGGGCATGTAAAGTCCAATTATGATTGCTTCAGCCTTAACTTGTATGGAGTATCTTACATATAATTGCTCCTCCCATCCTTTTGCTCTTATACTCTTACCGCCCCCTCTTCCACAAATTTCCCTGAGCTTCAGGATGGGGAGAGATTAAGCTGGCCTAGTTCTAGGTGGTTGATATAGAGTCTCTGAAGTTCTGGATTGTGGTTTGTTGATTTTCTTTTGTAGTTTTGCTGCTCCTGCAATGCCCTTCACTCCATCCTGGTGGGCATTGTATGTCACCCCCTGGCCAGAGACAAAAAGCTGTTAAACTAGAGTCTTGTGATAAAAGCACATTCAAAGGTAGATGTAATAAAAAGTGGGAAACCACAGTGAGGGAGGGGTCATCATCAATTTGGACAATGGTTACTTTTTATCTGCCAGACTATATGCCCTCCTTTTCTGGTGAGATCATACCCCCTCAGTAGTAAATGATCAGGAACAAAAGTCTGTGAACTTAATCAGATGTCTCATTACTTATTTGAGTCCTTGATGGAGGCCTATATTCTCTGCTGTAACATGGTCCCTTCTCTCCTTGTTTCTGGTGTGGCCCTCCTACCCCATCCCTCCTGTTCATAATCCTTGCAATTACTGTCTCTAGGTGGGCTGGGTGGGTTTGGTACTAGGAGCCACCTATTAGGGAGTACATACGGCGCTTAATTTTCTGGGTCTGAGATACTTCACTTAATATAATTGTTTCTAATGACATCCATTTCCCGGCAAATTCCAGTAATTCATCATTTTTGATGGCTGAGTAGTACTCCATTGTATAGATGTACCACAGTTTCCTTATCCACTCGTCAACTGTTGGACATTTGGGTTGATTCCATGACTTTGCTATTGTAAACAGGGCCCATTTTTAAAATGGGCCATTAGTTTCCTTGGTGTTTAGTTTTCTAAGTTCTTTGTGCACTCTGGATAGTAGAGCTCTATCAGATATGTGGTTAGTGAAGATTTTCTCCCATTCTGTGGTTTGCCTTTGAGGTCGTGTTACAATCTCTTTATCTGAACAGAAGCTCTTTAATTTCACAAGATCCCAACTGTTGAGAGTTGGTAGCAGTGACTGTGCCATTGGATGTCTGTTTAGGAACTGTTGGCCTAGCCCAATCAGCTCGAGGGAGTTCCCCATCCTTTCAACTATGGTTTTTATAGTCTCTGGCCTTATATCAAGGTCTTGATCCATTTGGAATTAATTCTTGTACATGGTGACAAGTATGGGTCCAGTTTTAATCTTCTGCATGTGGAGATCCAGTTTTGCCAGCACCATTTGTTGAAGATGCTGTTCTTTTTCCATTGGATTCTTTCATAAAAAGGCCACTGATTTTTGTACATTTATTTTGTATCCTGCCACCCTGCTGAACTTCTGTGTTAGTTCCAGGAGCTTCCTGGTGGAGTTTTTGGGATCACTCAGGTATAGGATCATGTCATCTGCAAATAGAGATAACTTGACTTCTTCCTTGCTGATTCGAATCCCTTTTATGTCCTTTTCTTGTCTTACGGCTTCAGCTAAGACTTCAAGTACAATATTGAAAAGAAGTGGTGACAGTGGACAGCCTTGTCTAGTTACTGATCGAAGTGGGAATGCTTCAAGTTTTTCCCCATTGAGTATAATCCTTGCTGTGGGCTTGTTGTATACAGCTTTTATTATATTGATAAAGGTTCCTTCCATTCCAACCTTCTCTAGGGTTTTGATCATAAAGGGCTGTTGGATCTTGTCAAAAGCTTTTTCTGCATTATCAAGAGTATCATATGGTCTTGAACGTTGGACTGGTGTATATGGTGAATTACATTTATTGATTTGCATATGTTGAACCAACCTTGTGTGCCTGGGATAAAGCTTACTTGATCCCCGTGAATGATCAAAAAGATTAAATCTTAAAGTAGTTTTGATTTCCTATGTTGTTAATGAGTTTGAAAGTGTTTCACCTATTACTGGCTACTTGTGAAATTTGTGTTCATTTCATTATCTCAATTATCAATTTATACTTTCTTTGTTGTTAATTGATTTTTTTCTTAAAAATGTAAGTATATTTTATTTACAGAACTATAGGAAATTAGGAAAAACATATGGAAACTTCAAAAACAAAGTAATGCAAAAGGAGTAAAATAATATGAATTATAAAACCAACCCACAAATATATGGGAATTAGAGTTGTATTAGTATATCTCCATAAATACAAATATATAAGTAATCAAGATGCTACTTTATGATTGAAAAAGGCTAAACTCATCATTTAAAAATTTAATTTTCAATTTTTTTTTATTTTGTGACACTTCCACACATAAATACAATGGGTTTGTGTTTTCACCAATTACTACCCAGTCCTATCCCTGTTTCCTGTCCCACTTCATACTATCTCCATTTCCACCAGTCCTTTCCTGTCTTTTTGTGCATGTGGTGTTATTAGGGATACCTACAAGTGCCTGAATACTTGCTGTGGCACAGATGATTTGAAAGTGAGTAAATCATTGAGTCTGGCATTAACTTTCAGTGGTCTCTCACGGAGGTGTAGTGTTTCTTGAGATCATCTTCCTTCTATGGTGAAATGTGGATAGGCCAACTATCACGCAGATCTTGAGGAACTATATGTCACTGAAGTGAATTCTTCGGTGCAGTTGCCCTGTAATGACTGGAGGAAACTGGCAGCACTCCTCCCAACTATCAGGCTCCCTTACATCTTACACCTTTTTTAGTAAACAAAGTTCCCTCAGCCTGATGATGGAGGTGATTTTGAGGTTCTGTTTAAAACTCAGTATTCAACAGTCACCTGTTTTCTGCCCTTTTGGATGGCTCTTTGCTTAGATAGCATATCTTCCATTGCACACAGATGCTTCTTGACTGGGTGCTGAGAGTTTCTCTAATCTGTGGGTATAATGATGTGGTTAGATGACAATTTGCGATCAAGTACTTACAGTTAAAAGTAAGCAATGTGTTCTTACTTAGGGCCTAAGGTCATTCTTTCTACAGGTACTTGGCTTAGTTTACAGTATCAGGAATATGTTCCCAGCCGGAAAGTAGGTCTTAAATCAACTCAGAAAGTAGTTGGTTACCCCATGCCACTATTTCACTGATCGTTACCTTTTGACGAAGTTGTTATTGTATTTTGGAGCTTTAATGAGACTGGAAAATTGCTTTTCAGACCTGTCATGATAAAGAATAGATAACCAGGAGAAAGTTTATATATCCATTTCAGTTTGCTTTTCCCTCTTGTCTTGTGATCCTTGTGAGTGGTATCTTCAGCAACAGGCTCTTTTTAAAAGTAAGAATATTCTTTTTATACAAACATAATGAGTGGTTGTCCATACTCCCTCCATCATTTTTCCTCCCTCTCCCTTTTCTCTCCTACCTTATCCTCCCTTTATTAATCCATCCCTCTCCCTCCCAACTTGTGCCTGTCTGCTTGTGCAGGTCTCAGGGTTCCCTTCAGGTTGTCTGCTCTAATAGGGGCTAAGGCCTCTGTAGCAGCTTAAGTAGCCCTTCCTTGGGTAGACCGGCAGATAAGGATGCTCCCCCTCACCTATCTGGCTATTGACCCTAAGTTTCCCACTGCATGTAGTTTTTTCTCTTGAGTTCTTCTCTGGTCCATGGGGGAATGTTCATATGGCAGCCATAGTGCAGGTCTAGTGAGGTAAGTCTCATTGCAGTAAGTTTCTAAATGCAACAGCTCATTTGTGACTGGAGTAACCTGGTCAGCAGTGTACTTTCCCACCCATCAGACTCTTCCAATCTTATCTGCTCTTCCACAATATTCCCTTGGGAATATTGGTTGGGAAGAGGTTTGGTTTTCCTCATATGGGCCGAATGTTTTAAGGTCATTGATAATCTGCACTCTGGTTTGTTGTCGTGTGGTTTACTGCTCCTCCATTTCAATAGTCTGTGTCATACTTGAGTGCTGAGAAATTTTCTCATCTACAGATATAATGGGAGATGTTAAGATGGTGACTTTCTTTAAGGTGTTTATGGTTAGGTACTAAAACATCTAATCCTATATAGTATCAATTTTCTCCCCTTCTGCTGTTCTTTATGCTGATCTACATTACAGGGCATGTGTTCCCTGACATTGGGTGGGGGTTAGAGGCTAGTAAGCAGGTGGTTGTTACCTTGAAGCTAACCTACTCGTTACTGTGTCCTATCCCTGTTCTTCCCTCCCTTTTAAGGCTTTTCTTTCATAAATGCCTTATTAATCTGTTTGTCTATGTTCATTTGTCTAAACTCTATTGGAATCTTTTCCTAACACCCTGGCTTATATTCCTTAGAACTCATCAGTGTCGTAAGAGTTTCTGTTTGATTACATGAAAATGAAGGTTTAATGCTAGGATTCACTTATAAGGGAGAACATGTGGTGACTGTCTTTCTAATTACTCAGTATAATTTCCTCCAGATTAGTCCATATACAGGCACATTTCATTAGCTCATTTTTACTGACAAATGAATAGCATTGCATTTACATACCACATTTTCATTAACCATTCATTAACAGTTGGGCCTCTAGTTGGTTATTTTATTTTGCAATTGTCAAAAGAGCTGCTATGATCATGGTTGTATACATGACTCTGTTTCAGGAGGCAGCATTTTTGGGAAATATTCCCAGGAATGCTATAATTGGGTTGCACGCTATTTCAATTTTTAACTTTTTTTTAGGAACTTTCCAAATTGATCTCCAAAGGGGTTAAGTTTACATTCCCACCAGCAATGTATGAGGGTTCCCTTCTCCTTCCTTTGATAGCAGCATTTGCTATTGTTTGTGCTTTGAATCTTAATTATTCTGACTGAGATGAGATGATATCTCAGAGTGGTTTAAATTTGCATTTCTCTAATGGCTAGGGAGCTGGAACATTTTTAAAGATGTTTGTTAGATATTTGAATTTTGTCGGGCAAAATATTTCTTTTCAGTTGTATAGTAGTTTTTTTAATGGTTTTGTTTACTTCCTTGTTATTTTTTTGTGAGTTCTTTGTGTACTCTGGATATTAGTCCTCTATCAGACCTATGGTTAATGAAGATACTCTCCCATTCTATAGGTTGCCTTTGTGCTTGATTAGCAGTTTCTTTTGCTGAGCCAAATCTTTTAATTATATATAGTCCCATTTGTTAAGTGTTGGACTTATTTGCTGTGCATTTGAGGTCCGATTAAAGAAATGCCAGCTAAGGCTAATCAGTTAGAGAATTTCTTATTTTTTGTTCTAGGAATTTCAGTCTCTGGTCTGACATTCAGTCTTTGTTCCATTTAGAACTGGCTTTTGTACAGGATATCAAAAAAGTCTACCTTCATTCTTCTGCATGTAGATAGCTAGTTTTGAATGCACCATTTGTTGAAGATGCCATTTTTTGCCAATTTTTTTTGCACCTTTGTCAAAAATTGTTTGGCTGTAGTTGTATGTGCTTATATTTGGGTCTTCAATTCTAATCAATTGGTCTATATCTCTTTTTTGGAGCCAGTACCATGCTGTTTTTATTATAGTGTATTTGTAGTTTATTTTAAGGTCCCACAGAGCTTTTATTGTTTAGCATTGTTTTGCCATCCTGGGTCTTTTTTTTTTTTTAATAATACATTTTTTATTATTATTTCAGCTCATACAAACTTAATAGGTACACCAGTTCCCTCCCTCCCTCCTCCCCCCCCAACACCCTGCTACCCTGCCCCTCGCCCCTCCCGCCCTATCCCCCCCCCCCCGTGCCTCCCTCCCCGAATCCCAGAGTCCTTTCTTGTGTATGCCTGACTCTCCTCTGGGCCCTCCTCTCCGATGACGTACAAGGACCCAGTGGCATTTCCCTGAACCCTTTCCTGTGTTCCCCTTAAGCATAGGAACACTACTGTGGCTGTCAATCCCTTGCCTTCAAGGATCTTGGTGCCTTTAGCAGATGCTAGACTTTGTGGGGTCAATAGTGTGTTGGACCTTGCGCCGGGCATGCAATGTCCAATTATGATTGCTTCGGCCCTAACTTGTGTGGAGTATCTTGCAAATCATTGCTCCTCCCATCCTTTTGCTCTTACACTCTTACCGCCCCCTCTTCCGCAAATGTCCCTGAGTTTCAGGATGGGGAGAGATTAGTCTGGCCTAGTTCTAGGTGGTTGATATAGAGTCTCTGAATTTCTGGATAGTGGTTCGTTGATTTTCTGTTGCAGTTTTGTTGATCCTGTAATGCCCTTCACTCCATCGTGATGGGCACTGTATGTCACCCCCTGGCCAGAGACAGAAAGCTGTTAAACTGGAGTCTTATTATAAGAGCACATTCAAGGGTAGATGTAATACTTATACCCAAAAGTGTAATCCCAGGGTCATATGGCGTTAGGCAATGGGAGGGGTCAATCACCCATTTGCAAAATGGTTACTTTTCAATCTGCCGGACAATATGCCCTCCCCTTCTGGTGAGTTCATACCCCCTTAGTTGTAAATGATCAGGAACGAATTGTGAACTTAACTAGATGTCACATTACTTTCTTGCAGTCCTTGATGGAGGCCTATTTTCTCTACTGTTACCTGGTCACGTCTCTCCTTGTTTCTGGTGTGGCCCTCCAACCCCATCCCTCCTGTTCATAATCCTTGCAATTACTGTAGGAAATACATAGATTTACTTATGAGTGCCTCAAGATGGGCTGGGTGGGTTTGGTATTAGGAGCCACCTATTAGGTAGTACATACAGCGCTTAATTTTCTGGGTCTGGGATACTTCACTTAATATAATTGTTTCTAATGGCATCCATTTCCCGGCAAATTCCAGTAATTCATCATTTTTGATGGCTGAGTAGTACTCCATTGTATAGATGTACCACAGTTTCCTTATCCACTCGTCAACTGTTGGACATTTGGGTTGATTCCATGTCTTTGCTATTGTAAACAGTACTGCCATGAACATGGTCGTGCTTGTGCTATCGAGGTGAACCTCTGCTGTATGGGGGGTTATACCCAAAAGTGGAATTGCAGGGTCATATGGCATTTCAATCTTTAATTTCTTTAAGAATCTCCAGACGGCTCACCAGAGTGGCTGTATGAGCCTGCACTCCCACCAGCAATGTAGGAGAGTTCCCCTCTCTCCACATCCTCTCCAGCATTTGTTGTTGTTTGTGTTGTGGATTTTTGCCATCCTGACCGTGGTGAGATGATATCTCAGGGAAGTTTTGATTTGCATTTCCCTGATGGCTAAAGAAGTGGAGCATTTTTTAAGATTTTTTTACACATTTTAATTTCATCCCTGGTAAAGTTTCTTTGAAGTTCCAGGGCCCATTTTTTAATTGGGCCATTGGTTTCCTTGGTGTTTAGTTTTCTAAGTTCTTTGTGCACTCTGGACAGTAGAGCTCTATCAGACATGTGGTTAGTGAAGATTTTCTCCTATTCTGTGGGTTGCCTTTGAGCTCGTGTTACAATCTCTTTATCTGAACAGAAGCTCTTTAATTTCACAAGATCCCAACTGTTGAGAGTTGGTAGCAGTGACTGTGCCATTGGATGTCTATTTAGGAAATGTTGGCCTAGCCCTATCAGCTCGAGGGAGTTCCCTATCCTTTCAACTATGGTTTCCATCCTGGGTCTTTTATGTTTTCCAGTGGATTAATAGATTATTTGACCAATTTCTGTGAAGAATTGGGCTGGAATTTTGATTAATATTGTGTCAAATATGTATATTGTTTTTTGTGGAATGGTCATTTTAACAATATTAAGTTCTGCCAATCCAGGTACACAAGAGGTCTTTTTACCTTCTAGTATCTTCTTTAATCTCTTTTTTAGGATCTTAAGGTTTTTATTGTATAGATCCTTCACATCCTTTGTTAAGTTTATTCCAAGATTTTTCTTTTTCTTTTTTTCTTTTCTTTTCTTTTTTTTTTTTTTTTTGAGCTATTGAAAATAGGCTTGTTTCCTTGTAGGTGTTTCTTGCTTTTTTCATCTTTGATATATAGAAAAGTCACAAATTTTTGAACATTAATTGTATATCCTCCCAGTCTACCAAAGTTATTTATTAGTTCCAGGAGTTTAGGGTTCTTGAGGTACAGGATCATGTCATCTGCTAATAGGAAAAAGTTGAATTCTCCTTTTACAAGTTGGATCCCATTTACCTCCTTCTCTTTTCTTGTGGAATTAGCTAAGATTTCAAGTACAATGTTAAGAAGAAGTGGTGAGCATGAACAGCCTTGTCTAGTTCCTGATCTGAGCAGGAATACTTCAAGTTTTTCACCATTTAGCTATAGTTGAATTTTTTATTACCTTTATTATATTAATAAATGTTTCTTCCATACCTATTTTCTCCAGGGTCTTATGTTGGATTTTTTCAAAAGCTTTTTCAAGACATCAATTGAAGAATCCTGTGGTTTTTGTCTTTGCATTTATTTATATGGTGAATTGTACTTACTGATTTATGTGTATTGCACCAACTTTTTGTTTCTGGAATAAATCCAACCTATCACAATGAATGAAATTTTTGATTTTTTTTTAATTTGGTTTGCAAGAATTTTGTTGAGAATCTTTGTGTTTGTGTTCATCAAGGAGATTGGCCTATGGTTTTCTTTTTGTTGTTCTTGTGGTTGTGTTCTTATTTGGTTTTGGGATCAGTGTAATGCTGACTTCATAGAAAGAAAGAGTTTGAAGGTGTCCTTTCCTTTTCTATTTTGTGAAATAATTTAAAAAGTATTGGCGCTAATTGTTCTTTAAATATTTGTCTGGTTGTACTCTGCACTGAATCTGTCTGGTCCTGGGCTTTTCTTTGATAGGGAAATTCATAATTATTGATTCAACTTCATCACTTGGTAGAGGACTACTCAGATACTTCAGTTAATCATGGTTTAGTGTTCGTGTATTGTATGTGCTTAGAAATTTGCCCATTTTTGTGATTGTCAGGTATGGTAGTGTGTAAACTTTTAATGTATGACCTTATGAGTCTCTGAATTTCTTTGACATCTCTTGTGACAGCTCCATTTTAATCTTTAATTTTTTTTATTTTTTTATTAAAAATTTAATTATACATTTTAAAATTTTTTTACCAGTTCCCTCCCTCCCCCCTCCTCCCCCCGAAACCCCTCCTCCTTCTCCTCTCCCTCCCCATCCCCTAGTGCCTTCCCCCAATTCCCAGAGAGTCCTTTATTGTGTACGCCTGACTCTCCACTGGGACCTCCTCTCCGATGACATATAAGGACCCAGTGGCATTTCCATAAGCCTTTTCTCTTGTTCCCCTTAAGCATAGGATCACTACTATGGCTGTCAAGCCCTTGCCTCCAGGGATCTCGGTGCCCTTAACAGATGCTAGACTATGAGGGCAACAGTGTGCTGGACATTGCGCAGGGCATGCAAAGTCCCATTATGATTGCTTTGGCCCCAACTATTGTTGAGAATCTTGCAAATCGTTGTTCCTCCCATCCTTTTGCTCTTACAATCTTACCGCCCCCTCTTCCGCAAATGTCCCTGAGCTCCAGGATGGGGAGAGATTAGGCTGTCCTAGTTCTATGTGATTGATATAGAGTCTCTGAAGTCCTGGATTGTGGTTTGTTGATTTTCTGTTGCAGTTTTGCTGCTCCTGCAATGCCCTTCACTCCATCCTGCTGGGCACTGTATGTCACCCCCTGGCCAGAGACAAAAAGCTGTTAAACTGGAGTCTTGTTATAATACAACATTCAAGGGTAGATGTAATAAGAGCCGGAAACCTCAGTGAGGGAGGGGTCCATCATCCATTTGCAAAATGATTACTTTTTATCTGCTAGACTATATGCCCTCCCCTTCTGGTGAGATCAGGAAAGAACATCTGTGAACTTAACCAGGTTTCTCATTACTTACTTGCAGACCTTGATGGAGGCCTATTTTCTCTGCTGTAACATGGTCCCCTCTTTCCTTGTTTCTGGTGTGGCCCTCCTACCCCATCTCTCTTGTTCATAATCCTTGCAATTACTGTGTTACATAGGTTTACTTTTGAGTGTCTCAATGTGGGCTGGGTGAGTTTGGTACTAGGAGCCACCTATTAGGGAGTACATACGGCACTTAATTTTCTGGGATTGGGATACTTCACTTAATATAATTGTTTCTAATGACATCCATTTCCCAGCAAATTCCAGTAATTCATCATTTTTGATGGCTGAGTAGTACTCCATTGTATAGATGTACCACAGTTTCCTTATCCACTTGTCAACTGTTGGACATTTAGGTTGATTCCATGACTTTGCTATTGTAAACAGTGCTGCTATGAACATGGTCGTGCTTGTGCTATCAAGGTGAACCTCTGCTGCATGGGAGGTTATTCCCAAAAGTGGGATAGCAGGGTCATATGGCATTTCAATCTTTAATTTCTTTAAGAATCTCCAGACGGCTCGGCAGAGTGGCTGTATGAGCCTGCATTCCCACCAACAATGTAGGAGAGTTCCCCTCTCTCCACATCATTTCCAGCATTTGTCGTTGTTTGTATTATGGATTTTTGCCATCCTGACTGGGGTGAGATAATATCTCAGGGAAGTTTTGATTTGCATTTTGATGGCTAAGGAAGTGGAGCATTTTTAAAGATATTTGTTAGACATTTTAATTTCATCCCTGGTAAAGTTTCTTTGAAGTTCCAGGGCCCATTTTTTAATTGGGCCAGTGTTTTCCTTGGAGTTTAGTTTTCTAAGTTCTTTGTGCACTCTGGACAGTAGAGCTCTATCAGATATGTGGTTAGTGAAGATTTTCTCCCATTTTGTGGGTTGCCTTTGAGCTCATGTTACAATCTCTTTATCTGAACTGAAGCTCTTTAATTTCACAAGATCCCAACTGTTGAGAGTTGTTAGCAGTGACTATGCCATTGGATGTCTGTTTAGGAACTGTTGGCCTAGCCCAATCAGGTCGAGGGAGTTCCCTATTCTTTCAACTATGGTTTTTATAGTCTCTGGCCTTAAATCAAGGTCTTTGATCCATTTGGAATTAAGTCTTGTACATGGTGACAATTATGGGTCCAGCTTTAATCTTCTGCATGTGGAGATCCAGTTTTGCCAGCACCATTTGTTGAAGATGCTGTTCTTTTTCCATTGGATTCTTTGGGCCCCTTTGTCAAAGACCAAATGGCTGTAATTTTGTGGGATTATATCTGGGTCTTCAACCCTTATCCATTGATCTGTGTGTCTATTTTGGAGCCAGTACCAGGTATTTTTTTTTTTAATATTTTTTTATTTTTATTTATTCAACTGTGTGCGTATGCATGTGTATGTGCGTGCACGCGTGTCTGTGTGTATATGTCTGTGTGTAGAACCACGGACGAATTTGCGAACCATCATGGGCGCCGCCACCTCCTTCTGCCCTGGGATTCACAGGCTCCGCCCTACCAAGACCAGAAGCGCAGGCTGCCCCCGCTTCCGCCTGGCGTCTATACGTGGGATCTGGAATCTGAACTCAGGACCTTCTGCCTGCAAGGCAGAGGCTTAACCCCTGAGCCACCTCTCCAGCCCTAGGCAGTTTTTATAACTATGGATTTGTAGTATAAACTAAGGTTTGGTATGGTAATACCTCCAGCAGTGTTTTTGTTACTCAGGATTGTCTTTGCTATCCTGGGTCTTCTGTGCCTCCATATGAATTTTGAGATTATTTGGTCAACTTCTTTGAAGAATTGCTTTGGGATTTTGATTGGTACAGCATTGAATCTGTACATTGCCTTTGGTAGGATGGTCATTTTTACAATGTTGATTCTACCAATCCAGGAACATGGGAGGACTTTCCACCTTCTGGTGTCTTCTGCTATTTCTTTCTTTAGGGTTTTAAAGTTTTCATTGTAAAGGTCTTTTACCTCGTTGGTTAGGTTTATACCAAGGTATTTCATTTTTTTAGGGGCTATAGTAAATGGGATTGTTTCTCTCAGGGCTTTTTCACTTCTTTCATTCTGGGCATATAGGAAGGCCTCTGATTTTTGCACATTTATTTTGTATCCTGCCACCCTGCTGAACTTCTCAATTAGTTCCAGGAGCTTCCTGGTGGAGTTTTTGGGATCCCTCAGGTATAAGATCATGTCATCTGCAAATAGGGATAGCTTGACTTCTTCCTTGCCGATTTGAATCCCTCTTATGTCCCTTTCTTGTCTTATGGCTTCAGCTAAGACTTCAAGTACAATATTGAAAAGAAGTGGTGACAGTGGACAGCCTTGTCTAGTTCCTCATCGAAGTGGGAATGCTTCCAATTGTTCCCCATTGAGCATAATCCTTGCTGTGAGCTTGTTCTATACAGTTTTTATTATATTGATAAAGGTTCCTTTCATTCCTACAGTGTCTAGCATTTTGATCATAAAAGGCTATTGGATTTTGTCAAAGTCTTTTTCTGCATCTATTGAGAGTATCATGTGGTCTTGGACTTTGGACTGGTTTACATGATGAATTACATTTATTGATTTGCGTATGTTGAACCAACCTTGTGTGCCGGGGATGAAGGCTACTTGGTCCCCATGAATGATCTTTTTGATATGTTTTTGAATCCGATTTGCTAAGACTTTGTTGAGAATCTTTGCATCTGTGTTCATCAGAGAGATCGGCCTATAGTTTTCTTTTTTAAGTGAATCTTTATTAGGTTTTGGGCTTCATAGAAGGAATTTGGTAGTGTTCCTTCCTTTGCTATTTGATGGAACAGTTTAAGGAGTATTGGTGTTATTAACTCCTTAAATGTCTGGTAGAATTCTGTGCTGAATCCATCTGTCCTAGAACATTTCTTGGTGGGAAGATTCGAGATAACTTCTTCAATTTCCTTGTATGTTATAGGACTATTTAAATAATTCACAACTTCCTGATTCAATTTAGGTAGGTTGTGTTTACTTAGAAATTCATCCATCTCTTTTGTGTTGTCAAACTTCACAGAGTACAGGTTTTTGAAATATGATGTTATAATTCTCTGGATTTCTTGGGTATCTGTAGTGATAACTCCATGTTCATTTCTAATTTTGTTAATTTGGGTTTTCTCTCTCTTGCTTTTGGTTAATTTAGCTAGGGGTGTATCAATCTTATTGATTTTTTCAAAGAACCAGCTTTTTGACTGGTTGATTTTTTCTATTGTTTTCTTAGTCTCGATTTCAGATATTTCTCCCCTTATTTTGCTAATCTCCTCTCTTCTACTACTTTTGGGATCAGATTGCTCAAGTTTCTCCAAAGCCTTAAGCTGCATCGTTAAATTGTTTATTTCTGATGTTCCATTTTTCTGATGTAGGCATTAAGAGCTATGAACTTACCTCTTAGAACAGCTTTCATTGTGTCCCAGAGATTTTGGTAAGTTGTATTTTCTTTTTCGTTCACTTTCAGGAAATCTTGAATTTCCTGTTTAATTTCTTCCTGAATCCAGTTCTCATTCAGCATCATATTGTTAAGTTTCCAGGAGTTAGTGTATTTTCTCTTGTTTGTTGTGTTGTTGTGGATGTCCAGCTTTAGGCCGTGGTGGTCTGATAGGGCACAGGCTAGAATTTTGACTTTTTTGTATTTGTGTAGATTCATTTTGTGGCCCAATATGTGATCTATTTTGGAGAAAGTTCCGTGTGCTGCTGAGAAAAATGTGTATTCTTTGGTGCGTGGGTGAAAAGTTCGATAGAGATCTGTAAGGTCCATTTCAGTAAGGGTTTGGTTAAGCTCCAATGTGTCTCTGTTAAGCTTTTGACCTGTTGATCTATTCCATGTTGAGAGGGCGGTGTTGAAATCCCCGAGAATTATCGTTTGGGGGTTGATTTCTTGCTTTAGACGCTGTAGGGTTTTCTTAATGAATGTGGAGGGGCCCATATTGGGTGCATATATGTTCAGTATTGTGAAGTCTTCCTGGTGAATTGTACCTGTGACTAAAATGTAGTATCCATCTGTGTCTCTTATGATTTTCTTTGGTTTGAAGTCCACTTTGTCCTATAGCATAATAGCTACCCTTGCCTGTTTCCTGGTTCCATTAGCTTGCAAGATTTTGGACCAGCCTTTCATTCTTAGGACGTGCCTATCTTTTGTGGTGAGATGAGTTTCCTGAAGGCAGCAGATTGTTGGATTGTGGTTTTTAATCCAAGTTTGTAATCTATGTCTCTTAATCGGTGAGTTAATGCCGTTGACATTTAATGTTATAATGGAGAAATTACTTTAATTCTGGACA
This sequence comes from Typhlomys cinereus, assembly GCA_023101885.1. Taxonomy (NCBI): domain Eukaryota; kingdom Metazoa; phylum Chordata; class Mammalia; order Rodentia; family Platacanthomyidae; genus Typhlomys; species Typhlomys cinereus. Next base: position 2,022,111 of record JALPQD010000012.1, read on the forward strand.
TTTTTTATGTTTAGTAGATTTTGTAAGCATGATGTTTGATATTTATATTTTGGTGGTATTATACTTCCCTTCTGTCCTCCTGGATATGCTTGTTCTTTTCTTCAAGCTTGAGTATCATTTCTAGCATTTTTTGAAGGCCTGGTTTGGTATACATGTATCCCTTCAAGTTGTCTTTGTGCTGGAAAACTTTTCTTTCTCCCTCAATCATGACAGATAGTTTTGCCGAGTATATCAGTCTGGGTTGGCATTTTTGCTCATTTAATACTTGAAGTATGTCTCTCCAAGCTCTTCTTGCTTTTACTGTTTCCATTGAGTAGTCATTTGTTATTCTAATAGGTTTACCTTTAAAAGTGACTTGCTTTTTTTCTTTTGAAGCTCTCAGCACCCTTTCTTTGTCTTGAATGTGGAGTGTTTTGAATATTATTTGCTGTGGCGATTTTCTATTTTGGTCATATCTGTTTGGAGTGTGAAATGCCTCTTGTATTTGGATAGGCCTCTCATTCTTTAGTTGTGGGAAGTTTTCATTTATGATGAATTGAAATATTTCCTCAGGTGTGGTATTTTGGGATTCTTGTTCTGCTATTCCATGAATGCGCATGTTAGGCTTCTTCAGGGTGTCCCATATTTCTTGAATGCTCCTCTCCAGTATCTTTTTGGCTTTAACAATCTCTTCCATTGAGGTGGTTAATTCTCCTACTTTGTCTTCAAGATCTGAGATTCTATTTTCTGCCTCATTTGTTCTGCTGATAAGACTCTTTGTCGAGTTTTGGGTTGAAGATAACTTATCTCTTAGTTCAATTTTAAACTCTGCCTGAGACTCTTTTACCTGCTCTATACCTATTTTTGTTTCTTGAACTGTTTTTCTCAACTCCTCCAGGTTCCTGTTGTGTTCTTGTTCCAAGTGGTTGACACGGTTATTTAACTCTTCTCGGATTTCCTCTTTCATATTATTAATCAAGGTAATGATCGTACTCTGAAAGTCGTTATGTTGGGTCTGGCTTTCATGTCTATTTTCTATGGATTTGTTCTGGTCCCAATCCGTCATTATGGGATTGATTCTTTTGGTGGGAGATTGTTCTTCTTGGGTTTTGTTTCTCGTGGATCTGCACTTTGACTTGTACATTGTTGTTTTGTTTTTTAGGACCTTTCAGTTTCTGTGTGTTTTTCACTGAACCGATGTAGTTGGTATTGTTACACCTGCCAGTTGTTACTAGTGCTTGCCTTGGATTGGGTATGTTTGTGTATTGGTATTGTTATATCCTAGATGAGACTACTAGGATGTTAGTATGTCAGTTAAGTAACCAGGGGATGAATATATGTATGGTAGTGCACTTTTACGATCTAGTGTCTTGGTGAAATGTGAGGGTGGGTGGTGTACTCCCTGGAGTTGTATGTTTTTGGGGTGGCTGTATGAGGAAGCTGACCTACAACACTGATACTAGAAAGGATCAGTAAGGTGAGAGAAAAGAAAAAAAATAAAGGTTTACTTATCTTTGGGCTGGATGTGAAGAGTCTCGCATGTGATACAATGGTTGTAGTGAAGTCCAGATGTATGGCCTGTGTTCTCTTTGTTCCTTAGAGTTTTGCTTGAGTTTCCTTTGGACTCTATTGAATTCTGAGTAGCAGTGTGTCTTCCGTGGACCACGTGCGTAAGTCCCCGGTGGGCCAGAGAGTCAGAGGGTCTGATGTTGATGGCAGAATTCTTCACCTGCGACCTGGGGGGGGGGGGCGGAGGGGCGCTTGGGCAGGAGGGCACGAGGGGCTGGTGTCCGGGGCGGGGCCCTGGAGGCTAAGCAGGCGGCCACGGGCGCAGGTGCTGCTGGCTGGGCAGCTGGGCTCCGGGTTGGGGGGCTGGGCTGGGAGGGGCTTGCTCTCACCTGGGCGCTGGTCGGGGTTCGGCCCAGAGGGGGGGCTGGGGGCAAAGCCCTTAATCTTTAATTTTATTAATTGGTGTTTTTTCTCTTTTGGTTTTGGTTATTTGACTAAAGGTTTGTCAGGTTATTTTAATTTTTTTCAAAGAACCAGCTTTTTGTTTGATTGTTTCTTTTTATTGTTTTCTTTGTCTCAATTTCAGTTATTTCTTCTGTGATCTGACTACTGCATGTTTAATGCTTTTGGGCTTGGTTTGTTCTTGTTTCTCTAAAACTTTAAGCTGCATTTTTATGTTGTTTATTTGTGGTGTTTCTATTTTTTCTTTGATATAAGCATTCAGTACTATAAATTTTCTTTTTTTATTATTATTTTTTTCCACTCATACAAACTTAATAGGTTAAATTTCTTCTTAGGATCTCCTTCATCATATCCCAAAGGTTTCAATATGATATTTTTGTTATCATTGAGTTCTAGAAATTTTGAATTTCTGTTTTACTTCTGTCTGGATCATACCTCACCCAGTAGCATGTTGTTAAGCTTCCAAGTCTGTGTACTTCTATTGTTAGCCTTATTATGTATGTCAGTCTTTATTCCATGGTGGTCAGATGAAGTACAATATGTGATTTCAATTTTCATGTATTTGTAGAGACTTGTGCCCTAGTGTATTGTTCATTTTGAAGAAAGTTCCTTAAGATGCTGAAAAGAATGCATATTCCTTGTTGTTAGGATGGAATGTTTGATAAATGTCTGTCAGATCCATTTGGTTATAGTTTGATTTAGTTCCAGTATGTGTCTCTTCAGTTTTGACCTATTGACTTGTCTATTTGTAATTTGGGGTGTTGAAATCCCATAGTATTATTGTGTTTGGACTGATATGTTGTTTTACATGTTGTAGTATTTGCTTAATGAATGTGGATAAGCCTATGTTTGGAACACATGTGTTTATATGTGTGAATTCTTCTTGATGGATTATTCTCTTAATGAGCATGCAATATCTTTACTATATCTCTTATGATTTACTTTGGTTTGTAGCCTATTTTGTCAGATATTATGATGACCATTGCTGATTGTATACTAGTTTAACTTTCTTGGAGTGTCTTCCATAGTCCTTTGACCCTGAGATAGTTCTTATCTTTCAAAGTGAAGTTTCTTGGAGGTTGCATATTGATGGTTTCTAGCTTTTAATCCATGCTATTAGCCAGTGTCTCTTGATTGGGGAATTGATCCCCTTGATATTTAATATTATAATTGATAAGTGTTTGCTGATTCCTGTCAGTTTTTGAGCTTATTAGTTTATGTATTGACAGTTTTCAGACCATTTTCTTCTGTCTTGAGCTTTTTTTTTGTATCTTCTGCAGGCCTTATTTGGTAGAGAAGTTTAGTTGAGTTTTGTCAGGGAAGAGCTTTCTTTTTCCTTCAAGCCTGGTTTATATTTTGGCTGGATATACTAGCTTAAGCTGGTATTTCTTGACTTATGGAATACCTCTCCAAGCTCTTCTGTCTTTTGTTTCTATTGAAAAGTTAGCTGTGGAGCTGGAGAGGTGGCTCAGGGGTTAAGCCTCCATCTTGCAGGCGGAAGGTCCTGAGTTCAGATCCCAGATCCCACGTACAGATGCCAGGCGGAAGCAGGGGCGTCCTGCGCTTCTGGTCCTGGTAGGGCGGAGCCTGTGAATCCCGGGGCAGAAGGAGGTAGAGGCGTCCATGGTGGTTCCGGAATTCGTCCGTGGTTCTACACAGACACAGACAACACAGACACACACACACACACACACACACACACACACACACACACACACACACACATACACACACACATGCGCATGGTTGAATAAATAATAATAAAAAAATTAAAAAAAAGAAAAGAAAAGTTAGCTGTTATTTACTAGGCTTGCCTTCAAATGTGACTTGGTTTTTCTCTTATACCCCTCAGAAACGTTCTCAAATGTCCTGCATCTATGATGTTGTTACTATTATTTGCCTTATGTGCTCCTATTTTTGTCATATCTGGATGGTATATCATACACATCTTGTGCTTGGATAAGGCTCTCTTTTCTTAAGTATAGAAAGTTCTTATTTATGATTGCCTGAAAAATATGATCTGGAGTGTTTGCTTGGGTTTCTTGTTCTAGTATTTCACGAATGGTCAGGTCTTTAATTGAACAACTCTGTTCTGTCAGCTTATCTCCCAGACCTGATATTTTATCATCTATCTGATCCATTCTCTGTGTGTTATGCTCTGCTGGACTTACAATTTCGGTTAGCTTAGCTATGATTTCTAGCTCATTTTCAATTTGATGTTTTTATTCCTGTTCTAAACTTGTTCTTGTTTCCTTTATTTACTTTTTAATCTCAGATTTTTCAATTATTTTCCTGTTCATGTAAAATCATACACTTATTCATCTTCTCTCTGAATTCTTCATATTCCTTTTGTCATTCTAACAATTCGTTGATCATATCAATAATATTACTTTGGAAGATATTACCTTGAGTGTTGCTTTCCTAGCTTGTATTCAAAGTTATTCTTATTGGAATCTATCATGAGGGGGTTGGTGTCTTTTAGGAGACATGTTTTCTTGTACTTAGAGTATTTTATGGTGTTATGATATGACTTGTGCATCTTATGTTAATTCCTTGACTGCATTCTTTGATATTTATTTTTTGCTCTCCTGAGTCAGATGAGGTTATCTGATTTTGACTGTTGTTGGGAATACTTCTCTGTATTTGTATGGGATCTTATGACTGTGTGATATCCCCTATTTAGTAGTATGGTTGTTGTAGTCTTCTATTTGCTAATGTTGGTCTTGGACCCCCTTTGGTGGTTCCTGTGGTGTCTAGTCTGTTGCTGAGTATATTGGGGGGGGGGGTCAGAGCAAGTGGTGTGCTGGTCTTACTGTGTATGGTGTCTATTGTCTGGGGCTGGTGGTGGGTCAGTGGTACATACAGTCATACTGCATGGGCCTTCCTGAGTCTGGTCCACATTTTCTGCAGCTAAGGGAAGATTGGAGAGGCATCCCACTGGTTTGTTCTGACCTTACCATGTTTGGCATGCATTGTCTGGGAGCTCTCATGGAATCTGCTCAGAATCCAACAATAGGCTCTTACTATCAGGTTCTGGAAGGTAATCAAAAGTAATGGCTGAAATTGGAATAATTGCAATGACAAAATAAGTTGACAAGTCAGGGTTATAGATCTCACTACCACTGTGTGGAGGAAACTGACTGGAGTTTCTGATATGTAGGTGAGGCATGTTAATATTCTGAGTCAGCATGTTACTGTAAGATGCATTTCCAAAACTAGAATTACCTTGTGGTCCAATATTAACACCATGAGATCAATTAAAACTCATGATCTGATGATTCTGAGGAAGCGGGTGTGACTTATATCCAAGGACCACAGTTTAGGGTAGACATTCTTGGAAGAACTTAGTAGCATCCTGAATGTTCGGTATCCTCCAAAGGATAAAAAGGGCCAGAATATACACTGGGCAGAGACAATGTGTGGTAAGAGACATTCAGTCTACTACTACCACCTGGAACTCTGGTCAGCACAATGGTATCATTGTTCTATTATGCTAAAATTCCTGATCAGTCCAAAACTCTCCTCTGGGCCAAAGGGAGCAGACTTGTAACATGGAAACTCCTCCTCTTTACCCTGCTGTTCTTCCTATTCCCAGTTGTCCTCTGAATCTTCTTTGTGGGATCTGTACATAATCAAGGACAGCAAGGTTCTTAGTACCCCAATGATAATAAGATGACATTCTTCAGAAACCTTATTCATGACAGATAAGGACAAAGAGAAATAACAAGGCTAATGTTTTATACTATATTGCTCAGAGAGAAGTAGAAAGCAAATCATTGGTCCTCCCAAGAAAAAAGTTATAATAAGCTAGCAGATGATCACTCTAAAGGAGCCATTGAATACAAAATTATAGCCAAGGAACAAGTAACCAAGAGTTCTAGACAGGTAAGTTAATCAAACTGTTTGTAGTAAGTAGTTATCACCTTTGGGCAGCAAGAATCTGATTATGTTAGTGGAAGAAGCAGATAGTATTCTAGCTAAAGCATTTATGTACTATTGAAAATCTGAAATGGTTTAATCCTAAAAATAAAATGATTCCAGAAAGTACTAGGTGAAAAATAAAAGCTGCCAAGACTTTGCAGTGCTTAGTTTCTAGAATCTATACAGAAGGCATGTATCAGCAGAGTGAGCTTGAACATGGAGTATCATTAGTATAAGAATTTGGGAAGTCCTAGATAACTATTACGGCTTTCACTGGTGAGGATCAGAAATTTAGCATGTCCTCCTCTTAATCAGTCAGATGTTTAATACCAACTCTCAAGCTCAGCAGGCAGAGAATGAAATTGCAATCAACTCTTGCATATAAATCAGTGAGTACAGTCTACAAATCAAAATTTGGCTAGTAGAGAGTGTGAGGCTGCTGTAGAAATTAAACCACAACCACAGGATCACTAACACCTACTTCTTCATTGTGGATGTCTGGCCAACCCTGGCTAGCACTGGCATGACTTAAATAGAAGCCTAAAGGGAATGAACTTATTCATGGCAGTCACATATAGTAAATAAAGTCTCTTGGCTACTGTATTATCTCCTCTTCTGTTTCCTAAAGACAGCAGATATGCCCTTATCCCCTGTGTGCACCCAGTAGTCCAGTTTCATAAATCCTCTGTAGCTCTGGGATCTGAGATTTGGTTGAACATTTACTTTCAACTTAGTTGCATTGCTGCATTTTTGTGATGATCAATAGACTTCAAAGAAAATAAAAAATCAAAGCAAAAATAAACAAAGGAATTAAAAGTCAGATATAGGTTGTGTAACTGGAGGGAAGAACCAATCTCAGTGCACAGAAATTAGAAGCAACAATATTTCAGCCTACTATAAAGAACAACTCCAGTAGTTAAAATATCTAACATTAAAGGGATTACATCCTCTGGAATTAAGATCTATCTTCAGGAAGTCTAAAACAGATGCTCTAGAGTCACTTAATAGTATGTTACCAGAGGTGATAACTTGTCTATTGTTACTTAGCAAAGGTGATTTGCAAAGATTTAGAAATTGGTGTAGTTAAAAATTAGGTGAGAATTTGATTGATACTCAATGTGAGCATATGGCATCTATTTCTTTATATCAGTCATTCAGAAAAGTACTTTGAGAAGAGCTCTAGCCGAATTGGAGGTACTTATTGGAAAGTTAAATATGAAGGCTTTCAAGATGAAACATTCCAGAAAAGATTACATCTGGAGGAAGAAGCACATCTTGGAATCCTGGGTGAGCAATCTTTAACTTTAGAAATAATTAACTTGAGTTAGAGAAATGAGAACTAACAAACTTGAGACTAGGGAATGAATTAGGCTAGACCATATGACAGCATCTCCCAAGTTAAGTTCTAAGAAATGGGTGTTTTGTGAAAAGTGTTATGGTTAAGAGTGTATTTGCAAATAAGTGGGTTAAGTATAAAATATAGTTGTCTTTGAGAGCATTGTTGTTATATTTGTTTGTGATGAATCTCCAAGATGGAAGTGGAGTATGTATCATTTTCCACATTTCCTTTGGCTGTTTAAACATTTTGTTGATATATTCTAAAATCACTTTTGTACAGGTCACCTTTTGAGAATTGCTTTTTCTAGGCTTATTCTTGAGAAGATACATAAAGGCAGTAAGACTAGTCAGATTCTTAGCAATATGGAGCCAGAAGCAGACTTCCATATCATACAGACATGTTTACTATTTTGAAGAATGTAGAATCATGCTTAAAGTACAATATTAGAAAAGATTTCTAGAAAAAATATAATAAGGTTAGATAGAAATAAGAAATAAAGATCCGATGGGAGAAAACTTTGGAAATGAAAGTAATACAGTGTGTTACAATATAAGGATACTTGTGTTCCAATCAATTCTACTTGAAAAGGGACAATACATTCTATTTTGCATAGACAAGGAGATGTAAAGAAGAAGCAGTCTCTCTAGAAAAGTGAGGTGATAGAGAGTATGAAGAATTTTCATTAGTTTGGATTTTGTATCTACACCCGGTTTTTCAGTAAGGAAGAACATTAATTATGAAAATTGAGCTACAATGTCTGATTCTGGATTAGAGCTAGAAAAGTGCCCAATAGATTGTCTTGGTACTTGCACTTGGACTCAAAAGTAACCCTACATAAATTGGAGGTGGTGAAAAATCTAAAACATGTATCTAGACCAACTTTCTAGGATCTGAATTCTTTTTGCCCTGACCTGAGTTAAGATTTGGGTAAGTTCAGATCTTAGATGGAACTTACTAAGAGGTACAACTGTGGGGGATCAGACAATAAAGTTATGAGTAATTGAATTGACAGCAAGATAAAGAAAAGTCCTAGAATGAGGTCACTTGAATTTGTGTTAATCAATCCCAACTCTCTGATCTGAAGCTGTTTCATCTATAAAATGGAGATGCCAACTGCTCTTCTGTATACTTTAGAATGATGTCTGAGGGTCCTAATGGAATAAACGGATTTAAAAGTGCATTCTGTAATCATAAATGACTGTATACTTGGAATGCTTTTTCATTATTATCATTTATTGTTATTCTTTAGTTACTTCAAAGGTAAAGAATTATTTATCTTGACTACTTTCATTTACGCTTTGTCATTATTCACCATTTTATTTCACATTTCTTTACCTTTGTTTTAATCCTCATGATCTGTCTCTCCTATTTCACAGGGCCAGTTATCCGTGCTGAGGTGGGCGACACTATACAAATCATCTTCTACAACCGTGCCTCCAAGCCATTCAGCATGCAACCCCACGGGGTCTTTTATGAGAAAGGCTATGAAGGCACTGTGTACAATGATGGTGAGCTGTCAAGATATCCAGTAAGGGCAGTAACAAATCAAGTAAATGGAGACAAATAAATAGAGAGTGGAGAAAATGAGCAGAATTTGTGGCTATGTGTGAATAGTAAGTGAATGAATGATGAAGTGGTGAAGAAGGGCCACGATCAATCATAAAATTTCAAAAAGAATTAGTTAGAGGCTACAGCTAGCATAGGCAGAGTTTTGATTTTTATTACCAGAACTAAAATTAGAACTACATTTAAATATCCTGTTATTATAATATAAACAATATATATCGTAGGCTATTCTAAACAATGAAGAAATTATTATGATGATGATAGAAAAATTGTAATGCAAATTTTCATGTACCCTTTAGTACTTTGTGCTTATATATATTTATAAGCATGACAGGATATGATTTTCATAATTGTTCACTCTACTATCATGACCAAAAGTCTATTTTTCCATACCACCATCACATTATTACATTTTAATGACTATGTAGTAATCTGTCACATGGATTTTCCATAATTTTTTTACTGTACCTGCCATTGTTTGTTCACAGAGATTTTTTAGTTGTTTTGAATATTGTGAGTTAGGTTTCGATGTATAAATATACATCTTTGGTTTGAATTTGGATTATTTCTCAGGACAGAATACTATACTAATACTTTGTTTTCTTTGATAATATTATCACATACTAATTATAAGCTAAAATTATAAAAAAAAGAATGCATAAAAAACAAAGTCACAGAAAACCTAAAATATAATGAAAGAAAACACATAAAACACAATCTTGCCCTTTTATGAAATCAGCCTCATGAAGGATGGGACAGAACTAGACAACCAAATGTAATCTGCACATTTTTATTGATTCTTGTTATAAAATAGCTTTAAGAGACATTTTGAACGCTGGATTTGGAGGTATGCAGGCATGTAATACTATCATTTGGGAGGTTGAGTCAGGAGTATTGCAAGTTTGAGGCCAGCCTGGGACAACATAGAAAGAACCACTTTCAAAAAATTGTAAGAACCTAAAGATGGGAAGGTTCACTATTGGACAAGACATTCCAATCGAGGCAGGACTGCTACATCTAAGAACTTACTACATTGAGACTTGTCCTTACCAGACCTGAATAATAACTGACATACAAACATGCCCCCATAGACTACCTAGGAACTGAAGAAAGATAATAACATACGGTGGAACCTTAGGAACAAAAGCTGGGTGAGTGAAGGGAAATGATCCTATCAGTGGGTTGGCCTGAAGAGAGGCAACTTGGTATTCCACACAACCTGAACCCCCACAACAGTAGACAAGGCAGAGGGAACCCTGGGGTCCATCAAAGCATACAGAGGGAGGGAGTGGGATGGATTGATGAAGGGAAGGAAGGGAAGAAGAAAGAGGAGGGATGGAGGGAAGCAGGGATGAATACTCAATATGCTTGCAAAAGTAGAAAAATAAAATAAAATATGAAAAAATAAGTTGATAGTTTACTTGCATAATCATGGCATTTAGAATTCTGAAGCAGGAAGATTGCTGTAAATTTCAGCCTAATCTGGCCCACATAATGAGTTTTATGTCAACCTGGGTGACACAGATATATTCTCTTTCAAAAGTCCCTCCCCTGTGAAACAAGCAGAAAAAGACACTTTAGGAAGTTTTATTACTAATATAATATACTAATTGTATATTGGTTGATATTAGAAAATTTCTTAGGTGTGATAATGGTGTTGTGATAACACAAGATATGCTTACTGATATATTTGCAACTAATTGAATTTCATTTCTAAATGATTAAGAAAAAGCAAAAAATAAAAACCTGTATATGTATAGGTATATGTAGGTTAAAACATAAATATTTTTATTGTGGCTAAAGGCTGAATCCAAAACTTAACACATTTTATTCAAGTACACTATCACTAACTACACCCGTCTATAGTTGAGGATAAATTAAGGAATGTAAAACATTATGAGTAAGTTGTGAGTTAGATAGTAGAAAAATCATTGTATTATTATTTATTATTTTTATTAGTGTTTTTAATTGTAGAAATAGTGGGTTTCATGATATTTTCATATACTTTTATATACAATATTATAATCATATTTACTCCCATTGGTCTCTGTTTCTTTCCGAAGTAACCTCCTCATCTGTTTTCATGTCCATTATACCATTATTTACAATTTGCTATGTATGTACACTCAAGGAATTAGGAACAATAAGTGAATATAAAAGGCAAGGGGCTCACTTCAGCAGCACATATACTAAAATTGGAGCGATACAGAGAAGAATAACATGGCCCCTGTTCAAGGACGACATGCAAATTCCTGAAGCATTCCATATTTTAAAATTATATCCCTTAAATTATATCCCTCTGCTGTCAACTACATTATCAGTATCCTTGTGTGTACTCTTTCCAAACTTTTTACAGTATATTCAGAATATATTTCAAGGTAGAATTGCTATGTCAGACAATAGACACATTAAAATTTGCAGCACCACTTCCAACTTGTTCAATAGAAATATAGGTAGTCCCACTAATTTGTAGTTGTAGCAACAGTATTGGAGAAGATCTCTTTCCTCACAACTTCATCAGAATTAGAGAAATCTTTTCAAGTTTCGTTAAAAGGACAGTCTTGTTTTTTTCAAAGCATCAGATAAATGTAATTTTTATGAGATTTCAGGTTTTGAAATACATAAATTTTTTTATTATTATTATTTCTGCTCATACAAACTTAATAGATAACACCGGTTACCTCCCTCCCTCCTCCTCCCCCCGAACCTCCTGCTTCCCCTCCCCTCACCCCTCCCTCCCCATCCCCAGTGCCTCCCCCCCAATCCCTGGAGAATCCTTTAATGTGCATGCCAGACTCTCCTCTGGGCCCTCCTCTCCGATGATGTACAAGGAACCAGTGGCATTTCCCTGAACCTTTTCCTGTGTTCCCCATAAGCATAGGAACATTACTGTGGCTGTCAATCCCTTGCCTCCAAGGATCTTGGTGCCTTTAGCAAATGCTAGATTTGTGAGGTCAATAGTGTGTTGGACATTGTGCAGGGCATGCAAAGTCCAATTATGATTGCTTCAGCCCTAACTTGTGTGGAGTATCTTGCATATCATTGCTCCTCCCATCCTTGTGCTCTTACAATCTTACCGCCCCCTCTTCCGCAAATTTCCCTGAGCTTCAGGATGGGGAGAGATTAGTCTGGCCTAGTTTTAGGTGGTTGATATAGAGTCTCTGAAGTTCTGGATTATGGTTTGTTGATTTTCTTTTGCAGTTTTGCTGCTCCTGCAATGCTCTTCACTCCATCCTGATGGGTATTGGATGTCACCCCCTGGCCAGAGATAAAAAGCTGTTAAACTAGAGTCTTGTTATAAGAGTATATTCAAAGGTAGATGTGATAAAAGTAGGAAATCACAGTGAGGGAGGGGTAAATAACCCATTTGCAAAATGATTACTTTTTAATCTGCCAGACTATTTGCCCTCCCCTTCTGGTGAGATCATACCCCCTCATTTGTAAATGATCAGGAACGAAAGTCTGTGAACTTAACCAGATGTCTCATTACTTTCTTGCAGTCCTTGATGGTGGCCTATTTTCTCTGCTGTAACATGGTCCCCTCTCTCCTTGTTTCTGGTATGACCCTCCTACCCCATCCCTCCTGTTCATAATCCTTGCAATTACTATAGGTATTACAGAGATTTATCCTTGAGTGTCTCTAGGTGGGCTGGGTTGAAATACATAAATCTTACAACACAAACACAGTATTTACATTTCAAATTCTTCTTATGAAATATATGTGCCATTTTGGAAGAATATTGCTGAGATCATGGTCTAAAATAACTTCAAAGAGTTCAAAAAGCACTCATGGTACCTGGTCTCCACGAAGCCACTGCATATGACACAGGAGAACACAGCTGAACATCAGGGTTTACCCACACATAAAAAGAGTCTGACTCTCTGCTCTGCCAACAATGGCCTAGGCATCAAGTCTAACTGGGGCCTGTAAAGCGACAGTCTTACAGACAATATTAATGAAGCTAACCATTGTTTTGTTTTATATTCATATTTATATGATTACATGATTAATACTACCTTTGGTACTTAATATATACTTTACTTCTGTATATATGGTTTTTAGGAGCTTTGAATGTATTTTGTCAATATTTTTTCCTAAAGGATTTATTCCTGCATAAACTTAAACGTTCTTTATAGGTGATTAAGAAGGACAGCTGCCTTTTGAATTACATTGCATAGACACTGAGTAAAATGTACAGAGTATTTGCAAATTTGGCAGAATCAAAATTTATTCATTCCCTTTATATGTATGTCTTTGCTTAACAAATAGCCGAAAATTAAAGCAAAAACAATTTTATGCCTTGTTTCACCAAGCCATGTGTCCATTGAAAAAGCTATATTTTTAATATTAGGGCTGTAGCTCAAAATTAGAATGATTTCATCAATTAACTGGTTTTTTATTTTTATTTTTGATGACTTCACACTTGAATGGAATGAGTTTATTATCGCCCCTTACTACCTGATCCCATCCATCCCTCTTTTTTCCAGTGTAAAATTTCTTCCCATTCTCCCTACTACTTCCATGTCTTGTTTTGCATGTGAGTTTCATGTGGGATGCCTGCGTTGTCAAGTACCTGAGGGTTGAGAGCTGCTCTCCTCTATGGGTGGAATAACAAATGCTTAGATATCTGTTTGATATTATGCCCTTAGGCTAACCCTTAATAATTTCTTCCCCTCTAGGGTTATCACATTGCACAGGCTCTTGACATGGTTGACAGTACCAGGAATGTATTACTTGGTGAAAAGCAGCCTGAAGTCCAACCAGAAAGCAGTTAGTTGCCCTCACAACATTCATGCTATTACTGCAGCAATGATCTACTTCTGACCAGGGTGGTTGTTACCATTCCTTGTATAATTCACAGCTGAATGAGATTATCTATTGCCTTTCTCCCCGAGCAGCCTCCATAGTACCTTCTCTACTACTGAAATTGGCCGGCAATGAGGAAACTTCCATATCAATTCCAGCTTATTTTTCAATTTCCTGTGATCAGCATGTATAGTGTCTTCGGCAATTACTGTCAGGTTCTGGAGGGCTACTAAGAGCAGTGGCAAAAGTTTGCATTGTTTAGGGAGGGGTCTTTGAGAATTCTTTAACAGCTCACTCGAAGGTGTCACATACCTGTTACTGGAAATTTTGTTTAATTGTCTATGTCTTCTTATAGACACTTTCTAGGACACTCTCTTTTACCCTTTTTCTTTCCCATTATGTATACACCTGCATAAGTTATGTCAATGCACAATTTTAAAATTACATTTTTGCATAAACTTAAATTTTGAATGTTTCTGTCTGGTTGCATCATACATGGTGACTGCTACATTTTACTCCTTCACTCATCCATTCCTGTAGATATTTTATTTCCTCTCCAACACTTGTAGTTGCTGTCTTTTCTCCAATGTCTATATTTGTACTTTGTCAAATATTAGGTGACCATATGTGAATGAGTTCATACCTGAGTCCTCAATTCTAACTCATTCATGGATGTATGTGTTTCTGTGCCAGGATCATGTTGTTTTATTACTATGGCTCTATGGAATGGCGTTATCTCTAGCAATGTTTTTATTTCTCAATATTATTTGGCTATTTGGGTTTTTTGTGCTTCCATATTAATTTTAGGATTTTTTTTCAATTTCTGTGAAAGAATTTCATTGGAATTTTAATTGGGATTCATTGAAAGTGTGTGTGTGTATAAAATAAAACACCTTTTAGAATACAGTTTGGCATATCTAGCTTAAATTATGTTGATATATATTCTCTATATATATTTAGTAGTAGAGTGCTCATTTCACAATATCAATCCTGTTGATCCAGGAGCATTGGAGGTCTTTACAATTTCTGGTGTCTTCTTCAGTACCTTTTTCAGTATTTTTCATGTTTCATTACACAAATCCTTTTAAATATCTGAGATTGTTTGTCCCTGGCATATAGAAAGGCTCTTTGTTTTTGTATGATAGTTGGTAACCGGATGAATAATTGAAAATATTTGTTAGTGCTAGAGGTATCCTGAGGGAGCCCTTGGGATTTCTCAAGTATAGAATTATATCATCTGTAAATAAGTATACATCTTCCTTTTCTATTTTTGTGTCTTTTATCTCCCTCTGTTGTATTATTGCTATAGATAAGAAATTAAACAAAACATTGAGCAAGAGTGTCGGAGTGGACAGACTTGTTGCTGATACAAGTGGGAATGCTTAAAGCTTTTCACCTTTCAGAATACAGTTTGGCATATATAGCTTTAATTATGTTGATATATATTCTAGTTAACTCTATTATCCCTAATGCTTTTATTATGAAGGTTGTTGAAGGTCTAGACCCTTTTGTGCTTCTATTGACAGGATTATGTGATTTATGTTCAAGTCCATTTATGCAATGAATTATATTAATTGATTTATGTACATTAAACCATTATTATATTTATGGAATTAACCTGATTTATTCATGGTAAATTAATTGTTTGACAAGTTGTGGGATTAGGTTACCAAATACTTTGTTGAGGACTTTTGCATTTTGTTCATGTGGACTCTTTTTATTAGTCATTGTTGCTGATAAAATCATGACAAACAACTTAAAGGCACATGGGGCTTTATTCTCTCTTTGATAGTCTGATTATAGTTCCTTGTCCAGCTTGGCAGGAGAGCCTACCCGGACACCAAGAGGAAAGGGAACTGGCTACAACATATCCACGAAATAGCTGAGAGGGGCATGGTCTTTACTTTCCAGACCAGCATGTCTGGTCAAATATACAGGAGGATGCCAACTTTCTCAATCAATCTCTGTATTCTATTTACCCATCTAGAGTGTGGTCTCACCCACCATGGGCTGAGTCTTCCCCATTAACTAGGCAATATTCTGTAGGTTCACTCTGGGATTAACTCAACTACTAACTCT
Organism: Typhlomys cinereus; assembly: GCA_023101885.1. Classification (NCBI taxonomy): domain Eukaryota; kingdom Metazoa; phylum Chordata; class Mammalia; order Rodentia; family Platacanthomyidae; genus Typhlomys; species Typhlomys cinereus. The sequence continues at coordinate 2,037,773 of JALPQD010000012.1, forward strand.
CAACAAATGTGGCCAGAGCTCAAACCCTAAACTGTGAAGCTGACAACTATGACATCTTTATTTCGTTTGGGGATCAAAGTAATATTATTCATAGAAAGAATTTGAAAGCGTTCCATTTTTTTCTATTTTATGAAATGATTTGAGGAGTCATTGTGTTCATTCTTCTTTCAATATTTGTTAGAATTCTGTGCTGAAATCCATGTTGTCCTGGTTTTTTCTTAACTGGAAAATTTATAATTACATTTTTAATTTCATTACTTATCTGTTCAGTCATCTTGATTCAACTTTAGACTTTTGTCAATTTCTTTTAGACTGTCCGGTTTAATGGAATATAAAATTTTAAAGTATGTCCTTCTGATTTCCTCAGAATACTGAATTTCCCAGTATGTGTTGTAAAATCTCCCTTTTTATCTCTATTTTTTAAATTCTTGTCTTCTCTGCATTTTCCTTTAGTTAATTCAGCTAAGATTTTATTGATTTTTTTTATATTTTCAAAGAACCAGTTCTTCATTGATTGTTTTCATTGATTCTTTGTATTGTCATTTTCATTTCTATTTCATTGATTTCTGATCTCGGTTATTTCTTCCTATGTACTGTTTGTGAGACTGGTTTGTTCTTGTTTTTCCAAAGTCTTAAGATACATCATTAAATTATATTTTTGTGATATCTCTATTTTTTTATTTTGGCACTTAGCATTGTAAATTTTCCTTTTTGAAAGCCATCATCTCGTCATATAAGGTTTTTGTTTTCCATTTTCATTGAATTCTATGAATTTTTACTTACTTCTTGGTTTCTTCTATGACCCATTTAAAAGATGATAGAGTGTGCTTTCTGCTTTTCCTTTTCTGTAGATATCTAGCTTTATTCCATGATGATCAGATAGGATACATGATGTAATTTCAATTTCCAAGTATTTGTAAAAGTTTGCTTTGCTATCTGACTTGTCTTCCTAATTTTATTTAGCTGCTTGTTTGCATTTTCTTCATTTTCTTTTTAGACCTAATGTTTTCTTCTTCATAATTGCTTATGAGTTTATTCATGCTTCCTTGATGTTCTTAGATCACATTTGCATTTATCTTTAAGATTTATTGTCCTATTACTATTTTGATTGTTATACAGTGAGTTACCCTCAGTAGTAGCTGATACCACAAGATTGGTGATTTTTGGAGGAGATATATTTTCTTAGCTTTTTCTGTAACTTTTATAGAAATAACACAAAAATTATTGTTTCCTGAATAGGAGCAATTTCTATTAATTTTTGCTGCTTTACCAGATTTGGATTGGTAGATATTGGCTGAAGTTCAGTATAAGATCACAGGGTACTGATTCTTCAATGGGGTGACTGTTGTAAATCTGAGGTGGGGCTGACAACGGCTGAGAGTTTAAGACTCTGCCTTTTAAATAGAAGGACATGAGTTTGGATCCCAGATCACAGGTAAAGATGCCAGGAGGAAACGGCAGTGGCTTATACTTTCAGCTCTAAAAGAGGAGCCTGGGAAATCACAATGCTGAGAAAAAAGGAGGTAGAAGCAATCCAAAATGATACCTGAAGGGCACCCTTGTCCCTTCACAGGGACAGACAGTGCCCTCCGATACACACATCCGCACACATCCACACATACATAAATTATTAAACCTGGGTTGCTGAGTTGTAGTGTTGACATTGTGGCAATAGGGACTATACTTAGGGGTTAATGAATAAAAGTGATGCGAGAAGGAAGCAGGGTAAATAAGGATTAAGAAAAATTTTAGTTTAGATTTGAAAAGGGAAGTTAGTGCTCTTTTGCAGTCTGCAGATTTTCACATCTGTTTTAACTATGAAAAATTATAGCTACAGAGTTATAACTAATAGGAGAGGATAAGTTTGTGAGAAAAAGGAGTAGTAAGTCTCAGAGTGGTCATTATGAGATGTGTGGGTGAAATGTAGTGGTAATAAATGGCTTATGGTAAATAGGGTGGGGAATCATAAGAAACAGTATTAAATACTGTGTGATATGTAATTGAAAGCCCAACCTTCATAACTTATTAAAGAGAATATAAGAATATTATAAGAAATATATTTTTATATTTTCTTACTGTATTAAATAATGAAATGTAAGAAATAAAAAGAAGCATATTTGTGTATTGTTTATACAACTGGCTTGAGCTTAAAGGATATAACAGGATGAAAATGATTTTCTATGGAGGATAGATAACAATATTTCCCTTGGTTTCTTGGAATTCTTTTCAAAATAGGAAGTTGTGAGTTTCCTTATATTTCCCTGGGACCTCTGAACTTTGTGGTAGATTTTTTTTTCCCTGTAGATCAGTGAACTTTCAGTGAGGAAATGTTTCTTTCAGTTTCTGGGAAGTTTTCATGTCACCTATAGCTTGTTTGTTGTTTTCTTACCAGATTAATTGGCTGTGACATGGATGCTATAGATGATAGAAACAACTCTGTTCCACTATATTGGACTTAGAGCAGTAGCAGCAGTTAGCTGTGTGGAGCCCAATGTGTGAACTCATACTTGATGTCCACATTTTCTGGGTTCCCCACTGAAATGCTAATGGGGCCATTTTTGTAGATTCCCTATTAGCAATGTTTCCATAGAAATTTCAGAAGGCGCTTGTAGTCTGCTATGTAGTTTTCAGTCACAGTCTTTATGACCAATAAATCTTCAGCGTTCTCCCCCTTACCCCCCAGAACAGTGAGTCAGGGTTAATGGTAAAGAAGAAAAGATTTTTGGGGTTTCTCACCAGATGAGTTCTGGAGACTGTAGAAACAGTTAGTAGAGAGACAGGCAACTTCTATTCTCTTTATTTCTCCAACTATAATTTGCCACTAGCTCTGATATGGGTTTCTATGCCACTGTCTTACCAATAAGTCAGTAGTAGAACTATTGTCTAGCTTGAATAAGATTGTGAGTTTGATCTCCAGCGGTGAAAGAAGCATAGTTATAAATAATAAAAAAGTAAAACCTTAATTTCTTTCACATACACATATATCTGAAACATATGCACATACTCATATTCATACCTACATAATATTCAATAACATGATTAAATAACATCATAAAAATACTAACGATAAGAATTCCTCGAAGGTAAAACATAACATGACATTAGAGAGTAAGTCTTTTATTTGAGAATTTTAATAAGTAGTAAGAATATAAGAGCAAATTATTGTATATTTTCAAATAACATATATTCCAAAGAGTTATTGAGATCTCTTTGTTTTTCAACTGGAAATTTTTCATATATAAACAGAATGAGTTTTTATCTTGCCCTGACCCCTTCCATCCCCATTCCTCTCTTCTGTCACCTTCTCCACCCACCTTCCTCCTCTTCTTCCCTTTCCTCCCCTCTTCAATATAGTCATGTCCCTCCCACACTCTTGTCCTCTTCATGTGTGGATCACAGGCTCCCTTTGGGGTGCCTGTGTTGGTAAGGGAATCAAATGTTTGTTGTAGTATATGTGGTTTTCCAGTGAGCAAAGCCATCAGTGGGAAGGTTTCTCTTTTGTCCAGTACCTGCCCTAGAGACATTCTCTGAGTGCATTTTTTTTTCTATTGAGGTGCTTGCTAGTCCTTGGGGACTATGTCAGTTGATAAGTCAGCCATTATGTAGATCTGGTTGTAGAAGTTTTCATGGCAGTAAGCTCCTAGGTACAGCAGCCTTGTTATAACTGGAATATGTTGATCGGAGAAACTCCACTCCAACTTTAGGCTCTTACAATCTTGCTGTCCTCTTTTTTGCAAGATTCTCTGAGCATTTGGGTGGGAAAAGATTTTGATAGGCTGATTAAGGCTGAGCATTCCTACTTCTGTTTGAATTTTTACAGTATTATTTTACAGTATTAGATACAAGTTCCCTGACAATAAGAGTTTTAGAACCCATTTAGAGAGAAATTGTTTACCCATGGATCTTACATATCCCAGATGCTCTCCTACATTATTCTTACCAGAGTTAGAATACTTGTAGCATTCATAACTGGGTAAGGCCCTTGATTCCTCTTTTACCCTTGAGTCACTTGCCTCTTCCCTTTCTTATCCCTTATTAATACCTTTTACCTTACTTCCTTCCCCTTTCAGGCTTTTCTTCTATAATGTCCTTATTCACCTACTTGTCTTGTCTCCACTCCTATGGGGTCTTCTTTTCCCATCTCTAAACTTACTTCTCTTTTCAGTTTGTAGATGCTGCAGAAGTTTTCCTTTGAGTATATCATTCTGAGGGTTTAATGCTTGGGATTCACTTATAAAGGAGAACATGCAGCATTTGTCTTTTTGTGTGTGGAATACACACAAAACTATACACTCAGTATAGTTTCTTCCAACTCCATCCATTTACTGATATATTTCATTAATTCATTTTTCTTGACAGCTACATAGTATTCAATTGTATATATATACCACATTTTCGTTATCCATTCATCTACTGTTGGTCATCTAGGCTAATTCTATTTCTTTGCTATTGTAAGTAGAGCTGCAAAAACATGCATGTTCACATGTCTCTGTAGTAAGATGTAGCTTTTTTTAAACTTTTTTATTATTATTTCCACTCATACAAACTTAATAGGTACACCGGTTCCCTCCCTCCCTCCTCCTCCCCCCGACCCCCCTACTCCCTCTCCTCTCACCCCTCCCTCCCCATCCCCCAATGCCTCCTCCCCCAAATCCCAGAGAATCCTTTAATGTGCATGCCAGACTTTCCTCTGGGCTCTCCTCTCCGATGACGTACAAGGACCCAGTGGCATTTCCCTGAACCCTTTCCTGTGTTCCCCTTAAGCATAGGAACACTACTATGGCTATCAATTCCTTGCCTCCAAGGATCTTGGTGCCTTTAGCAAATGCTAGACTTCGTGGGGTCAGTAGTGTGTGGGACATTGCACAGGGCATGCAAAGTCCTATTATGATTGTTTTGGCCCTAACTTGTGTGGAGTATCTTGCATATCATTGCTCCTCCCATCCTTGTGCTCTTACAATCTTACCACCCCCTCTTCCACAAATTTCCCTGAGCTTCAGGATGGGGAGAGATTAGTCTGGCCTACTTCTAGGTGGTTGATATAGAGTCTATGAAGTTCTGGATTATGGTTTGTTGATTTTCTTTTGCAGTTTTGCTGCTCTTGCAATGCCCTTCACTCCATCCTGATGGGTATTGGATGTCGCCCCTGGCCAGAGATAAAAAGCTGTTAAACTAGAATCTTGTTATAAGAGTATATTCAAAGGTAGATATAATAAAAGTAGGAAACCACAGTGAGGGAAGGGTAAATAACCCATTTGCAAAATGATTACTTTTTATCTGCCAGACTATTTGCCCTCCCCTTCTGGTGAGATCATACCCCTTCTGTTGTAAATGATCAGGAAGGAAAGTCTGTGAACTTAACCAGATGTCTCATTACTTACTTGCAGTCCTTGATGGAAGTCCCCTCTCTCCTTGTTTCTGGTGTGACCCTCCTACCCCATCCCTCCTGTTCATAATCCTTGCAATTACTGTGGGTATTACAGAGATTTATCTTTGAGTGTCTCTAGGTGGGCTGAGTGGGTTTGGTACTAGGAGCCACTTATTAGGGAGTACATACGGTGCTTAATTTTCTGAGTCTGGGGTACTTCACTTAATATAATTGTTTCTAATAACTAAGATGTAGCTTTTTGCCAGAAATCTTCCCAGACATAGTAGTATGGTTTCTCAATTTTTAACTTTTTAAGCCCCTCCCTACTGGTTTACAAAGTGATTTTAAAAGTTTGTATTTCTACCACCAATGTATGAGGTTTCCCTTCTGCCTGCATCCACACAAGCATTTGTTGTTTTTTTGAGTTTTGGATTTTAGCCATTCTGACTGGGGTGAGCTGATATCTCAGAGTGGTTTAAATTCGCATTTCCTTAATGTCTAGGAAAGTGGAACATTTTTGAAAGACATTTGGTAGATATTTGAATTTAGTCCCATGAACAGTTTATTTTTAAATTCTAAGGCCCATTTCTGTGGTTAGGTTGTTACTCTTGGGTAACAACCTAATTAGGTAAATGCTCCTTAGTATTTATTTTTTGGAATTCTTTATGTATTCTGGATATTAGTCTTCTTTCAGATGTGTGATTAGTAAAGAGTTTGTTCCATTCCTTGGTTGTTATTTTGCTCTATTAACATTATCTTTTGCTGAACAGAAGCTTTGAATTTCATGAAATACCACTTGTTGAGTATTGGTCCTATTTCTTGTGCATTTGTTATCCTATGCAGAAACAATTGGCTTAGACTAATCAGTTCAAGTGCATTTCTGATCTTTCCTCTAGGATTTTTATAGTCTCAGGTCTAACATTGAGATCTTTGATCCATTCAGAGTTAATTTTCACACAGGGTGGCAGTTTGATTCTTCTTTATGTAGATATCCAATTTTGCCAGCACCTTTTCTTGAAGATGCTGTCTTTTTCCCAATGGTTTTTCTTGGCATCTACATAAAAAATCAGTTGATTGTAGGTATGTGAGTTTATATCTGGAGCTTCATTTCTAACCCATTGATTTACGTGTCAGGTTTGGGGCCAGTACCATGCTGTCTATGTCACTATGAATTTGTAGTAGAGGTTAAGCTCTGGTATTGTGTTTTTATTACTTAGGATTGTTTTGGCTATCCTTGGCCTTTTGTGACTTCATATAGATTTTGGTATTGTTTTATCAATTTCTATGAATAATTGCCTTGGAATTTTAATTGATACATCTGTATATTGCTTTTGGTAGGATAGTCCTTTTTACAATGTTCATTTTGCTGATCCAGGAAAATGTTTTAAGTAATGTCCTTTTCAAAGGATTTTAAATTTTTCATTGTATAGATCTTTCAAATCATTGGTGAAATTTATTCCAAGGTATTTCATTTTTAAGAGCCTTTCTAAATGGAATTGCTTCTCTCAGGTCTCTCTCACTTTGCTTGTCCTTGGTGTAGAGGAAATCCACTGATTTTTGAACATTAATTTTGCAGCCTGCCACTGTATTGAACTTGTTATTGGGTATAGGAGTTGTCTTGTGGAATTTTTGGGGTCTTTCAGGTATAGTATCATGTCATCTGCAAAAAGGGCCAATTTGGCTTCTTTTTTCCTATTTATATGTCTCTCATCCTCTCTCTCTCTCTCTCTCTCTCTCTCTCTCTTTCTCTCTTTCTCTCTCTTTCTCTCTCTTTCTCTTTCTCTCTCTCTCTCTTTCATTTTATGGCTCTAGGTAAGACTCCCAGTACAATAGTAAATAGATGTGGTAGAAGTGGATAGTCTTGTCTTGTTCCAAACTGAGTGGGAATGCTTTAAGTTTCTCACAATTTAGGATGATTTTTGCTATAGACTTATTGTATATGGCCCTTATTATGCTGAGATATGTTTCTTACATCTCTGTTTTCTTCAGAGCTTTTATCATAAAGAGATGTTGGATTTTTGTTGAAAATCTTTTCACCATTTATCAAGAGAATCATGTGTTTTTGTCTTTGTATTTTTATATGAGTGTTTATATATATCGATTTGTGTATGCTGAACCAGCCTTGTGTTTTTGGACTAAAAATCCAAACTGATCATTGTGGATGATCTTTTTGATATGTTTTTGAATTCAGTTTGCTAAAATTGTTAAGGTTACTTGTATCTGTGTTCATCGATGAGCTTGTCCTGTGGTTTTCTTTTTTGTTGTCATGATTTGAAATGTGAGTTGTCCCCCGTAGACTCATGTGTTTGAATCTTTTGTTGTTTGTGAAAGTCATGACACCTTTAAGAGGCAGAGCATTGCTGGAGGAAGACAGTCATGGGGTGGTTCTTGAGGGGATTAGCTCTATCCTGCTTTCAGGTGAGGTCTGTTCTTACAGCTAGCAGTTTTGCAGCTCTGAGCCTCCATGAAGACCATGACTTAGAAGCCAAGCCTTTTCTGCTATAATGGACTATATCTCCTTTCTGGATCTGTAAGAGAAATAAATCTCCATTTCTCCCTTTAAGATGTTTGAGACTCAATGGTATGTCAAAGTAATCAGAGAAGACTGCTACAGAAAATGGTGCCAGAAGTATGCTGTTGATGTGAAACTGAATGCAGTACAAGAAAATTTTTGTGAAGCTGAGAGAAGTTGGTACCCAATGGTATGACTATTGCTGATATGTGTCTAGTGTGCTGTTGGAACTATTTGCTGGGTAAAATATGGAGAACTTTGTGACTTTGTACTGCGAAAGCCTTTGTATCTTGGAGACAGTGCCAAAAGGATAATTCTTCTGAGAGCCTGGAAGAAACCAATGCTATTAGAAATGCAAGTAGTGATGGTTCAGAGGGGAACAGAGACTATACTGGACTGGATGAGGCGTAAATGGAAGGATGCATTGAAAGAAAGTTAAGATAAGTTTTGCCCTCATCCTGAAGCTTGGCAGAAGAAATTTCAAAGCAACACAGTCTTGACAGTGAGTCATGGCTAATTTTTTAGTGCTCTTGTTAAAATTTATGAGGATAAAGAGGAAGTAATCAGACAGAAAAAGAGGAAAATTATATATTTAGTTGTTTGGGAATGTCAACGCATCTTTAAGAGGTGGAGCATCGTTGAAGGAAGGCAGTCACAGTAGTTAGCCTTGTGGTTTGTTATCCCCACCTTTCCTGAATGGATGAGTCTGCTCTTGAGCTTGCAGCAACTATCAACCTCCATAATATCTGCAGTGACTACGCTGCCTTTAGCTTCTGGCAACTAACCATGTCTTTTCCACCATAAGGGGCTCTTATCTCCCCTCTGGAGCCATAAGCTGAATAAATCTCCCATTCTACTTTTAATTTGTTTGTGCCTCAGTGGTGTGGTGTCTCTCAGTAACCATAAAAGAGTAACTGCTGTAATTCTTGTGTGTCATTATTTGGCTTTAGGATCAGGGCATTATTGACATCATAGAAAGAGGGTGGGAGTGATCATTCCTTTTATGTTTTGTAGAATATAGTTTATGAGTAGTAGTGTTAGTTATTTCTTAAATGTCTCATGGGATTCTACACTGCATCTGTCTCGCACTGGACTATTTTGTTAAGGAGATTTGAAATTATTGTTAGAAATTCATTTGTTTGGGATGGAGAAGTGGCTCAGGGATTAAGCCTCTGTCTTGCAGGTGGAAGGTCCTGAGTTTGGATCCCAGATCCCACGTTAGACGTGGGGCGGAAGCGGGGGCGGCCTGCACTTCTGGTCCTGGTAGGGCGGAGCCTGTGAATCCCAGGGCAGAGTAAACAAGGAGGAGGTGGAGGCGTCCATGGTGGTTCCCGAATTCGCCTGTGGTTCCACACACACACACACACACACACACACACACATACACACATGCACACATGCACACTGAATAAAAAAATAATTTAGAAAATTTTAAAAAAGAAATTCGTCATAGGACTGTTCAAATAATTGAATTCATCATGATTCGACATTTCTTTCTCATTGCCAAATTTCATGAAGTATAAGTTTTAAAGTATGACCTTATGATTCTTTGAATTTCCTTGTAAATTTTTTTGTTATTCATTATGATAGCTCCATTTTCATCTCTAATTTTTATGTGTTTTCTCTCTTTTGGTGCTGGTGAATTTAGCTAGAAGTTTATCATTGGTTTATCAACCAACCCTTTGCTCGGTTGACTGTATTATTATTTCTGTGTGTCTTACTTTGTGTCTTTGATCTTGTTGATCTCTGCTTTTGGAATTGGTTTGTTTTTGTTTCTCTAAAGTTTTAAACTGCATTCTTAAGTTATTTACTTTTGACGATTCTATTTTTCTGATGTAGTCATTGAGTGCTATAAACTTTATTCTTAGGATCGTATTCCATTCTTTTCAGTAGCATATTGTTTAGATTCCAACAGTTTATGTACCTTCTGTTGTTTACTTTGTTATTTTTATTCCATGGTGGTCAGATAGAGTAGAGGATGTAATTTCAATTTTCCTATATTTTGCAGCTTTGCTTTGTTGCCAAATATGTGGTCTGGGTCTTTTATTGACTGATGTTGATTTGTCACCACCTTTGGTGGTTCTTATGCTTCATATTCTGTTCCTTGGTTTATGGTGTGTGTGCATGAGGCAAGCACATAGCCCAGCACAGTTCTCACCTGAGGAGCAGTGGTTGCATGGTGGCTGGAACTGTGTTGAGCATTGAAATCTCTTTCAATGCTGAATTCATATGGTTAAGGAAAACTGAATCCTAAGACTCAGATTATATACGACAGTGGCAGAGCCAGAAACCAAACTCTAGTGCTTTGAGTTTTACATTTGAGTTAGTCTCAGTAGTCATTATTCCATGTTACTATGGCAATTGATGCTATAAAATGTCTTTGTAATTTACAGTTTTAGCCAACTCTTTGAAGTTGGTGAGCCTTAATCTAGTCAATGCGAGTAGTGAACGGGCCATGTTTTCCTTGCAGGTGAAAATCACTCTGGTTTGGTGGCCAAGCCCTTTGAGAAAGTCACATACCGCTGGACGGTCCCTCCCCATGCTGGTCCCACTGCTCAGGATCCAGCCTGTCTCACCTGGATATACTACTCTGCTGCTGATCCCATAAAAGATACAAATTCTGGTCTGGTGGGTCCCTTGCTGGTGTGCAGGGCAGGTGCTTTGGATGCAAATGGAAAACAGGTATTGCAGGTGTATACGGTTGGGAGGCCTGGTTGCAAGGATATTAAGCTGGGTTTCTTGATATGAGTTATGAATCACACTGGATGTATGGTGAGATGGTTTAGGAAGTGAAGACCTTTGCCACTAAATTTCATGATTTGTGTTCAATTCCTGGAACACATGAAATGGAGAGAATTGATTCCCAAAATCTATTCTCTGACTATACAAGAATCTTGGCATGTGTCTCCTTCCCCACTCTGATAAGCAAATGAATGAGTACACGAATATAACTAGATCCTAGAGGTATGTGTAAGAAAAAAATTACATCTAAAAAGCTAGTGACCTCCTGTTCTTTGGATGTTGTAATTTTACACAGAGCACACATCTTTTTAGCCTCTGACTTGTTGTTCTCTTTTATATCTTCTAATAATTGTCTGTCTCTCCCTCCTCATTACCCCCTAAAATTCCTCTTACTCCATAAATTTTCTTTTCTCTCTTATTTTTCCAAACTTTCTAAGCAACTCAAGGTTCTTTCTCTTCCCACTGAATATTTCTAATTATCATTCTGTCTTTTTTCATATATTTCTCCCCTCTAATCTTGTTTCATTACTTTGACCTTTTTCTCTCCTATGCAAGTTGAAGTTTCCCAGGGAAAACCTGCCTAACACTAACTGCAACTTTCAGAAGGAAATGTGAGTCTGGCTCTGAATCTGAAAAAGGATGTACAAAAGAATCAGGAATCTTTGGGTTTGTATTTATACAGTACTCAACTGTTGAAACTATTGTCATTTCCCTTTGCTTTTTTTTCCCATGGGTCTGCAGAGAGGGATGGATAAAGAATTCTTTCTCCTTTTCACTGTGTTTGATGAGAACAAGAGCTGGTATAGCAATGCCAATGAAGCAGCTGCTATGTTGGATTCCCGATTACTCTTGGAAGATGTCCAGGGCTTCCAGGATTCTAATCAGATGCATGGTATGGGGAATAGTTTTACCGTGTATTGCAAGTGAAAGATTCCAATTAAAATGTAATCCTAACCACAATAATAATCAATTCTTAAAAATACTTGTCAGTTCTATCTAAGAGACAATCTATTTATCTTTGAGGGCATTCACTCCATGACAACAGATCATTTTATACTTGGTATCTCTTGTCATGATCTGTGTTATACAGTTTAGCGATACTAGAAGACAATACCATGAGATAAGAAATGTGCACAAGGAATATTTAATGAAATGTGAAGAATAAACTGGTTGATAGCTTTCTGTTCTTTTTCTTTTTGGTGCTAAGGATAGAATCTAGGTTCTTCTATCTGCTAGAGAAGTGCTATCACTGATATAGATAAAATCCCTTTATCCTTCTCCCATGTCCCATATTCCAGTCAAGTAAATGCCATTATTCTTCCTTTAAATATAGCTTGTGCTTTTCTGAGTCCATGTTTTTATAATTTTGAACTTTGTACTTGAAATGCCTCTTATCACATATTTTTTTGCCTCTGGGAATTCTGTCCATTCTCAAAGATTATACCCCAAGACTACCTCATCCATGTTTCAATTTCTTAATACTCAAGTTCATAGTGATGAAACTTTGATATTTTTGCATTTTCATAAGTTCATTTTAATGACATATTGCATATACTACTCAGCACTATAATAATTTATTTACCTGTATGTTGACTTCTAGAGTACACTGTTTATCTTTGTATCTTCTAGAAGATTATTATAATACATAGTAATTTATTATTGAATTACTGAGCTGTCAAATGGATAGATGCATGGTCTAGTGAGAGAATGAATGAGAAGAAAAGGTCCCCAATTCCACTGAGCTACCAGCAATTTACAGTGAGATGTGGATAGTAACATATGGAAAAATGATTGTAGGAAATTACAAAACAAACCATAATTTAGTGTCAAATTTTGTGTAGAGCTTTTAAGTCCAGAGGAGGAGATCATGAATTACAAGTGGTACAACTAAGAGAAACCTTGAAGAAAGGAGTGCTTGAATTGAGGATGAAGCCAGAATAGATTTGCAGTTAGGACATTATAGGTGAGGGAAGCAGAATTGGGGGTTAACAATGTTCCGCAAAGAATCCCAGTTTGATTCCTAAGAGTTGATTCCAGTGGGAATATGAAAAATTAAGTGAACTTTAAGCAGCCATCCGTGTATTTGTGTGAGACTAGGATATACTGAGAGGCCTTTGAGAATGAAAGTGTTGTTATCTTCTGCCTCCATCTTTTAGTTTCCATCACCCAGGTAATTCTGTTTTCTGGGAAAAGTCATGAGTCAAATTTATTTAAACCTGAATATACTGACCTACTAATTTGTAGCAAACAACATGTCAGGTACTCCGGTGATCATACAAATACAGGAAATGAATGCTTCCTGATGGGTCAATTTAATGCAGGAGATTTTGGACCATCTGGTGTAAATGATATTACAGAAATTTCTGTGTTATAAGCAGAAAGAAATAGAAAAAAGAAAGAGGGAGAAGGATAGAGTGAGTAAGGGAACATATGAATTTTTTTAGTTTCTACTCAATTTAGCACTTTTAAAGACAAGTAGATCTGATAGAATATTGTGTGTGTGTGTGTGTGTATGTGTGTGTGTGTGTGCGCGCGCGTATACTTCAGACTTTAAGTATGAATACCTAGAAGGTAGATTTCATTCTGGTCAGAGAGGGTCAAGGATTAACCTTGGTACTACCAGTGAAAATGAAGAGGAAGAGACAGATTAAAAGCTAAACATATAACCTTAGTGAATATATTCCACGGAGAGGTAGTTATTTAGCAGACTGTGGAGAAAGAACAATCAAGGAGGTCAAAACAATTGGGAAACGTAGTGAATGGAAACAGAGTTAGAAAAAGTTGGAAAAGGTGGTGTGTGTGTGTGTGTGTGTGTGTGTGTGTGTGTGTGTGTGTGCAGGCACATGTAGGTTTGTGAAGATATGTGTATGGGCTGTACTATGAAAAACATTTCCAAAGTGTAGTGTAGGAAGGGAAGGTGTTAATATCAAAAATGTCAGCTGAACTCTTATTCTGAAAATACACTCATGAGTAGATCTAAACTGTCTTACAAGAAGGCAGAGGAGTTTAGATCTGGAAATTCAATTTGTGAGAAAATATAGTGCAAAATTATTACCATGCTGCTGGTCAGAATTTAAATAGTCTTATCTCAATACCCAATTTTGTCTTTTTTCTTTGTTCTCAAGCTATTAATGGATTTCTGTTCTCTAACATGCCCAAGTTGGACATGTGCAAAGGTGATACAGTAGCCTGGCACCTGCTTGGCCTGGGCACAGAGACTGACATGCATGGGGTCATGTTCGAGGGGAACACTGTGGATCTTCAGGGAATGAGGAAAGTTGCAGCCATTCTCTTTCCTCACAGCTTTGTCATGGCCATCATGAAGCCTGACAATCCTGGTAAGTACCTTAGCAGTTGAACCTAGGCTAAGAAGCTTTGATGACTATGACTCCAGGAAAGATAGGAACCAGTAAAGGAGGCAAAATAGTAGGTGCATAGAAGAGAAGAGATATGGGGGACTGGAGAGGTGGCCCAGGGGTTAAGCCATGCCTTGCAGGCGGAAGGTCCTGAGTTCAGATCCTAGACCCCACGTATAGATGCCAGGCACAAGCAGGGGCGGCCTGAGTTTCTGGTCCTGGTAGGGCGGAGCCTGTGAATCCTGGGGCAGAGTAAACAAGGAAGAGGTGGAGGCGTCCATGGTGGTTCCCGAATTCGTCCGTGATTCTACACACACATATACACACACACGCACACACATACATGCACAAACACACATACACATACACAATTGAATAAATAATAAAAAAATTAAAAAAAGATTGTTTATGAAAAAAGAAGAGAAGAGATATGTTGAGGGGACTGAAAGGCTTTCTAAACACTTATTATCTCAGTTTTCAATGTATTCTGCATGTTCTGGTTATTGGGACTGGCTCCTCAGTTGAAGGCATAATACAGCAAGTAGGAGGTTGAAAAATTCTTACATGGTAGATGGTACAGGTTGGAGAATAGCCCCATTTACTGCATAGCCTCTTGGAGAAGTACAAATTTTCTACATACAGTCCTTACATTGCAAAGAAGGTCAGCCTTGCTGTTTCTGAGCTGGCTCTCCTTCTAATTCTCTCTTATCTCCTCCTTCTTTTCTTTCTTTATCACTTCCTCTCAGTTCTCCTGCATTATTTTCACCATTAATTCTTCCCACCATTTTTTCATAAGATATTCAACAGAATATTTCTTCGGGTTCTATTAATTTCAAATATTTTATGATGCGTTTTCTTTTCTCCTTAAATTTTAGCTCATATTCTTTCAACAGTACATTTAAGAAAATGCACAAGTGGGCTTTCTGCCCTGAACTCAGACCAAGGCAGACTCCCTGCTCCTCAGGAGGTAGCCTTCAATCAATCAGGATGGAGCCAAGGGCAGTGCAGAAAAAACAAAACTGAAAACAACAACAAACTATTATTCAGAACACCAAAGACCCTACATTAATCATCTGGAAAAAGACCAGCCAAATCTCTCCCCATTCTAAAGCTCAGGGAGCTTGCGGAAGAGGAGGCATCAAGATTGTAAGAGCCTAAAGACAGGGAGGACCAATGATATGCAATGATATCCACACAAGTTAGGGCTGCAGTAGCCATAATCAGACTTCACATGACCTGCACAATAGCTGGCATGTCAACGACCCCTCCCCCAAAGTCTAGCATGGATCACAGGCAGTAGGATCCTTAAAGGCAAGGGATTAACAGTCATAATAGAGTTTGCATACTAACAGAGAGCCCAATAAAGCGCTCTGGGCTATGCCACTGAGTCCTTACCCCTCACTAGGGTGGAGGACTCAGAGGAAGGTTTGGCATTCACACAAAAGGGGAGGCACAGGGAGAAGGAGAGGGAGGAAGGCAGGTGAAAGGAAGGGGAAAAGGGTGGGGGGAGAGTGCAAGAGGGGACTGGGAAGGGGATGAGGGAGGGAGAGGACAGGGGTACCTATTGAGCTTGTATGATTGGGAAAAAATAAAATGAAAAAAAGGAAAATGCACAAGTGCACACATCTAAGTTGTTCCATTAAATTTTTATTTTAATGGTGTGAATTCCATTCATTTTCTGTAATGCTCTTTAAAGACAGCAAGCACTTCAAAAATTTAATCATTTTTGTATGGACCTGAGCTTTACAAATACAACATAAAGTTCATTTTCCCAGACAGTTTTGGTATTCATGGTTTTTCAACTACCTATTATATAATATTTTATTGATCAGGGAGAGTTGAAAGTTACTAACAAATTATAAACATTCTTGAAGGAACCAAAGAAACAAGAGGCAGACTGCTTTCAATAAGTATGTTTGGGGAGCTTCTGACAACGAAACCATATTCTCTAGCCTTAATCAAAAAGATAGACTTCAAATTTAATTTTCCTTTAGAATTAGCCAGAATCTCAAGTAATATGTGTATGTTTCCTGTGGTTCATTATAACTTTATATGAATGAAATTATTTTTGTATAATACTATTGACCAAAGCGGCTAACTGTAAAATATTAACTACATGCATTGATGCATGCTGGTATCACTGACTATTGGGAGGTAGATACAGGAGTATTGCTTAATCCCATGAGATGGGGAACAGCCTAGGCTGTTTGGTGATTAGGCTGAAGGTAAGGTTGGGAGGGTAACTTTACAAGAACAAAATATTTAAAAGATTATTCTTTGTTAAAAATCCTGAATTTTGCTAGTAGTGAATGCACAAATCTTTTTCTTCTTTTCAACTTCCATATTCATAAAACATTTTTTTCGAATAGATCCCAAGTCATAAAACATTGGAATTGATACTGTCTAGGTAATTTTAACTCACTTATTTTCCTGAGGAGCACAAAGAATGCAGACTTGGAGTGGGGAAATGGCTTCCTGAGAGTAGACATGTTGGCTTCATATTTTCAATTATTATTCCTAGATGGTTTTTCTGCTCCTGGGAGCTATGATTAATGGGAAAGAGACCACAGTGATTAGCTCTGTAAAAGCAGAACAAATATGAATTTGAAAAGCTGGTATTAAGATCTGGCTTTTTGATTCTGGAGAGATAGGTATTAGGTATTGATAGGCAATAGTAAATTTTCAGATGTATTTCATCGACTTTGCCTGTGGTTTATAGGCGTTAATGTGGCCTGGCACATTGGTACATGCCTTTAATTCTAACAAATTTGGAGGCTAAGCTGGAAGAATGTTTTGAGCTAAGGAGTTTGATGCTGGTTAGGCAACATATCAAGATCCAATCTTAAAACTCATTGTGGAGATTGAGCATGTTGCATCTTGGATATGTATGATTATATTTGGAAGGAAAAAAACCAGAAAATCAAAAAATATTCTTAAGAATTCAATATAGTGTTAATAGAGAATTTCTGTGTGAACCCACTGATGATTTATTTAATATCATTTTCTTGCTCTAAATTTTAATATGCTTGTACTACTTTAGTAGAAAATGTCACATTGTATTTT
Source organism: Typhlomys cinereus (assembly GCA_023101885.1). Lineage (NCBI taxonomy): Eukaryota > Metazoa > Chordata > Mammalia > Rodentia > Platacanthomyidae > Typhlomys > Typhlomys cinereus. Next base: position 2,054,814 of record JALPQD010000012.1, read on the forward strand.
TAAAAATATCATGCCTCAGCTATTCAAATTGCAAGCTTTAATATCAGAGAAGGTTTCAGATAAAAGGTCAATGCTTGAATATATTAGTTTTTATTGAACTCTCATTAGATTTTTCAATAACAAAGGTAATTTTATTACTCAGATTTCTTATTGAAGATTTGACCCATTCTGTTGCTATTGGAACTCTTTCTTTGTTAATTATTCACATATTTTTTCTTTCTCATATCCTTCTTTCTCTATTCTTTTTCTCACTTCTCTCATTTTTATCTCTCATTCCTTTTTCTTCCTGATATCTTCTCTCCCTTTTTATATCCCTCTTCTTCCTCCTCTTCTTTTCCTTCTCGTTGCTTCCCACCTTTGCTCTTACATTTCCTTCTTTTTAATTTAATTTTTCATCCATTTACATTTTGTTTTTTCTTTATTGTTTTATCAAATTCCCTCAACCTTTGCATCCAATTATTTTATTTTTATTTCTCTTTTTCTTTGTGTGTCTTTGTTGATTTGTCTTCATCTTTTTTCTCTTTCTCTTTCTTTTCTTTCTCTTTCTTTCTCTCTCTCTCTCTCTCTCTCTCTCTCTCTCTCTCTCTCTCTCTCTCACTCGCTCTCTCTCTCCCATTTACTTTCCTCCATTTTTTTCCTTTTCATCCACCATGTCTCTTATTTTCTTTGGTTTTCCTCTTTTTCATTCCTCTACTTCTTTTTTTTATGTCTTTGTCTCCTATCATACTTTCTCAGTAAACATTTCTTCTTCTACACTTTTTGACATGTGCTGGGAATATGAGAATGAATGAGACAGATTTTAGGTAGTGGAAAAGGGAGATAAGTATAAAAATTTAATTACTACATCTATGCCAATTACTACTGTCTGCCAAGAGCTATGGTAATACAAAGGGAGTTCTGACAACTTCTTCATGACATGATGAATGAAGTTTTGATAAGAAACCAAAAACTGTAATTGAGTTCAGAACATAGATTTTAAGGATGAGCTGCTCTTACCAGTCAGAGATGGGGCAGGTGGTGAAATGAACACTGTAGACATTATCAAACAAATGCAGTTATTTAGGAACAGGGCCTAATTAGAAAAAGTTGACTGCAATGATTTAATTCATTTTTTCTCAACTTGAAGTATATAGAAAAGGTAAAGGAGGACATAATTTACTTGTCATAGTAATTAGAGCCCTTCTGTACTCTTTCGTCTACAATATGTGGTATGCTTTTATGTAATGTATAGGAAACTCTTATCATGGAATACCTGTACTCTGCATACCCCATGAAAAGAAAAGAATTCCCCAGAACTTCCTATGTGTTTTATTTATTCTCCTATCTTCTTTTAGGATCATTTGAGATCTATTGTGAGATGGGAAGCCACAGAGAAGCAGGGATGAAGGCAGTTTATAATGTCTCCCCGTGTTCTGGCCATCAAGAGAGCCGACGCCAACACTATCAAGCTTCAAGAGTCTATTATGTCATGGCAGAAGAGGTGGAATGGGATTATTGCCCTGATAGGAGCTGGGAACTGGAATGGCACAACCAGTCTGAAAAGGACAGGTAATGCTTCAGCAAAAGAAATGTCATATTTAGAAAATCACTTCAGAACTGGAGGGGTGGTTGGAATTAGGTAAATTTATTATATAAATATATAAAAATTTAGAATAATAAAAATTTAGAACGATTACTTCACAGGTAAAGATGTTGAAAGTAAAGGTAGGATGCATTTATCTAGGTTCTGCAATGTGATGCCAACAGAACTGGCATCAGAGACTAGAATGAGTTCTTCTACGTTTATTTACTGTGGCACTAAAGAAAGAGACCCTGCACATTCACACCCTTGTATCCTTGTTTCACCTCTTCTAGTTAGTAGAAAATACCTATACTGGCATTTATATTTCATAGAGAACATACTAAAGTGATAAAATGCCTCAATATCATTTGTTAAGGTACATATTAAGCTACATGACAGAAAAAAATAAAAAAGTAGTTTCAATAAGAAAAAATTTATTTATTTACATTGAGAATAGATATGAATAGTCTAGTAGTGTCAGGTGAATTATGTTACACTTACCCGTCATCTCCAGGACAAAGATGCCCAGTTAGTCATAGTCATTCCCAGATTTCAAGTCAGGGTAAGCAACATTGTCTGAGGAGTGATGAGCTGAAATTGTATACTTTAGTTTATATCATGCTCCATAGTCCTGAACTTTTCCATGTTGACATATGTAGGTACAGGTAAACACGGGAAATGTAACTTATCTATGGGTAAACAGCCTTGTTTTCTACTAAAACCTTGGTAACCTTCTTACTAAAAACAATGGAGGACAGAATACAGATTTAAATACAAATTAAGATTAGTGGTCTGTAGTTTATTGTGCTTTCACTTCCCTTTTCCAATTCTTGAACATTTTTGTTGTTTTTTAAGATTGAGGTGTACATGTGAACTCTCTTTGGTAGTTCAGATGCATTCCTGAAAATTAGTTTTGGTTTACTCATTAATAATATATAGGTGAAAGAACAATATTAGAGAAGAAGGTAAGGGAAGTAGGCCTTGCTCTGAATCCTTATTTCCTTTCTGGCTGACAGTTCCACAGTATGTCTGTAGCTAATTCTTGTCTCTGGGTGAATAATTGCACCTCTAAGACCTACCTATTGAGAAAGGTCAATGATAAAGCAAATAAAAAATTCTCTGTCAGCTCTTACACATCTGTAACGAGAAATTCATAACATCCCATTTCCTCCCTATTTCTTTGTGTTCTTGATTTTCAGCATCAATATTTGATATTCACTTGTCACTTTGTGTACCTCATCCTTTGGTTAAAATAATTGGATCTAAGAAACATCATTGATTCTGGGCTTCTGATTCTTAGCTCAGTGCTCCTGACATACTAATTACACTGCAAATTTCTATCATGATTACAGAAAATAATAAACATAGAACTTGATACTTAACATTTTTAATTATAATGATATAATTTTGCATTATGAGTAATAGGTCTATATTTTATTTCATATGTATTCTGAGAATTGCTCTAATTTAGATTCCCTATGTCTGAAAATAAAGGTAGAAAGTCAGGTGCTGATAACACTTTTTGAATTCCTCTAGTTATGGTCATATTTTCCTGAGCGACAAGAATGGACTCCTGGGTTCCAAATACAAGAAAGCTGTATTCAGGGAATACACTGATGGTACTTTCAGCACCCCTAAGCCAAGGTCTGGACCAGAGGAGCACTTGGGAATCCTGGGTAAGGGGATTATAGATTATACTTATATTGAAGCATCTAGAACACTGAGGTCCTTCTAGTGAAATTGTTTCACATCAGGAAAGGTTTCCCATTTCCTCTTCTTAACTTTTCCTTGTGCTATATTCGAAGCATGATCGTCTTTCATTAAGAATCTACAAATATAAACATTGAAAGAGTAGGAGTAAATAATGAATTTTTCTGTAACTTAAAATAAAAATTTCTGTATTTTCTATACTTTTGAGATATGGAATCTCTAAGACAGATTTTTAAAAGATCCTGGATATAATAGGAGATAGGAACTCCAAAAAGTATAAAGGCAAAAATAATGCAGAGAACCATTATTAACCTAGTTACTTTTATTTAGTGTTATTGTCTGATTGGATTCTTTATTCTTATCTTGAATTAGGAAGGACCCACTGACCTCTAAAGAGACTGTGGCTATTCCATGTTCTACAACAAACTCTAACTCCGTGTTATCAATGATTGTCCAAAATTCAGAATCTGTAGAATATTTGATTACTGTAGATAGAAAATTGGCATGGAAAAGTCTGGGAAATTGGAATAATAATTCTTTTGTTGAACTGCTTTCAGGCTGTGTGTAACGATATCAATTTTAGGGCTTCTGAATCTAAAAGTAGTGCTAACCATGATTTCTAGTGTTTGAAGGATTAAGTCCTCATTTTTTGAAGTCTCCAGGTATGCTCTTTTCTTTATTGCCTCTTATTCTACTTCTTGACCACTGATAAAACTTATACTTCTTCTGTATATATTAGGTCCTCTTATCAGAGGAGAAGTTGGTGATATCCTGACTGTGGTGTTCAAGAATAATGCCAGTCGTCCCTATTCTATACATGCCCATGGAGTACTAGAATCTAATACTGGCTGGCCACAGGCTGCTGAGCCTGGTGAGTTGGGACACTTAGTCTATGGACAAAGAATTTGCAATACCTTTACTTCAGTTTTCTTACTTGTTCCCTTAAATAAATAACATTCTTGAAATGGATATATAGTTAAGTAAAATATAGGGGAAGTTGGTGAGTTGGGGTTCTAGATAGGCTTTTATTTTTGGTAATACCTATGATTTAGTTATTCATATTGACTTTTTCATTTTTTGTAATTATTTGTTTCCTTGTTCCTTTTGTTTCCATAAAGGCAAAAATTATGTTTTTTTAATATGTACCATATTTAACAATTGGTTACAATACAGAAATGCTAGAGGCTGGTCACATTGTGAAGAAGGGTTTGGTTTATAGTTTAGAAGTACAAGGTCTAGAAACCTCATCTACTAAGGACCCTTTTGAATTTTGAGTCAGCACAAAGTATCACATGGCAAGACAGGGAATGGATGTGTGTATTTATTCCTATCTTATCTCTTTATAAAACCATGAGGATTCATTTGTCATTTTCTACCCTAATGAATTCCCAAAAGCTCCAACTCTAGTCAGATTAAGTTTTCACCTTTTTAATACTTCACAACAGAGATTAAATTTTAACATGTGAAGTGTGAGTGAACACTCAAACCATACCCAAACCATAAATTATGATATATTTTTCATTTTATTATTGGTGTTCGTAGCTATAAATGTGATTCTGATCACTAAATTTATGATATCTCATCAATTTTGATGTATCATGATTATGTTTGTATCTGTCTTAGGGTTTTTCTAGTTCTCTCTGCAGTTTTTTTTTCATTTTAAAATACATTATTATTTTTTATTTTACATTGTGAAATGTTTCTATCAGTAGGGTGGCCCGAAGAGAGGCAACTTTATATCCCACAAGAGGCCTGAATCCCCACAAAAGTACACAAGGCAGAAGGAAACCTGTGGTCCATTGAAGCAGACAGGCAGAAAGGTGGGAGGGAAGGGGATGAATTGATGAAGGGAAGGGAAAGGGATAGGAGGGAGGGGGATGGAGGGAAGCAGGAATGAGTTCTCAATATGCTTATAAAACTAGAAAAATAAAATAAATATGAAAAGGAAAATAAGTTGACTATATAAAACCTAAAAAAGTTCCATTGTGTTTATTCATTTATGCATGGGTCTATGTTATATAATATCAATATAATTTATATCAACATATTGTATATTGGGCATACTTCTCACATACACCTTTACTCTCCCCTTTTCTTATTCCTTTGCTCTCCTGTTAGTCGTCTTTGTTCCCCTACACAAATTTATTTCAACTTTCATGTTATATATACATAAATGATTTTATGATTTTGTATAAAAAATCTTAAGAAACACAAATAAGAGAAAACATTTTATTTATCTTTTTAAGACTGACTTAATTTGCTTAATATAATTATCTCCAGTTGCATCCATTTATCTTGCAAATGATATAGTTTCATCTTTCTTTTTGGCTGTGTGTGTGTGTGTGTGTGTGTGTGTGCGTGTGTGTGTGTGTGTGTGTGTGTGTGTGTGCATCACATTTCCTTGATGCATTCCAATGTTGTTTGGATACCTGGTTTAGTTCCTATAAGTTACTCTTTTATTGTCATGATAATTTACTATGACCCAAGCAACTTAAAGAGGATAAAAGTTTTATTACTTTAGCTTATAGTTCCATAGATGATAGAGATCTAACTACAATGGGGAACACATTGTTACAGGTAGAGAAGTCATGGCAATGTCATCAAAAGGCTGGCTGTTACATTTCAACCATACTCAGAAAATAGTGGGAGAAATGGAGAGACAATGACAAAGATAAAGGTAGTTGGGTAGGAGTTATTATATCTCAATTCCACCCCTCTCCCACCGCTAGTGATATATTTCTTCCAGCAAGACTCCATCTCCTAAAGGTTCCATTCACCTTCCCGAACAGTGCCACTATGGGAGACTGAATGTTGAAGCACGTGGGCCTGTGAAATACATTTAATATTTAACTTAGGACAGTTCTTAGCTATTGTAAATAAAGTTTCAATAAATATTGATGTAGAAGTATCTCTGTTATGTATTGACTTGGAGTCCTTTGGATTAATACTCATGAAAGGCATAGCCAGGTCATATGATATGTCTGATTTTAGATTCTTTTACTACTACTACTACTACTACTACTACTACTACTCTATTATTATTATTATTATTATTATTATTATTATTATTGCGTGTGGGGGGTGGGCTCATGCATTTGTGGAGGTTAGAGGGCAAATATTTAGGGTTGGTTCTTTTCCACTTTTGCATAGTTTCTGTGGATAGAACTCATGTGATCAGCTATAAGCACTTCATCTGTTAAGCCATCTCACTTCTCTTATTTTTAGTTTTTTGAGGAAATCTGTAATGATTTACATAGTTTCTAGATTTTACACCAGCAGTTTTTAAGGTTTCTGTTTTGTTCTAACACACCCAAATATTTTTTGGTATTTGCTTTATTAATGTCATTCTGACTAAAATGGAATTGTGATATAGTTTCAAGTTGAATTTCTTTTATAACTAGTGAGATTGAGCACGTTTGCTTGTATTTATTGACCATTTTTTTCTTTCATTGTCTGTGAACTGTTTCATCAGTCTCTTTAATGATTACCATGCTTAATTTCTTATTTTAGTCCACTTTGTGCATTGTAAATTTTTACTATTTATATGCATGAATATAGTAAATTTAATATCTTTTCATTCCTTAATCCCCAACCCTATCCCTCCTCCTTTTCCCCTTAGAACTTTATCTCCCCTACTCAACCCCTTTCTATTTTCAAGTCTGTTCACTTGTGTAGCACATTGCATTTCATCTAGTTTATCTTTGATGACATAAGATTGGCATCATTCATGCCCAAACAAATATTATTGATTAGTGTATCACTATCTGATTGTTATATCAAGGAGTTTGCTGGTGTTCCTTCTTTTCAGTCTCAAGAAGCATTGGTGTTATTTCTTTTTTAAAGGTTGACAGATTTCAACGGTGAATTCTTTAGTACTGGACTTTTCTTAATTGCGAAATTTTAATTACTGATGTGATCACATAATTAGTTATAGTTGTATTTAAATTGTTTATCCCATATTTTTGATGTAACACTCATCATCCATTAGTGTGCTATTCAATCTCTATGACTCTGTATATATTGTGTAGTTATTTTGCTTTTGATTTCTGGTAAATTATTTCAATTTTCTTATATTTGATAAGACTTTATCTGTGTCCAACCATATGGTCTGTTTCAGATAAAGTTCCATTAACTCCTAGATTAGAAGAATATGTATTCAATATTTGGAAGGAATGTTTTGTAGATGTTTGATTTGTTATGCCATTTAATTGAAATTTCTGTTTTTTTGTTAGAATAATTTATCTATTGATGAGACTGTTATATCAATGTCACCTACTATAATAGTATTGGGATAATCTGCAACCTTACACTTAATATTTGTTTCATGAAATTTGATGGACTTATATTCAGTGTGGCATGTCTACAACTGTAATGTCCCTTTGATGAATTCTTCCCTTAAATATCCTGAAGTCACCTTTTTAAAAAACTCTTCTGATTTTTTATATGAAGTCTATTTGTCACATAATTTTTATGTGGTCTATTTGTCATATAATAGAACAATGATAACCTATTTTGTTTCTTAATTAGTTTTCGATGGAAAATCTTTTTCTGAACTTTAATCCTAAGGTAGTATCTGTCTTTGATGGGAAGGAATATTTCTTGGAGAAAATGAAGAGTCACATACTGCTTTTTATTATAGTGTACTAGTTTGCATCTGTTGTTGTTAGCTACTTGAGCAAAAAGATCTTTATAAAAAATTGATTTAACTCTTAACAGTTAGTTCTTGAGTGTATAGGGAGTTTGCCTTCTTTTGAGCTACCCAATCTTTCTTTGGGCAAGAAAATTTCTGGAAGGTTCAATTCTCGACTTCTCATAACCTCTTGTCGTAGATGGATTATTTTGAATAGCAATATAAGCTTTCTTATATATCTCTTCCATCATATCTGGAGTTCTGTTGTTCTTTGTCTACTGGATAAATTGATTCTTATAAGCACTTTAAGCTTCTTACATTAGGTAGCACATGTAACCAACAATATTCTTTTACATGATGTGTTTGCTTTGAGTGTACTTATCCATTCAATTTCTTGTTTTAAGATTCATACTAAGGAATCATTTGAGTCTCAAATATTTGAATATTTTAGTATTTTCCTCATAGTCTATGTCTTTTCATTGGGAAATTGAGAATACTTTTTAAAGATATTGTTTAAAGTTTTAATTCCTATTCTAAAAATTCTCTTTTAGTTTGAGATCACATTTCAGTTGGTTTTTTTTATATTTTATTGTTTTTAGATCTTTGCATAAATTTAAGATTAACCTTCAATCAGATACATAGATAGAAAAGACTTTCACCCATTCTGTGGATTGAGTTTTTACTTGGTTAACATTTTCTTTTCATAACAGCTTTCTAATTTCATTATCTACTTATTGATTGTTGTTCCTTTTTCTTGTGAAAATTATGATTCATAATATAAATATAATATGTATTTATAAAAATAAATCATATATTTATAAAAATAAATAATAAATAATATATGTATATTTCAGTTTAACATTAAAGTCTTTATTCCATTTGGAATTAATTTCTGTACAGTGTAAAAGATAAAGATCAATTTTCATTTTTGTACATGTAGATATCCAGTTTTCCCAGCACCATTTGTCAAAGATCTTTTGTCCAATGTGTATCTTTGGCATCTTTGTCAAAAACCTTGTCGTTGTAGGTGAATGAAGTTATAGCTGCATTCTTAGGTCTAATCCACTGATAAATGTGTCTCTTTTTATGCAAGACCATTTTTATTTTGTTTTTCTTTCTGTGTCTCTATAGCTGTTACAGTTACTTTTTTTTTTTTTGCTTGTTGACAATAATCTGACACATGCGATCCTCCAAAAGGGCTCAACCTCCTAAAAAAGCCACAATACTTCTAGAGTATACAAGCTCTAAGTATATAAAAACACGAGTTTATGGAGGACAACTCATATTCTGTACCTTGTTCTCCATATGCTTATGGTGATCTCATGATACACATTGCATTCAGTCAAACTTTAAAAGTCCTGATAGACTTTTAGGAGTCCAAGCATTTTGAAAGTTCAAAGCCTCTTTTGAAACTCATGTGAGACTCTTAATTGTGGTATACTGTAAAACCAAAAAGTAAGTTACATAATTCTAATAAGCAATGGCATAGAGTAAACATACCCAGAGCAAAATGGAAAATGGAGAGGCAAACCCAGGAAAGATCAGTAAAGAATAAGATCAGAATTCAACATGGTAAACTGTTCAACATATGAAATCATCATGGTTATAAAGAGCTTCATTTCTGCTAGTCCAGTGTGGCTATTTGCAGTACATATAATTCTCTCGGAATGACTCAATCTATCATAGGAAAACCATTTTTTTAGATATCCCATGTGGCTTTGGCACTCTAACATCTTCACATCTAAATGACAATACAGGCTTCAACTCCACCACCTAGACCATTTCAAAGGTTTGCTGATGCAATCATACATTGACTGGCCTCTGCCACTCTCTGAAATGATGGAAGAAAAATTCATTATCTTCTCAATTTTCCACCTTTGATGACTGAAACCAGTACCACATTGATGACATTGCTAAATTCTGTTTTAACTTCCAGATTGAGATTGACCCCCTAGCATCAGAATTGATTTAACACAATTGTGTTAGACACTGAAAAGAATCTCTCTTGTGCCATTGCAGTAACTCTGATGTTTGGTTCTACACTTCCAAGAGAGTTTGAATTCATATGGACAGAGCCTTTGCTGAATGTCTTGTCACCAGAATATGGTCTTTTCTATCATTGTCAGTATAAAGAGCAGGCCTTATCAGGATAAAGAGCAGGCTCTAACTTTTTGGCAATAACTGTCATATTTCTGTCTGTTTTCTCCTGCTAAAGCACTTTAAATTTGTTTTCACATTTTCCTTCATCAAGTTTCACAGTTTTTATTTCCTTCTGCCTAATTAGTTGCTCTTTTTTATTGTAGATCTCACTAAACAGTAGCAGTGCCACAAGTTCAAGATTTTGTTGTCTTGAAACTTCTTCTGCAAAACTTGTGTCTGTTACATTCTGATTTAACTTCATGTAAGCTTTCAGTATGTGCTCAAACTAAGGCTAAATGCTTTACACTTGAATAGCCCCCAGTCCAGTCCCCAAAGCAGTCATTATTGCCCTCCAGACCATCATAAGCTAGGTCTTCACCATCAGAATCTCTCTCAGCATTACTATCTTCAAAGCTGTCACTAGTATGGTCCTTTAAGTTCTGGCTCCAATATGCAAGAGCTTTACCAGTTGAAAGTGCCAAAGTTACCTGCATTTCTTATACTGAATATTGCCATAGGCATAGCAACTACATTATATCAATGACTATACTTCTTTTAACCAAATTCTCTAAGTTTCACAGCAACACTTCATTTTTGGTAACCAAATTCTCAGTCTCACTGCAACATCCCATTTCTGGTCCTAATTTCTGTTGTGGTTCTTTTCACTTTTGCTGTGTGTGAGACAACATTCTAACACAAGCAACTTAGAGAAGAAAAGAGATTTATTTGGCTTATAATTCTAGAAGGGTATATAACCCGGGAATGCACATAATATATAATGCCAGGAATCACATAACAGAAATCATCATCAAAGGCAGAAATAAGGACCTGATTCAGGTCATTGCAGCCATCAGGAAGGCAGTGAGAGCAAGAGTAAACTCAGGAAGTAGGGAAAGACTAACAAATCTCAAGTGCCTTCCTCTGTGGCATGCTTTCTTCCAGCAAGATTTTATCACCTAAGGTTGAACTGTGGCAATCTTCCTAAATATTACACCATACACCAGCTATGTATGAAAACACATAAAACTGTGGGGATACCTAATATTCAAACCATGACAATTGTATAGCTTGAAATCATGTATGGTGATACCGCCACCAAGGTTTTGTTTATCTACATGAATTTTTAAATTTTTTTCAATTTCTTTTTTTTATTTCTTTTTTTTAAACATTTTTTTTCTTTTTTTATTATTATTTCTGCTCATACAAACTTAACAGGTACACCGGTCCCCTCCCTCACTCCACCTCCCTCTGAGCTCCCTGCTCTCCCCTCCCCTCTCTCCTCCCTCCCCATCCCCCAGTGTCTCCTTCCCCCCAATCCCTGGAGCATCCTTTAATGTGCATGCCAAACTGTCCTCTGGGTTCTCCTCTCCGATGAGGTTCAAGGACCCAGGGGCATTACCCAGAAACCTTTCCTGTGTTCCACTTAAGCTTAGGAACATTACTGTGACTGTCAGTCCCCAGCCTCCAAGGACCTAGTGCCTTTAGTCCATGGTAGACTTTGTGGGGTCAATAATGTGTTGGATATAGCACAGGTCATGCAAAGTCTTATTATGATTGGTTCGGCCCTTAACTTGTGTGGAGTATCTTGCATATCATTACTCTTCCCATCCTTGTGCTCTTACAACTTTCCCTGAGTTTCAGGATGGGGAGAGATTAGGCTGGCCCAGTTCCAGGTGGTTGATACAGAGTTTCTGATGTTCTGGATTATGGTTTGTTGTTTTTTTTTTTTTTTTTTTTCAGTTTTGCTGCTCCTGCAATGCCCTTGGCTCCATCCTGATGGGTATTGGATTTCACCCCTTGGCCAGAGATAAAACCTGTTAAATTATTCTTGTTATAAGAGTATATTCAAAGGTAGATGGAATAAAAGTAGGAGACCACGGTGAGGCAGGGGTCAATCACCCATTTGCAAAATGATTACTTTCTATCAGGCAGCCTATATACCCTCCCCTTCTGGTGTGATCATACCCCATCAGTTGCAAATGATCAGGAAGGAAAGTCTGTGAACTTAAGCAGATGTCTCATTACTTATTTGCAGTCCTTGATGGTGGCCTATTTTCTCTGCTGTAACATGGTCCCCTCTCTCCTTGTTTCTGGTGGGGCCCTCCTTCCCCATCCCAACTGTTTGCAATCTTTACAATTACTGTAGGTATTACAGAGATTTGTCTTTGAGTGTCTCTAAGTGGGTTTAGTACTAGGATCCACCTATTAGGGAGTACATACGGCACTTAATTTTCTGTGTCTGGGGTACTTCACTCAATATAATTGTTTCTAATTCCGTTCATTTCCCAGTAAATTGCATTAATTCATCATTTTTGATGGCTGTGTAGTATTCCATTGTATAAATGTACCACATTTTCCTTATCCACTCTTCAACTGTTGGACATTTGGGCTGATTCCATGACTTTGTTATTGTAAACAGTGCTGCTATGAACATGGTTGTGCTTGTGTTATCGAGGTGAATTTTTGCTGTATGGGGGGTTATTCCCAAAAGTGGAATAGCAGGGTCATATGGCATTTCAATCTTTAACTTCTTTAAGAATCGCCACACGGCTTGCCAGAGTGGTTGTATGAGCCTGCACTCCCACCAGCAATGTAGGAGAGTTCCCCTCTCTCCACATCCTCTCCTGCACTTGGTGCTGTTTGTATTATGGATTTTTGCCATCCTGACCGGGGTGAGATGATATCTCAGGGAAGTTTTGATTTGCATTTCCCTGATGGCTAAGGATGTGGAGCATTTTTTAAGATATTTGTTAAACATTTTAATTTCGTCCTTGGTAAAGTTTCTTTTAAGTTCCAAGGCCCATTTTTTTAATTGGGCCATTTGTTTCCTTGGTGTTTACTTTTCTAAGTTCCTTGTGCACTCTGGATAATAGAGCTCTATCAGATATGTGGTTAGTGAAGATTTTCTCCCATTCTGTGGGTTGCCTTTGTGCTTGAGTTACAGTCTCTTTATCTGAACAGAAGCTCTTTAATTTCACAAGATCTCATCTGTTGAGTGTTGGTTGTAGTGATTGTGCCATTGGATGTCCATTTAGGAATTTTTTTCTATTTCTCTGGAAAATTGCATTGGAATTTTGACTGGGAATGCATTGAATCATTATCTTCCATTAGTAGGATGGACATTTTCTTAATATTAATCGTACTAATTCATGAGTCTTCAATGTCTTTCCACTTTCTGGTATCCTGATTAATTTCTTTCAGTGTGTTGAAATTTTCATTCTACAAGTCTTTCACTTTCTTGGTTAAGTTTATTCTAATGTATTTTTGAGGCTTAGGTGATTGAGATTATTTCCCTCATTTCTTTCTCAGTTTATTTGTCCCTGATACATAAAAGCATACTGATTTTTGTGTTGATTTTGTAACCTGTTGTTTTGCTGAAAATGTTTATGAGCTCGAACAATTTTCAGGTGACCCTTCTGGGGTCTCTCAAGTTGAAAATCATACCATCTTCAAATAGGGATACCTTAGGTTCTTTCTTTCCTATTTGTGTCCCTTTTTATATCTCTCTCTTAGCTTATTGCCGTAGCTATGATTTCAAGCACGCTATCAAACAGGAGTTTTGAGAGTAGAGTTTATTGTCTCATTCCAGATGTAAGTGCAAGTGCTTCAATTTTTGCACATCTAGAGTGATATTTGTCTTCGGCCTGTTGTGCATAGCATTTATAATACTGAAATATACTTCCTCTATTTCTGTTTTCTGCAAGACTTTATCGTGAGTGGATGTTGATGTTTGTCAAAAGCATTTTATTTTGTTAATATTTATTTATTTTTTCCCAATCATAGAAGCTCAATAGGTACCCCAGTCCCCTCCCTCTCTCCCTCCATCCCTCCCCAATCTCCCTTGCATCCTCCCCCCCCTTTTCCCCCTTCCTTTTACTTCTCTCCCTTCCCTTTACCCAGTGCCTCCTCTTTCCCCCTCCCATTCCCTGGAGCATCTTTTTGAAAAGCCTTTTCTGTATTTGCTGAGATGATTTTGTGATTTTCGTCTGTGTGTAATTGTAGATGAATTACTTTTATTGATTTATATATTTTAAGTTATCCTTGCATATCTGGAATTAACCTGACTTGATAATGGTGAATGATATTTTTGATATGCTTTTTAACTCAATTTCTGTTTTATTAATTTTTCCATATATGTTCATTCTTAATGTTCTCCTATAATTCCCTTTTGTATGTGCCTTCATTTGGTTTTAAGAGAGTTTGGAGTGTTCTTTGCCTTTTATTTTGTTAAATAACTTGAGGATTACTGGTGTTAGTTTTTCTATGATGGATGGGTAGAATTTTGTGCTGAATTCATTTTGTCTTAGTATTTTTCATTGAGAGATTTACGATTTCTGCTTTGACTTATTTTCTTATTACTGGTCTGTTTAAATTGTTTATCTCATCTTGATTCAACTTTTGTGGATAGTGTATGTTTAGAAATTTACCTCTTGCTTTCAAATTTTCCAGTTCAGAGGCTTTTTTAAAGAACTTTAAAAATATTTTATTTATTTTATGTGTGTGTGTGTGTGTGTGTGTGTGTGTGTAGAGAGAAGGGCACTATCTGTCCCTATGGAAGACCAAGGGTGGCTTCAGAAATCATCCTGGATTGCTTCTACCCTCCTTTATGGGCTCTGGGATTTCCCAGTGCACCCACCTGGGACAGAAGTGCAGGCTGTGCACTTTCTGCCTGGCGTTTTTATGTGGAACCTTGGGATCCAAACTCAAGACCTTCTGCTTGCGAGACAGAGTCTTAACCCCTGAGTCATCTCTCCAGCCCCCTAGAGACTTCTTTTATGATCAATTCCAAACACTTAGTGCAGGGAGGATGGAAGGAGTAATTTAAAAAATACTTTATTTCCCTGTTAACACTAAGCCTTGTATTCTTTAATGTGTTTCAAAATACTTAGCCAGATCACCAATCCTTGTTACTACCTTAATTCAAATGTTCACTAAGAAAATAACCAACAGAAATCCATTATGAGACACTGCCTAGAGACGACAGTTATACTGCTATATATAATTTATTAACTTAGTAATTTAGTCTCTCAATATTTAGGACATTTGTTTCTCCATTGGTCTATAACATTTACATAAATGCCTAATTTTAGTCAATATTCTGTTCATTGTAAACATAAACCATCTTATGAGACAGTCCTGGCCTGTGGCAGAGTAATGATTATAACTGCTGGGTTAGTACTGCTCAAGCCCAGAGGATGGGCAGGTTTATAAAGGCATCAACTACACATATACACTCTTAGTGCACTATTGCTTACCACATTATTAGTATATACTCATACTTGTAACACAATACAAATTATTTCTCTGAATAAATGGAAAGAAAGAGGAAGTATATTTTCTATTTCATTTGAAACTATGTTTTAAAAGTAAAAGTAGTTCTTCAAGGTTGTTAAAACTGGTTAAGTGATGCCTTTATAAACTGTCTAAAGTACATTTATGGCTTTTCCATCTATCTTAGTACCACATTTCAGTAAGTCTGGGAACAAGACCTCTAACATTTTGGGAAAAAATTGACTGAAAACATTATAAATCTGAAATTAAATGGCCAAAACACTAAATTATGGAAATTAAAAAAAGCATCAACATCATTAGAACCTGTGAATCACAATAATCTTACATATGCATAAAATAAAAAATACTTGGGAAAGGAGAATAAAATAAATACCTTTTATGTCTATTTAATTCTCTCTAGAGTTAGTTGAAAAGATTAATATTACTAACAGGAAGAGTCAAGCTAATTAAAGACTACCTTCTAAGTAGTTAAAACAATTTCCCAAAACAAAGATAGGGAAATGCCTTTGCCAGTAGGCCAAGTTTAGTGGAATATAAATTTTTAAAGTATGTCTTCATGATTCTCTGAATTTACTCAGTATCAATTGTAGTTTTTTTCATTTTCATCTCTAATTTTATTAATTTGTGTGTTCTCTTTATTTCTTTCATTTAATTTGGCTAAGGATTTGTCAGAACTACCTCTTTGTTTCATTGACTCTTTGTACTGTCTTGTTTAGTTCCAATTCACTGATTTTTCCAGATCTTCAATATTTCTTCATGCGTACTACTTTTAGGATGAATCTATTCTTGTCTTTTCAATTATTTAAGAAGTATCACTAACTAGTTTGGGATCTACTTTTTGATGTAGGTATTTACCACTACCTTTACTACATTTTCCTCTTAGAACTTCCTTCACTGCATTCCATAGATTATGATACATGGTGTGTTCATTTGCATTTGATTATAATAATTATTTCCTTTTTGATTTCTCTTTTGTCCCATTCCTCACTCAATAATATGTTATTTAGTTTGCATGAATAGTGGTGCTTTCTGTTGTTTACCTTAGTGTAGTTTTCCAGCTTCTTTATGTGCAATTAGAAAGAATACAGGATGTAATTTCAATTTCCTTGTATTTGTGGAGGCTTTCATTTGTCCTAGCATGTGGTCTATTTTGGAGAAATTCCAAATATTTCTGAGAATAATATGTAATCTTTGGTGCTTGGGTAGATTATTCTGTAGATGTCTGCCAAGTCTGTCTGATTTATTATTTCATTGAACTCTAATATGCCCCTATTAAGTTTTCTATCAGCAGGCATGTGTATTATTGAGAGTGGGTTACGGAAAACTACCATCACCATGTTTGGGTTGATTCTTTGTTTTGCATCTAGTAATATTTGTTTAGTGAATTTGGGTAACCTACATATATTGCACATGTATTTAGAATTGAAATGTCTTCTTGATGTTTTGTTCCCTCAATTAGTAGGTGGTACTTTTCTTTATCTTTTATTATTTGATTTAGTTTGCAGTCTGTTGTGTCAAATGTCAGAATAGCAAATCCTGCTTGTTTCTTATTTCCATTTGTTTGGAATACCTTTACCATCCTTTAACCCCAAAATAGTGTCCATATCTCATTGTAAGGTATGCTTTTTGGAGACAGAAATTTGATGGGTCATTTTTTTTAATCCAAGCTATAATCCTATGCTGGTTGAATAGGGAATTGAACCTGTTGCAATTTAGAGTTATTATTGAAAGATGTTTATTAATTTCTGTCATTTTGTTGATTTGTGACATTTGTAATCTTTTCCCTTACTGTCCCATTATTATTTATTCATTGTGGTTCCTTGGGTGAGTTTATCCTTCTCTTCAGTCTTGACTGTTCTTCAAATATTCTCTGTAGACGTGGCTTGGTAGTCATATTATCCTTTGACCTTCTTTTTCAAGGAATATTTTGCTTTTCTTTCTATTATGACTGATAATTTTGCTAAATGCAATACACTGTGTTGACATTTGTGTTTGTTTACAATTTGAAGCATATATTCCCAAGTCTTTCTTGCTTTTATGGTTGACTTTTATTTTGATAAGTTTTCCTTTATTTGTGACATAGTCTTCCTGTCTTGCAGTTCTTAATATTCTTTTCTTTAGTCTGCACACTTAATGTTCCAACTCTTATGTATCATGAAGTATTTCTTTTCTGTTCCCATCTATTTGGAGTTCTGCTTGCCTCTTGAATCTCGATGGGCATCTCTTTCATTAAATTAGGAAAGTTTCATCTAGGATGTTGTCAAAGATGTATTTTGAATCTTTCTCATGTTTTTCTCTTTAATGTGAAGGATAAATCATTTAATGGTATCCCAAAACTACTGCATGTTCCATTAATGGATGATTTTCAATTTTTCAATTCCTTTAATTGACTTACCAGTTTCAGTATCTCTAATGTTCTGTCTTTCACTTAATCTGTTCTATTTTTGAAACTTTTTAATGAATTTTTAATTGAATTGATTGGATTTTTGGCTTCTAGTTTTTTTTTCAGTTTAGGTATTTACAGTGTTTCTATATTTATTTCATGTCTTCAACTGTCTAGCTGCTTGTTTGTGGTTTCTTGTATTTCTACTTCCCAATTTTGTTTTCTAATACATATTTATTTCTGAATTTATCTAATTTTCTTAGAGCTCCTTGATGATATTTATAATTGATCTTTGGAATTCATTGCCTTGACTATACTTTCTTGATTGCTACCTGATGAGTCACCCTCAATGGGAGCTGATGCTATGTGATTGGTGATTTGGGGAGGAGACATAATTTTTAATTTTTCTGTTGTCTATGTTTTTACAATAATTTTGGAGCATCTAGAATTTTTGTCATCAACAATTTTCTTTGGTTTACATTTCTAATTCGCCATATCTAGTTGATGAATGAGCGTCTCTACTTGTTCTCATTGTCTTACTTAATTTGAATAGATTCACGTTCCATCTGGAGCCACTGGATACTGAGTCTTGTATGGGATGACTGCATTTGATTTGGGCTGCTGAGTTTCAGTGTTGAGATTATAGTGACAGTGTCTATATTTGATCTTCAAATAATAAAAGTAGAAGTTAGAGAAAAATCAGGTTGGTAAGGACTGCAGTAAATATTAACATGGATATGATAAGGAAGAATAGAAGTGGTGCAGTTAGGGTACTTTTGTGGTTGACAGATTTTAGAGTTTTTACAACATGAAGAGGTGAATCTGTGAGGTGTGATAAACAAGGTGGATGGTCAGTCTTAGAGAATGGTGTTATGGGAGGTATGGTTGAAAGATAATGCTAAGGAATGACTTGTAATCCTGGTGGAAAATTTTATGCAACAATACTCAATCATAGTAGAGTAATATTCATTCAAGAAGCTCAACCTTGATAAGATATCCAGGTCTGGAGAATTAGGCAAATGAAATAAATGAAAATTCAAAAGTTTTTTGAAAAGGTAAAAAAGTATGACTTTTGAATTCTTAGCACAACAAACTTGAGCTGAGAAGACAAGTTCCTAATGCTTTTGGGCTGTATGATTAGTTCTTTGTGGGGGGAAGGTGAGAGGCTTTGCTTTGTATCAGTTTTCCTATGTTTCTTGGAATTTTGTAGGAGTCAGGAACTTGTGAGTCCTTTCCTTGTGTTTCCAGGTGGTGTATGCACTCAAAAGCAGTTTTTTAAAAGTCCATATGAAAATTGTCTTTGTAGTTTTTAGGTAGTTTTATTTGTCACTAGAAGCCCATGTGTTCTTTTCTTAAATAGTCTGTTAGCTATGGTCTGAAAGTTGGAGATGGTGAGAGTGAATTTTATTCTTCTATAGTGTCTGCATTTTCTATTAGGGTAGGTAATGTTTTATGGCCTGTGGAGTGCAATGGGCTTATTAGACTCTGTATTTGGTTTGCACTCTCCTCCTGCCCTAGTTTCTCAATGGGGTGAGAGTTTCAAAATTTTCTAGATTCCACACCAGCAGTACTTATTTAGAAATCCTGGAAGAGTTATTATAATAATTCAGTCTGCATTTGCAGTCACACTGTGACAAATGATTCTGAAGCAGTCCAAGCATCCTCTCACCACCAGGCACCATGGGTCAGGATGATTACTAAAAAAGAAAGAAAGATCTTTAAGACTTGATCACTTGATGAATACTGGAAACTGTGTAAGTAGATGGTAGAGTGACAGAGATTCCTTTTGTTTTATTTTACTGGTTGTGATCTAGTCCTAACTTTTTAAAAATTTTTCTTTGTTATGCTATCTTTCCTGGGAAGTCTTTACTATTTTATAGATCTTGAGTGTTTTGTTTGCATTTTCATATTAATTTACATTTGTCAGTACCTGGATGTATCAATTCATATGTCTTGTCTTCAAACCATGGCATTCAGTCCACTCCCTGATCAATTCTATTCGTGAGATTGAAAATAGTGATCTTATTTTGCTTTCTTTATCTTACATTGATAGTATTTCAGCTTGTTTTTTTATTCAGTATTTCTTTCTTTTTACTGAATTGCACTTCCATACAACATACTGCCTTATTTCATTCAATCACTGTGTTCACTTAGAACTCATTCAGGAAATTGTATCTTATGTGATTTCTCTGAAGGTACTTACCATCTTTTGAATTATTCATTTATGGGTCCATCTAATTCATTTTCACCATAAGCCATTTGTGTGAGACTAATAATTTTTGGAGCAGATATAATTTCTTTGATTTTTGTCATTCTTGTGTTTTTGCTTTGGATATCATGCCCCTGGGTTGAGTTCTTGGTTTAATTGTATTAACCATCTTTATTCCTTCATTTGAAAGGAGAGCTTTTGAAGAATGGATATATGATGGTTAATTTTGCCTGTCAAGTTGATTGGATTAAAAGGGGTATAGAAAATTAGAAAAATATAATATTTCTGTCTATGAGGAATTTCTGGAGATGACTAACCAATGGAGGATGTGCTATTCTGAATATGAACAGCAACATCCTGTAAGCTACAAACCTGTGTGGAATAAAAGAGTAAGAATACAAATGTATAGTCATTCTCTTACTCTGCTTCCTGACCAATATAAAATCAGCTGCTCTTCTTTATCATTCCCTCCCCTGTGATGACAGACTGAAACCCTGAAGTGATGAATCAAGATAAACCTGCCCTTCTCTAAGTTGTTTATGTTAGTCATTTTGTCATAGGAACAAAATAAGTAACCAATCCAGATGCTAAAAACAGGAAATCTAGAATTAGATAGTGTAAGTTCAAATTTCAACTGTGATACATGGGTTTCAGAAAGTGATTTAATATCTGGGATCTTCAAGTGTATAAGTATTTTGTGCAGCTCCCCAAAATAAATGTATTGTGAGTAGTAAGTACATTAGTACTTAACATTATTGTCATTATTAACATTATATGCAATTTAAGATGAAGTGAGTCTTTGAGAATGAATAGGTAAAAGGCAGGCAGGAATTTCAAGAATGATAAAAGCTTGGAGTTGTCACCAAAATGAGCAGCTGAAAAACTGATTAAAACTGAGGACATATTTGAGACTATATATAAATTTAAAAAGTTATGGCACACAGATTAAAGCATTTTTAATTAGTCGTGTTTAGCATCTACTGACCTAGTATCAGAAGAGGTGGACTGTAAAATGATCTAAAGATCTAGCAATATTTAATTTTAGTGGAAATGAGAATTACTTAGAGGTTACTGAACCACATGCAATCAATGATAGCACATTGTGACTCTTTTTCATAAAATCTGGTTAAACTTAAGGCCTTGTGCATAGTAGAAATATTGTACTACTAAACTACAACCAGATCATTTTGTTTTGATTTTCCTAGTGGATGATGACTGAATATTTTAATGTGCATATTTGCATTCATATAGGATTTTTAGTAGGGTACATGTTCAAAGTTTTGTTCTTTTTATTTGGATAGTTTGTTTCACTTTGCTGTTTCAAGAGTTTATTATTTTATTTAAAATAAATTAATCCATATAAGAATAATCAAGTGATTTGAATATATATTTCTCCAAAGAAATATTTAAAGTGCCCAAGAAGTACGAGAATTGACATTCAACATACTGAACCATCATAGGAAAACAAATAAGAATTTCAATAGTCTGATGCCTCTCCCTTGCTAGGATTTCTAAAATAAAATTGAGAAAATAAGAAAAGTATCTTTCATGAAATCTTTGAAACTCTCATAGAAATGTCTATAGGAATGCAAGTGATTCACCTGCTTTGGAAATCATTTTGGAAATTCAGAAAATGGCTAAATATAAGTGATACTTCATAAATTCTTTTCTAAATTATACAACCGAGAGTAATGAAAATGTTGGTTTATATTAAAATTTGTGTGCAATTTTGATTAGATTTTTGGTGGTCTTGTGGATTGAACCCAGAGCCTCACACATGGCAGGAAAACGTTGTACTACTGAACTACCACTCTAACCCTGTGATAGTTAGATACAGGTATCAACATGAAAGTTGAGGGTTTGAGCTCTGGGCACATTTGTAAAGAATCATTGGTTGAGTTAGGACCCAAGAAAGCCTACAAGAGATTGTCTAGTTGATGGGAATATCTAACCCATGGTGGGTGGGACTAGTCCCTGGGCAGGTGAATGAGAGGGTGAAAACTTCTTGTGAAAGTTGACATCCTTCTGTGTACTCAGTCAGATATGCTGGTGTGGCAAGTAAGGTCTCAGCAGTCCTATGGATTTGGTGTGGCCAGTTCCCTCAGCACTTGCTGTTGGCTTTGTGAGCACTCCTAAGCTAGACAAGGAACTTTAACCGGACTATTGCAAGAAAAAACTAAAACTCCCAGTCCCCACCATGAGCAATTTGATCATGAATTTATTGGCAACATGCAGAATAACTGCAACAAGCCCCCAGTAGCAATATTATTCATAAAAAGTCTCATTGTTAATTTCATCATATTAGTGTTAAATGAATACAGGACCCAAAAGAATTTGGGAGAAATGGGGTTTTACTGCAGCTTGTGATTTTTGACTATACTTCATCACATGGCAAGAGAGTTCACACTAACATCAAGAGCCGAGGGACCTGGCACCACATCCATGTAAAGAACTGAGAGAGGGGCATACTTTTACTCTTTCCAGTCTGCCATAATACCAAACCAGTCCTGTCAATTTATCCACTTGCCTGGGGATTGTATTGGTCCCCCTCACTATGAGCCAGATCCTCCTATATCAATTAGAAAATCTCCCACAGATTTTTCTCAGGGATTGCCTTTCTAAGCTTCTTCATTAGTAGTCTACTTATTTATTTAATTACTTATCTATTTGCTTGTTTGTTTATTTCTGCGTGTGTGTGTGTGTGTGTGTGTGTGTGTGTGTGTGTGTGTAGATGAGGGCACTGCATGGGCTTCTGAAAACCCAGGGGTGACTTCAGTAATCATCCTGAATTTTTCTATTTCCTTATTGTTTTGCTCTGGGTTTTCCCAGGCCCTGCCTTCCAGGTCCAAAACTGCTTGTTGACATGATTTCTGTGTGGCCTTTTTAAATGGAGTCTGGGATCAAACTCAAGTCCTTTTGTTTGTGAGGCAAAGGCTTAAACTCTGAGTCATTTCTCCAGCCTACTTCATTGTTATTCCTAAAAGTTCAAATTCTAGTTTTAAATTAACACTTGTATTTCTACCCCAAATTATAAATAAACAAATGCACACCAACTGTTGAAAGAATTTGGTATATCTTTAAAATAGAATATTCTTTGACAGTAAAAAAAAAAAAAACACTTGAGTATGGATACATGCTGCAGCATGAAAATGCTATTAAAAACTAGTAAGAAAAGAGCATATAATACACATTTCACTTTCTATGTCATGTTCAAAATGAGCCAGAAAACATATTTTTGGTTGCATTGGGATTATGCATGAATTACAAAGTGACAGGAATATGGAGATTTTGTTGGTAGACTGTTCTAAAATGGAGCATGATCCTTGCTATAGAATTATGTAAATATAACTTTTTACATAATATTTTTAACAGTTTTTGTTGTTTAACTGTTAATTGTTAATTTTGAGGTTATGGAATGATAATTCTACATATGTATATAACTACACAGTGATCGGATTAGGCTAGTTAGCAACGGATGAGCTGTTTATCATGTAAACTTTATCTCAGTAAGCTGTTTTAGAGGACTAAGAAGGCAGAAACTGGAAGCAGGTTGGAGAGAGCAAGACTGAGGCAGAAAAGCTCATTTTGAGTTGCTGGGCGACTTTTCCTGCAGAGAAATGAACAAGGTCTCAAAGGATACTACCCAAGTCTAGCTTGCTGATCCAGCAATTGGAGTGAGGGATTACTTACAAAAGGATGGATACCGTATCATCAAAACCTCACCCACAACATCCCTTCAGTTCCCTGCATGACTTGAAGGAATGTCAGCAAGTCAGAGTCTCCTGTTCACTACTACTTATTACTGTATATATAACTTTTAAGATGAGTCTTGTAAGTCTAATGAATTTCTGAAGCTCCTGAGACTCCTTTGTTTACTTCCTTAGCCCTATGGCTTTTGTTGACTTCCTGAATCTTAATGAAATTTCCTGTTCTCTTCAAGAAGGAAAGTTTCAATCCAGAGGAAATCACTACAGAGCAGGAGGCCTTATAATAGTTTTTGGTTGAATAACCAACACCCTAAGCTTGGGTAGAATTTATAGGAATTAGAAAGAGGATATAAAATATGCTGTAGGGTTAGAAACAATAATACTTACTATTTAGTTGGGTGTTGAATGGATGAATGTTGAACAGACAAAGAAGAATAAAGTTTTGAATTTTGGTAACTAGTAGAATGACTATACTATTTCTAGATATCAGAGGTGTAATTTGAGAAAAAGGAATTTTTTCTGAAAAAATGGGAGGTAAATCCATGGCAACTTCAGAGTTTTGTTTTTGGTTCTGGGAACTGAAACTATGACGTACATTAAGAGTAGACATTCTATCATTGGGCTATATCTTAGAAGAAATTTTCCATTTTCTCATATAATATTATGACAATAATAAAATGATACCTAGTATCTAATTGAAAATTTGAGGTAGGCGTAAATAAGAGACTCTGAGTAAAAGCAATTAAAATTTTTCAAGACATAGATCATAATAGGTGTCAAAAAGGTGACTGAAAACTTCCATACACAGAGTATTAAAAGAAAAGAGAAGATATAGGAATACAGACTTATTTATTTATTTATTTATTTATTTATTTATTTATTTATTTATTGAACATTTTTTATTATTATTTCCGCTCATACAAACTTAATAGGTACACCGGTTCCCTCCCTCCCTCCTCCTCCCCCCAACCCCCCTGCGCCCCCTCCCCTCACCCTTCCCTCCCCATCCCCCAGTGTACCCCCCCCAATCCCCGGAGAATCCTTTAGTGTGCATGCCAAATTCTCTTCTGGGTCCTCCTCTCCGATGATATACAAGGACCCAGCGGCATTTCCCTGAACCCTTTCCTGTGTTCCCCTTAAGCATAGGAACATTACTGTGGCTGTCAATCCCTAGCCTCCAAGGATCTTGGTGCCTTTAGCAAACGCTAGACTTTGTGAGGTCAATAGTGTGTTGGACATTGTGCAGGGCATGCAAAGTCCAATTATGATTGCTTTGGCCCTAACTTGTGTGGAGTATCGTGCATATCATTGCTCCTCCCATCCTTGTGCTCTTACAATCTTACCGACCCCTCTTCCGCAAATTTCCCTGAGCTTCAGGAATACTGAGTTTTTTAGAACAGCTTAAATTTGGAGCAGCAGCAGGAAATATAGACTAACACATTGCCCAAGCTGAAAAATATTGATACACTGAAAACATTATCAGGACAGAATTGCTACTGCATTTTAATTGGTCTTTTATTTATGAAATTTATTACCTCTGGAGTGAGAAAATCAAAGTAATAAGATTAAACTGATACCTGGTATGAAAATCATGTTTAGAGATGGTAAGAGTGTTGGGATTCAAATACATAGTCATTTGAGAAGACTTGGAAATGGAAGAACTTTCTGAGCTGATCTAATGGAGGTTCCTTATTACCTTTGCTAGGTGAAGTGCTTACTTACCAGTGGAATATCCCAGAGACTTCCGGTCCTGGGCCCAATGATTCTGCTTGCATTTCCTCAGTCTATTATTCTGCTGTGGATTCCATCAAGGTAAAAACACAATTGGATATCTATAGAAAGATGCCATAGCCCAGGTTTTGAGAAAAGTTCCTCAAGTACATGGCTTATTTTAATAATTAAGAAGAGAGATGAAGTCAATGGATGTCATGAGGTATTTTCCTGTCTAACTTGTCTCTTCATTTTGTATCTCATAAGGCAATATGCTCTCACTTTTAAAAGTGGAGATGGTTGTCAGGAGATTGGGATTTTAATTTATGGTTCTAGATTGACTTTGAAGTGATTACATCTTTCTGTCTCTATTTGTCTTTCCACTCAAACAAAGTGAGTTATCAGAAATTATGTATCATGTCCACCATATTTGGGGCTTTTATTTATAATTTTCATGACTTTGTTAAAACTTTTTTCTCACTTTTTAATGTGTATTGTCCACTTCATCAACAGGTAAGTAGAGAAGGTATTGCAATTGAAGGTTCCCTATACTCTGGACTTTCAAATATGAATAATAATATGCCATCAGTCAAGGGATGTGAAGGAAGGAGGGCACTGAGGTCATGGGAAGCTAAATCAAAAGACATTAGGTTAGTAGATTTGAAGGTAAATGAATAATTCAACCTAGCTAAAGGATGGGTTATACATAGAACATCACAATTATGTCCCAAGTAGCCGTTATAATGAATTTAGATAACATACTTTGGTACTTATTAATGCAAAACATTATTATGAAGAGCCAAGGGACATATAGTACACACATATGTGAGTCAATTGCCTATAGAGCACTGCAATCCAAGAATAACTTCCTCTCTATCTCTCTTTCCTCTTTCTCCTTTTCTCAGGACATGTATAGTGGCCTTGTGGGACCTTTAGCCATCTGCCGGAAAGGCATCCTGAAACCTAATGGAGGTCGGCGTGATATGGATCGGGAATTTGCATTGTTATTTTTGATCTTTGATGAGAACCAATCTTGGTATCTAGAAGAGAATGTGGCTACTTATGGACTTCAAGATCCAAGCCATTTAAACCTAGAGGATGAAACTTTCTTGGAGAGCAATAAAATGCATGGTCTGTAAAAAAGAAGCTACTCTTATTTGAAAGTAGTCCCCATTTGGCTGCATGATATGATCTGCTAGGTTTATCTCTGCCTGTATTTTGGAAAGTATGCATGGCAGAACAGGGAAGAATTAGAAAAAAAATCTTTCCATTATTGTAACTTTATACATACAAAGTAAATATATGATCTAGATTAGATTAGGTGCCCAGGAAGCAGAAAGTTAACAAGGTAAAGTTGTAACAATGACATAAACAAATTTTTAAAAATTTTTTATTATTTATTCAATTGTGCGTGTGTGCATGTGTGAGTGTGTGTATGTGTGTGTATGTGTAGAACCAAGGGCGAATTCAGGGACCACCATGGACGGCCTCCATCTCCTCCTTGTTTACTCTGCCCTGGGATTCACAGGCTCCGCCCACCAGGACCAGAAGCACAGGCCGCTTCCACTTCCGCCCAACATCTATCTATACATGGGATCTAGGATCTGAACTCAGGATCTTCCGCCTGCAAGGCAGAGGCTTAACCCCTGGGCCACCTCTCCAGCCCTGACATAAATTTTTAACATAATAGATAAGATCGAAATTTATGACTTTCTACAGAAATCATCAGCTGATTTCTGATTACCTGAGTACCTTCTGTTTCAAAATTCTGAGACTTTCCCCCCCTCAAAATCATATTATTTCATCACAATTTTAATTTCATGATATGCTTTGTCAACACAGAAAAATAAAAAGTGCCTTTACTTTTTTACTATTTTTACAAAATTAAATTTAAATTTACATAGAATAATTGGAGATGAGGGCCTCAGGAAGTAGGTACAAGAACTCCTTGATTTATGAATGCATTTAGTAGAAAATTGTGCTGATGTCTTTTTACAAAGAAGAGAAAATCTCAAATAGTAAGAGGAAGAGCTTAAATGCAGTGGAATGTATAAAGTGACCTCTCACCATCACTGCTAAACCAAGATTTCTTTGATTTGAGCATGAGGTAGGGCTTTGATAATGACTCTAATGGAACTCAGAAGTAGTATAATATTGTCCCATAGATTTTTACGTATTTCCTCTTAATGGGAGGATGAGTGATTCACATTAGAACAGATGATTCACAAATTATGTAAAATGAGCTTTTTAGTTTCTGTCAAATCAGAGAAATAAACGGACCAGAACAAAAAAAGAAATGAGGACACAGTTAGATCTTAATAATGTAGAAGTTTAACTAACACTTGCTTTCACCTATTTATGTGTTCATCCAAACTTACGGTATCATTCCACTTACCTGTCTATATAGAAAGTTTTTTAAACACTTTTTGAGCAGTAGCACTATAAATATAAAGGTAAATAATGTCCCAATTTAAGAAGACAGATGAATTGTATTCTACCTTTCCTTCTGTATTTCTAGTTCACATAGGGAAAAAGGTATACATAATATCAAATATAAGCTTTATTATCAAGTAGGATAATTGGAAAATACTTTAGTCCTATAAACTAAATGTGTGTGCTAATAGGTTTCCTTGAAATACATAGATTTTTCTACATTGTTGTTGACAAAGATAGATAACATTTGCTCTGAGATTCTTAAGAGGGACAGAATTTTATCTACAAAGAAATAGTGAATTAATTTATGTTATTCTTTGTGATCAGAAAGGGGAAAATATCTTGAAAGTGCTGAACTGAGCATTTTTAGTTCCTACTGCAAAATTTGCAACTTTGTTGTTGTGGACAAAGAAAATCACTGTAAATTTCTATTCTATTATTTTGCTTATTGAGATACCTTTCCTCTATGATGACATAAGTAGCAAGAAATTATTCTGGGTAAATTCCTGCCAGTATGAGTTAATATGGCAATGTATTTGTAGCATAGGATTTGATTTGGGATGAGAATGTAAGAATGTGTTAATTAAAACATCATTTAGTGTAGTCTGAAGTGTCTACTGGTGGTTCTGGAAAAATAAAAGGCAATTATAGCACTATAATAAAAATTTATTTCTTGCTTGTTGAAAACCTAAATAAAATTGGACATGTAGATTTTCATACCTTAAAAAATAAATGAACTTGAATCACGTATCTTAGAGAGTTTGATAAACCATAGTGATAGTCTGGATGAGTCCAAAGTAGAAGGTGATTTAAGGAATGAAAGATATAGAGGGGAGCTTAGGAGAACAGAGAAGTTTTCTCAAAAGAGGTAAAGTTTTAATAGGCTTAGAAATGATGGATAAAAGAAAGAAGGATTTCTGACTGGGTGCTCAGAAACCTCTACCACAACGACATGGAGAATGGTGAAAAAAAATTTTACTAATGGGAATCAATATAAGGGAAGGTAAGTATATCTGGGATGTTGATGGAATTTTTTTATTTATTAAAGTTGTGTTTTAACAATTTCACATCTGTACATGATACATTCTGACCACTTTCACTCTCAGTCACTTCCCTCATGCTACCGTGAATATTTATCTCTTCTTTATAAATCTCATTTTCACCTTCATGTCTATTTTTATTGCTTATCTTTTTTTCCCATTTGGTTTTGTGACCCACTGAGGTCAACCAGGGTCACCGGTATGACCATGGGTTTGGGGATATCCATTGGAATTTGATGGTCTCACTAATGGACACACAACTGAAACCAATTACTGACCAGCCTTGGGGTTATATTTTAGATGACCTTACAGACTGAACTATAAAACCATGCAATTTTTTATTGGGAAAAAAGGGAGTCACTGAAATATTTTAAGGAGTAGAATGTTATGGTCAGATTAATTATTTTTTAACATTTTTTATTATCTCCACTCATACAAACTTAATAGGTACACCGGTTCCCTCCCTTCCTCCTCCTCCCCTCACAGATTAATTATTGTAGAGAGATAGCTCTGATACCATTATTGTAGTAGATACATTGAAGGAAGATAGAAGGACTATGAAGAGTTTCAGATATGATAGGGACTAGATCAAGATCAGTGACTAAGGGAAATCAAAGGAAAAGATATAACAGATACTTTCTTTTATAGCCATCAATGGGAAGCTCTATGCTAACCTCAGAGGTCTTACTATGAACCAAGGGGAACGAGTAGCCTGGTACATGCTAGCCATGGGCCAAGATACCGACCTCCACACTGTCCACTTCCATGCAGAGACTTTCCTCTACCAGGTGAGTTTAAAAGAGGGTTGAGACTCTCAAGGGTAATTATTAGTACTGCTTTGACAGCCATTGAAGGAACAAAATGATAAGAAGGAATAAAGCGATAATCAGTTAAATACTACTGAGGTCTAGTATATAGAACATTGAACTAGGGGTTATGATTCCCTTGTATAATCTAGGAGCAGGCCCTTCCATCTAGCTTTTCCTTCTGATAGAAGAGCATTGCTCATTTATAAGATAAGGAGGTGCAATGATTCAGAGTCATTGGAACTCAACCAAGGATTTCAGACTCAAGAAGCAATGATCTTTTTAAATTTATTTTTATTAGTTTTACAATCACAGTGAGTAATTATCTCTGCTCCCCTCTTTTCCCCTTCTCTCTCTTTCCCTCCCTCTCTCCTACCCTCCTTCCCTCCTCTCATCTCATCGATCTATCCCACTCCCTCCCACTATCCTGTCCATCTGCCTCTATGAGTTTCAGGGTTCCTTCCTGATCATCTATTTTAGTGGGGGTTCAGTCCTCTATGACAGACTAAGTGACCTTTCCTTGGGCAGACCCACTGATGAGGATACTTTCCTTCACCTGTCTAACCCTACTACTTGAAATTATTTCTCCTGAGATCCTTGATAGCCTATGGGGACATGTTGATATGTCAGCCACTGCTCAGGTCTGGTAAGGAGAAGTATTTTTGCAGTGAGTTATAGGTTACAACAGCCTTGCCTTGTGTGGAGTATGTTGTCTAGCAGTGGACCTCCCGTCTTTAGGCTCTTACAATCTTCCTGCCCCTTCTTCTGCAAGGTTTGGTGAATCTTAGGATGGGGAGAGATTTGGTTGGCCTGATTCCTGGTGATCATTGCAAGGTTGCCAGTACTCTGCATTCTGGCTGGCTGTTGTCTATTTCACTGTTTTTCCATTGCACTAGGATGTTTCCTGTCTGGGTGTTGAGATCCTCTCCTATCTAAATATAAATAAAAGGTCTTAATGTAAGAAATGCTTAAAGGAGAGGGAAGAACAGGAATGGGACACAGTAGAGAGTGGGGTTAGGCTCCAGGTAACCAACCACCTGCTTATTATCCCTCAATTTCCCCTCTTTCCCATGACAGGGAACATGTGCCCAACACTGTAAAGTAGTCTAAAACAATGTATATGGAGGAAATTGACAGTGGACAACATCAAATGTATCAATGATCTTAAAAACAAAGATTTTCAAGGATTCTTAGAATCTCTAAAAGTCTCTATAGTCTGTTATAATCACAGTTTCAATTCAAGAGCTGCAATTGGACATTTTGGAAAAGACTTGATCTTAGGGAAAAAGCACATAATTGGAGGACCTGGTATAGATTAAAGATCTAGAACTGATGATAAAGGTCTTAGAAAGAAGAAGAAATTAAGCTCAATTCATTCCTAAAGAAAGTATGTGGATCTTTCCTAGACATCAAAGCTTAAACCAAATTGTCCAGATTTTATCCAGGTGAAAGATCTGGAGATACTAGTTTTCAGCCCTTTAAAAGAGCTGAGACTATCTTTTACTGTGCACCATTTTATGAAAAAAATAGGAAAAAAATTGTGTATTGGTTTAGTTTGCAAAGATGGATTCTAGGAGGATAAATCAAATAAACGTGAGGTTTCTCTTTAGTTTAGGAAATTTTTTTTTTCAGGTTCATTTTCTTTATTTTAAATTAATTTTGTTTTTATTTTTGCTCTTTACAATCTCACACATATAGACAATGCATTTTGATTATAGTTACTTCTTTCCCCCTCCCCCTTCCCCTGGACATTTCCCCAGCATGTTCACCTCCTGCCTTTATGAACTAATTTTTTTTATTAAAAATTTAATTATACATTTTAAAATTTTTTACCAGTTCCCTCCCTCCCCCCTCTTCCCCCTCCCCTTCCCCCAGTGCCTCCCCCCCAATTCCCAGAGAGTCCTTTATTGTGTACGCCTAACTCTCCACTGGGTCCTCCTCTCCGATGACATATAAGGACCCAGTGGCATTTCCATAAGCCCTTTCTCTTGTTCCCCTTAAGCATAAGATCACTACTATGGCTGTCAATCCCTTGCCTCCAGGGGTCTCGGTGCCCTTAACAGATGCTAGACTTTATGAGGGCAACAGTGCGCTGGACATTGCGCAGGGCATGCAAAGTTCCATTATGATTGCTTTGGCCCCAACTATTGTTGAGAATCTTGCAAATCGTTGCTCCTCCCATCCTTTTGCTCTTACAATCTTACCGCCCCCTCTTCCGCAAATGGCCCTGAGCTCCCGGATGGGGAGAGATTAGGCTGTCCTAGTTCTATGTGATTGATATAGAGTCTCTGAAGTTCTGGATTGTGGTTTGTTGATTTTCTTTTGCAGTTTAGGAAATTTGCAGAAACATGAGAACATAAAAGATTTTTAGTATGCATATATTGTGAAATGGTGGTGATACTTTTCACTTCCTTTCCCCCATCCCCAACTTCTTGCAGAATGGACGTAGCTACCGGGCAGATGTGGTAGATCTGTTCCCAGGGACATTTGAGGTTGTGGAGATGATAGCCAGCAACCCTGGTACATGGCTGATGCATTGCCATGTAACTGACCATGTCCATGCTGGCATGGAAACTCTCTTTACTGTCTATTCTCCAGAAGGTAAGACCGAACTCCACAAGATGAATAATTTTCTTTAAATGAATGTTTCATGCATGAATAGAGTGAATTTATGATATTTTCATACTTTAATCCCCAATCCCTTCTACTTCTTATTCCAATCGCAACTATCCTTCTCACCTACCTGAGAAATAAGTCATTTTCTGACACTTTAGTCTAAGTGGACCAGAAAATACTGAGGAAATTCTCAAACTTCTGCTTCTGACCTGAAGGAACAATGTTTGAACGCAGATCATGGTCCCTCTTAAGGCATTTTCCCAAGCAACATTTTTCATCCTTCCTTGACAATTTCATATCTGCACCTCTCCTAATTATTTTTTTTTTGAGAATTGACTTGATTTTATCATCTCATTCAAAGATAGATAGCAATATGTTTTCAGAATATCAGCACTTGCTAAGCAGTATCACAGTTTCCTAATTATTTCCACACCTGTGTTGTCCAATCTGGCTCTCTGTCCACTATAGGTTTATATTCTATGTCATAAATTCAATTTATTTATAAATTCATTATTTGGAGTGCAATGGAAGTACTATTTAAAAGAGCATGGTAACAAATATTTTTGATGTGATAATTTTTAATAAAAACAAATGACTACAAGTGATCCAACCACAGCAGGACATGCCAAGGGATATTTAGGGATTCCCAATTGTGAGATGCCAAAAGAAGGAATACAAAGCTGAAATTTGGGTTGCTGAAGGGGACATAACAAGGTTATACAACTATGACCAATCTGAATCAACAATACCATCAATGGAATGCTAGTTTATGGGAAACTGATCTCTTTCTCTTCCTTTCTGATGGACATATGCTATTTAGGCAATGCTTACAGTTGAGGAAGGTCCTAGATGTACTGTGGACAGTACACAAAATATTGTGGACAGAGGACATAAAAATATTGTCCACATGACTCTCTCTAGTCAATCTATACTCACATACAATAGTGCTACCCCTACAATTTTGACCTTTCCCATTTCTTTTGTTTTATCACTCTTACTTCCTCTTTTCCATTCTTCTAGCGTGAGGTCAGAGTGAGGGTAATGCATCCTTTTTGTCCTTGTATTTAGTATCAAATATTGAATCATGGCCTTACATATACTAAGCATGAGCTTTGCCCCTGAGTCACATCCTCAAAAGTTAGTTCATGCTTTTCTCGAGAGAAGAAAAATAAATCTAATGGTTACCCATTAAATAATTGCTTTTGTGAGAGTTGTGAAAAGAAGTTCTTTTCTATTCTGTCTGGCAAAGGCTAGAAATAGATTTTGACTATTACTGTTTATCTCAGAAAGTATTGCTGCCAAGCATAGAAATTGTGTAACATTTATATGTCAAGAGAATTGAGAAAGACTCTGGTAATAACCAAAATATGAAAAGAACTGGTAATAAGTAATAAGTACTTTTAGATTTTTCTATCCAAGTGATATGAGATTCAAAAAAGATACATCTGGACTAAAATGGGAGTAATCACAAATGAAAAGTAGAATTATGAGGTCATTAATACAGCACACGCCCCAGAGAAGAGCTCAGTCTCAGTTAAGCAAGCAAGAAAGTGTATTCTGAAAGGGGATTTAATATGTAAGGAAGTGTTCTAGAATAGGGATTCCTGAAGTAGGGCTGGAAAAAGTAGAAAAGAAATAGTAAATATATCCAATAGGAATGAGATGAAAAAATATCAGAAAACATGAAAATAATGGCAGAAGGGTTAATGATTATTGGATCTCTTATTTCTATGATTTTCCCCCTATTTCCCATGATAACTCAAAATCAAATCAACATGCAAATATTGATATGGAATGTAATAAAGTAGCAAATTTCACCTTCATTTTGTCTTACTATTTATCATGGAGTTATTCCCTGAAATAATGCAAACTCTGATAGGGAACTTATAGATTGGTAGGAATAATAATAGCACTAACCTCTTACATTTTTTTCCACAGAAAATATAAGCACCATTGTTACCATCACCAAAGAAATTGGAAAAGGTAAATAGAATGATTAACAGATTGGGAGTTGCATGTGGAATGTATGTGTGTTCGTTCTTCTGAAATATGTGATATCTCTAGCATGACCGAAAACTGCATCTTGATATATTATCTTGAGATTTCTATAAAATTTCAGAAGCTGATTAACTAAAATTCAGCTATCTTCAACTTTTCTTTGACTCTTACATACAACCCTTACTGCTGGGGGAAATAGCTTCATTCTCATATAGAAACTACAACCTTAGCTCCTCATCTACTATATGATGGAAAAGAAAATTATAAGCCCATGTGGGTTAGGTCTGAAAAAGTTGTAGTACAAAAATGAATTTACAGAGGGGAAATGTGAGACTAGAACAGCAAACATTCATCAATACCTATTTTTATTCTTGATTTTCTTGTTTTAAAATTCTTACTTTTCTTATCATCTGTGAAGGAGTTATATTGTTAGAATCAGTTATTTTGCCCTTTAAGAAAATATAAACTTTTGTACTATGTAACCTAGGTCCAAATGGTGCTTTCCTTCTTTATCCCATTTGTCTCTGTATGACAAAAGTTTCAGAAATTTATGTAAGTTCCAGTGGATATCAGAGCCAAGTGTGCTGTCATATTCCTGGCCCCCACATTTAAGGGGGGTAAAAACAAGAGGATAACAAGCTCAAGGCCAGACTAGACTCAAAGAAAAATGTTATTTCAAAAGATCAAAAATATAGACAACAAAAAGACAGTAGAGATCATTTGTTTACTCTGGAGTTTCAGCCTTACTGAAACCTACCTTCTCAATGGAGAATTATTAATGATCTATTTAAGTGTCTCATGAATTGAACCAATAACCAGGGTATGCCCTGGTAAGGTTGTTGTGAGGCAAAGAAAGGAAAGGTTAAATGAGCAGTGCTTAGACTATATTTCTTTCTACTCAAGAGCTCAATTATTTTTTCTCTCTCTCTCTCTTTCACTCTCTCTCATTCTCCAGAGGTAGACAGACAGATAGATAGATAGACAGACAGACAGACAGACAGACAGACAGATAGATAAAGATAGCTAGGTAGGTAGGTAAATGTGTGGATAGCTATATAGATATAGATACATATATACCTTTACATATATGTTTGTATATGTATACATATATGTATATTTACATACATATACATTCATACTCTGTATACATCTGTACATTTTTTGATAAGCTCTCAATTGAAGAAAAAACTGTCAAGGGTATTGGTTTCATAAAATTCAATTTTCCAGATGTGAAGCTTAGAAATCATAACTGAATAAAAGAAACAGTGATTTGCTCAAGCCTACAGGAAGAATAAATGGCCTAATGTAAACTTAGAAACAGGATTTTTCCAGTATCTATTGGAGCCCACCACATTCTAACTTATCTTAATTTTTTTAAAGAACATTCATTCATCCAATTCTGCATTCCCTGTGCAGGTGTCAGGTACCAGGAATGTAAAACAAATAAGACATAGTTGTTTTTTCTAGTATCCAAAAATGGGATGAGAAACAGAAACTAATTGCAATGCTAGACACTCTGCACAGAAAGGGAAATTACAATAATAGCTAACATTTATTTTATACTTGGTATTTACAAGGTGCCACGCTAATATTTTGTAAATATTAACTCATTTAAACTTGGTAATTGGCCTCTGTTGGCCATGGTATTCACATCTATTCTAGAAAAGAAAAGGAAACAATGATTCAGTGAAGATTGAGTAACTTAACCCAAGATTACAAATTAAGTATATTTTTGAAACACAAAGAAAACAAACACTTTGAGAAACTAGAGGTAGGGATAGTCAGTTGTCCAACTTAATTTCAGATACATGAATATTTAATCCAGGATATAAAGGTAAAAAGAAGAAGGAATTTATTCAAAGGATACAGAAAAAAATGTCAGAAGCCTAAGAAAGGGTCATCTTTCATGAAAAATATAGACTGAATTTCTGTGTTTGAGTAGTAGCATTTAAGATTGAAACAGGTTTGAGCCCGATTGTGAGAACTGGACTGTTTAGCTTAAGATTCTGGTCCATGTGTTTGCAGACGGCGAGAGCCACATGTGGGCCTGCTTGTGGGCTAACGGCATTTTTCTCTGGACCCTGAGCTCCTGGGTTGCCCATGCCCTTGCACCCTTCCCCATTCTCTTACTAATTGCACACATACAGGAAATAAGTCCAAGTAGATGATTTCGTATAATAACAAACTTCAAGAATATAGAGAAAAAGCCTCTGAAAAGCAACATACTAGTCACTTCAGAAGAGATATCTCAGAAGCATTAACACTATTCTACAGCCAAAGAACACTAGAATCCCTACCTTTTTTTGGCATATAAACACCCAAAAACTTATTACTTAACACACAAAAAAACTTAGCCATCTAAGTGCTGAAAAATGGGATTCCAGAGTAACTTCAAATAAAAATACAATGAACACCTACTCATCCTTAAAATACCAACATCTTGTAGGAAAAACAGAAAAAAACCCCACAAGAATCCAAGAAAACATATTTCACTTCAAGACAACCAAATCCAAGGCTTCAGATCCCACAGAGGAAACCATTGGAAGGTATCCAAGAGAAAATAACCAAGACAATGAATTTCAAAGATCAATTATAAATATGTTCAAACAGCTCCAAGAGGACATAGATAAATGCCTAAACACATTTCAAGAACACAACAAACTCAGAAAAGAAATCCAAGAAAACATAAACAAACAAGACACAAATAAAATGAAAATAGAGAGCCTGAAAACAGATCTGGAAACACTGAAAAGACCCAAGTGACCTACAAATAAATATAAAAACACTGAAAAAAAAATCCAGACTGAAACAATGCAGGAAAAAAATTTAAACAGTATGCTGAAAATTCAATAGAAAGTCTCAAAAATAGAACTGGTCATGTAGAAGACAGAGTCTCAGAACTGGAAGATAAGAGAGAAGAGGTTCATAAGTCAATGAGAGAAACAGATAAACTGAAAAACACACTTGAATGGAACATATAGTAACTCTGGGACAGAGTTCACTGGTATCCCAGAAACAGACACACAAGAGGAAGACCTATCATGTATATTCAGTGAGACATTAGAGGAACATTTCCTTGACCTAAAAGAGAGATACCTATTCTAATTCAAAAGACAAACAAAACACCAAATACTCAGGACAAAAATACTCAGGTCCCTGTGACATATGATAGGCCACAAACCAAAAATGCACATTAAAGACAAGATCCTAAGAGCTGCAAGACAAAAGGAACAAGTCGCATTTAGAGGTAAATCCATCAAAATAACAACTGGCTCCTCACTAAAAATGGTAAAAGCCAGAAGTGCCTGGAGAGACATAATTCAAGTTCTGAAGGAACACAAATGCCAACCTAGATTATTATATCCAGAAAAACTGTCAATCATAATAGAAGGTGAAAGAAAGATATTCCATGGTGAAACAAACTAAAAGACTATATGTTCATTAAACCAGAGTTACAGAGAATACCGGAAGAAATGTGCAAGATGAAAAGAAGGATAAACACATCAAAGAAGCTAAAGGGAATAAATAATATCAGCACAAGAGCTGAATGAGGGACAAAAACAGCAAAGACCACAAGATCAACAAAATGTCAGGAAGCATTAAACACCTTTTGATAATAACTTTAAATGTCAATGGGCTCAACTCCCCAATCAAGAGACACAGGCTTATAACTAAGATCAAACATCATGACCCATCAAGTCTCTGCCTCCGAGAAACACATCTCCCCTTGAAATATAAATACTTTCCCTAGGTAAAAGAATAGTCAAATGAACTCCAAGCAAATGGAAAAAGGAGACAAGCAGGAATTGCCATCTTGATATCAGACTTCAAACTAAAGCAAATCATATGAGATACAAAAGTATACTACATTTTAGTAGGGAAAAAATTCCACCAAGAAGATCTTACAGTCTTAAATATATATGCACCAAACAAGGAAGCACCAAAATTCATCAAAAAACACTACAAGAATCAAAACAATTGATCAACCCAAATACAGTAGTAGTTGTAGGAGACTTCAATACCCCAATCACACCATTGAACAGATCAATGAGCCAGAAGCTAAACAGGGAATCATTGGAGTTGAATGAAGCCATAAATCAAATGGACCTTACAGAAATCTACAGAACATTTCATCCAAACACTAAAGAATACACATTCTACTCAGAAGCTCATGGGACATTCTTGAAAACAGACCATATACTAGTACATAAATGCATTGTTATATACAGAAACCCAAAATCATTCATTGCATACTATCTGACCATCATGGAATAAAGGCAAGAATCTACAACAAAGGAAACAATAGAAACCACATAAACTCATGGAAATTAAATAACACATTTTTGAATGAGGAATGGGTCAAAAATTTAAATAAAACAGGAAATTAAAAACTTCCTTAAAGCAAATGAAAATGAAGATACAACCTACCAAAACCTATGGGACACATTGAAAGCAGTTCTAAGAGGAAAGTTTATAGCACTAAATGCCTTCATCACAAAAAAGGAAATACCCTAAGTAAATGGCTTAATGTTACACCTTATTAAAAAAGGAGCAAACCAATCTTAAAAGTAGCACATGGGAAGAAATATCTAAGATCTGATCAGAAACCAATGAATTGGAACTGAAAAAGACAATAAAAAATCAATGAATCAAAAAACTGGTTTTTTGAAAAGATAAACGAGTGACAAGCCCTTCACTTCACTAACCAAAAGAAGAAATCATGGTCAAATCCACAAAAACAGAAATGAAGAGGGTGAAATTACAATAGGTATTGAAGAAATTTAGAGAATCATAAGGACATACTTTAAAAATTTATACTTTTAAATTGGACAATATAAAGGAAGTGAATGAATTCCTAAACATATATGACCACCAAAATTGACTCTATGAAATATATACATTAAACCAGAAAATAACAAGAGATGAAATTGAAACAGAAATTTTAAGTTTCCCAACTTAAAAAAGCCCAGGACCAGAGTGATCTAGTGCAGAAGGCTTGGTAGCAAGTCTTCCAAGGAGAACTAACTAACACCATTAGTTTTCAAATTATTCCATAAAATTGACAAAGAAGGGATAGTCCCAAACTCTTTCTACGAAGCCAGTATAACTCTGATCCAAAGCCAAACAAAGACACATCAAAGAAAGAAAATTATAGGCCAATCTCACTAGTGGACACAGATGCAAAAATCCTCAATAAAATTCTAGCAAACTGAATCCAAAAACATATGCAATTTACATTATTGATTATTAACATTCGTAAATCAATAAATGTGATTCACCATATTATTAGACTCAAAAACAAAAATCATGTGATTTTCTCAATAGACTCAGAAAAGGCCTTTGACAAAATTCAACATCCTTTCATGATAAGAGCTTTGGAGAAAACTGGAATAGATGGAACCTATCACACAACTTGATAAAGGCTATATATGACAAACCTAAAGCAAGCATCACCTAAATAGGGAAAAAACTGAAGCATTCCAACTGAGTTCAGGAACGAGACAAGAATATCAACTATCACCACTCCTGTTCAGTATTGTACTTGAAGTCCTAGCTAGAGCAATAAAGCAAGAGAAGGAGATTAAAAGATACATATAGGTAAGGAACAAGTCAAAGCATCCCTATTTGCAGATGATATGACTCCTCCAATAAACTGCTCGAATTAATAACAATTTCAGTAAAGTAGCAAGCTACAAAATCAGCATGCAAAAATCAGTTGCCTTCTTATATACTCAAGACAACCAAGTTGAGAATGAAATGAGAAATGGAATAAAGTTAACCAAGGAAGTAAAAGATCTTTATAACAGAAACTATAAATCATTGCTGAAAGAAATTAAAGAGTATTCCAGAACGTGGAAAAACCTTCCTTGCTCATGTATCAGTAGGATCAATATTGTGAAAATGAACATCCTACCCAAGGCAATATACAGATTCAATTCAATTCCAATCAAAATTCTAATAATCTTCACAGAAATGGAAAAAACAATCTAAGAATTCATATGGAAGAACAAAAGACCAAGATTAGCCAAAACAATTTTGGGCAACAAGAAAACTGACAGAAACATCATCATCAACAAGCGGTGCTGGGAAAATTGTGATCTTTTATTCTTCTACATGTAGAAGAATAAAAATTGACAGTTGTCTCTCTCCTTTTGCAAAAATCAACTCCAAATGATTCAGAGACCTTAACATTAAATCCGGAAACCTGAAACTGTTAGAAGAAAGAGTAGGAAGTACCATTGAATTAGTAGACTTTAGTAAAGATTTCCCAAACAGAACCACAACTGCCCAGGAAGAAAGACCAATAATCAATAAATGGGACTTAATGAAATTAAAAAACTTCCATTCTGCAAAAGAAACTTTTAAATCAGCAAAAAGACAACCCACAGAATGGGAGAAAATCTTTGCTTTCTATGAATCTGATAAAGGATTAATCTCCAGAATATACAAAGAGCTCAGAAAATGAAACACTAAGTCAGCAAACATTCTAATTAAAAAAATGGTCCCTGGAGCTAAACAGGGACTTCACTCAAAAAGAAACTGAAATGTCAAACAAATATCTTAAAAGATGCTCAACTTCCCTGATCATCAGAGAAATGCAAACTAAAACTACACTATGATACCATCTTACCCCAGTCAGAATGGCCAAGATTAAAAAATATAACCAATAGAGAATGCCAGCATAGATATGTTGAAAAGGGAACACTTATTCACTGCTGATGGGAGTGTAAGCTAGTACAGCCTTTTTGGAGATCAGTGTGGTGGTTCCTCAGAAAATTAAAAATGGAACTGCCATATGACCCAGGTATACCACTCCTAGAAATATTATCAAATGTCTCTACATTTTACTGTAAAAACACTTGTTCATCTATGTTCATTGTAACTCTATTCACATAGCAAGAAATGGAATCAGCCAACATGTCTATTGACAGACAAATGTAATAGAAATGTGGTATATATATGCAATGGAATACAATTCAGCCATTAGAAAGGATGAAATTATGGAATTTCCTGGTAAATGAATAGAACTGGAAAATTTAATATCAAATAAAGTATCTCAGACACAGAAAGATAAGCACCACATGTTCTCTCTTATATATAGATGCAGTAATGATATTCTTGTCAATGTATTTGGTTTAGAATTATTGTATGAGCCAGAAAATTCAAAGGGGACAAATGAATAGGAAGATGGGAAGGAGTGGATAGGGTGAAACCTTTTAATGTGGAGATCTAGGATGCCAGGGCATGTATAGTGATGGAGGGAATAATTGGGAAAAATACGTAGGGAAGAATGAGGGGATGGGATACAGGAGGGATGGAGGGACTTAGAAAAACTCTAAGATTGTGGTAGGTAACCCCTCATGTGCTAATAATATGTCAAAAATGTCTTTTAAAGAAAGAAACAAGAATAGGTAGCCCCTATGCAAAGGAGCACAGAATGAGAAAAACAGGGCAAAACAAAACAAAACAAAAAAGACCAGAGCCGATATACTTCATACCCAGTGACAATTAGAGATATACTAGAAATAACAGGAGGGTAGCACATTCTGATAAAATATTGGTCAGAGATGTCTCAAAGGTCCCCAAACATTATAGGCTTTTGCCACTACTCTTCGTTGCTCACCAAAAAAATTGCCAGTAAAACCTTACTACTGAAGATGCAACACAAGTGGATCATGGAACATGGGAAAAATGCATCAAATAGAACCAGTCTGAGAAATTCCTCCTTTCTGGAAAGCTTACACAGTACCAAGGACTACTGTAGAGGCTACCAGGGGAGATAAATAATCACAGGCCTCATCAACTCATGAAAGCTGTCAGTTGCAATAAAAATCACCATGGCAGCAGGAGAACATCATTGGCATGAGTTTCAAAGAGAAAAGGAATAGCTTTCTGATTGAACTAAAGACCTACTTAGCAGAACGGAACACATTCTTGTTACTGTTACCTACAATAAGAACCTAAAAAAATGGAAGGAAATAGACCAATAGGGAAACACAGCCAATGAACACATAGGTAGGAAGACAGTACACCAAACTTCCCTGTAAAAAGTTACTAATTATATTCATAGATATAAAGAGTACTCAGCCTAGAAATTTTCTTCTACAAGTGAGATAGAGAATCTCAACACTTTAAAAGGATGTAGCCTAGGCCAATAGAAGAGCAGTGACGTGGACAAAAATGGCCAGCCAGAATGCAGTGTACCTGTGACCTGGCTATGGTCACCCAGAATCAGGCCAATCTATTTTCTTCCTACCCTAAGGCTTGGGAAACCTCACCAAAGCAGGAGATTGTAAGGACCTAAAGATCAAAAGTTCACTGTTGTACTGGACATTCCATTGAAAGCAAGGATGCTGCATCCAGGAACTCATAGCAGTAAGACTTGTCTTTACCAGACCTGCATAATGTTTAAAAACCAACATGTCCCCACAGACTATAAGGAACTAAAGAGAGATAAGAACACACAGGGGAAATCTTAGGGACTAGAGCTGGATGAGTGAAGGGAAACACCTCTATCAGTGGGGTGACTTGAACAGGGACAACCTGGTATGCCACAGAGGCCTGAACCTCCACAAGAGTAGACAAGCCAGAGGGACTCCTGGGATCCATAGAAGTGGCCAGTTAGTAAGGTGGGAGGTAGTGTAATATATTGATGAGGGTAATGGAGGGTAATAGAAGGGAAAGGGATGGTGAGAAGCAGGGATTAGTACTCAATATGCTTGTAAAACTAAAAAATAAATTTAAAAAATGGAAAAAAGTTTCTGTAGGTCATTTGGAAAGCCCTAAACAGGACATTTATATTATCCATAAGGCTCAGAGAACATTATGAAACAGTAGGCAGAAATACTGTAAGATTCAGAAGACAGAAAAACGAGCCATGGAATTCTGTCTTGTCCTCTAAGCTTGACACAACCATTACAATCATGTACTCACAGCAGCTGTGGTTGCCTGCACTGGCTCTGCAAAAGACTGGGCCTGTCATTAGTCATTCTTGCTCATGGGGATGACTCACGGGACATACCCCTCCCTAATAACTATTGACTTCTAATGGATTCTGTAGAAGGGAAGTCACTGTGTTCAGCTGTGTACCCAATAGATACAATTGAACAGTTACAAACCCATGACCATGAAGAAGGCCCTCATTAAAATCATTTGTTTTCAAAACAAAACAAAACAAAACAAAGACATACATGTGGCAAAATAATTTGTAGGGAGGGGTTATTTATAAGGTTGAGGAGAATAAGACAGGTTCATGGGTGAGAATAATCAGAATGCCTTATATACATGAATAAAATTATCAAGGGACAGATTTAATCAAGAAAGTTCATGTGAAAAGAAGCTAACACAAATTATCAGCAACAATCTCTGTGACATTTGAGTCTACATGACCTACAGTGTTGGGATACAGAAACACATTTAGGCTGCTATCACATTCTAATTGTAAAAATGATCATTGGTAATCTGGCTTGACACAGTCTTCTGTGTGGAATTTTCCTTATGGTTTCTAATTCTTTGCGCTGTATCCACACAGACTAAGTCCAGTCTCTCTCCCTCTCTCCTCCCAGTGTAGATATTTAGATATTCAAGGACAACTATCAAGGGTTTCTGACCGTGACTCTTAGTTCTTTTCACTGGTGAATGGGGTGTCATTGATTCTCAAGTAGACTTGTGGTTATTTATGCTTCTCCTGTTATCTCTAATTTCAGAGTCTATCATTACAAGCTGGCATTTTGAAGTATAGGAGCAGATCTTTTGTCCTATGCATGGATAGACATCTAAGGGATGTGTGTAAAAGGTGATCACATCCATAGTTACTCATTTTCTTCCTCTATT
Source organism: Typhlomys cinereus (assembly GCA_023101885.1). Lineage (NCBI taxonomy): Eukaryota > Metazoa > Chordata > Mammalia > Rodentia > Platacanthomyidae > Typhlomys > Typhlomys cinereus. Next base: position 2,098,882 of record JALPQD010000012.1, read on the forward strand.
TCAGAAGCAATCCTAAGAGACATTGAAGAAGGCAATATGAGGATGCTGGGCATGATGCTACCCATAAAGGATGTTGAGATTCTAGTGTGTGTTTTGATTGCCATGGGTGTTATCCTCATGCTTGTTGCTCTGACTCTTGGTGGTATAATCTGGTACCAGCATCGGCAAAGAAAGCTACGGCGCAACAGACGATCCATTCTCGATGATAGCTTCAAGCTTCTGTCTCTGAAGCAGTGATAGCCGAAGCCTGGAAGATATCCTCAGAAAGAACATTTAGAATGTACTAACAATCTCTCAGAAGACAACAGACTAGTGGTTAACTATTGTCAAAGGGCTTGTGAGTGACGGGGGGGCAGAGAATAAAATCAAAATTGTCTGAGCATTTATTTATTTTTGTGGATATCATATGCTCTCTTTTTTTCTTTCTTTTCTTAGTCCACTTGGCAATTGGGACCACCAGTCAAGTATCATGTATCCTATACCACAGATTTCGAATGTTAGATTATATCAATCTTTGATTCCTGGAAAGTTGATATTTCTATTAACTTATCATAAAAGCTCATTAATTAGGTTTTTATTCACACAACCTAGACAAGTATACATTTTTAAAAGATGCCGAAGAGTCACAAAGATAACCTGTAACTAGACTAAAGATGAAAAATACAAAACTAGATGGGAAATGTGAGGTAGAGAAGGAATGGGATTCCAAATTATATGTTGATTCTCTTAGACAATGTACTATTTTTATAGAAGTAAATGATGTCTTGCAGCTGCCATGAATACCTGTAACTTCAACCCAGATATACCTGCAAACTTTCAGGTTCCTACATAGTGGTAATAAAAGGAATGTTGAATGTCTTTTCCATGTTTAAGATAGCAAATCCTGCCCATTAGAGTACTTATTAAAAGAAAAACTGAATTTAGTGACTTTAATGATCCCCATGGTATCTAGAAGGCGATATTGCATTTGAAAAAAAAAAAAAGACTCTCAGGAGTTTGAGAAAGCTTAGTGTTTATCTGTGTTCTTCATGGATTCTGAAGGTTTGTTGTTCTGGCTCTTGGTTGTATAGTCTGGTACCAGCATTGGCAAAGAAAACTACATGGATACTGAATATCTAAAGACATTATCCATGTCATAGGGGGAAAGATAATGGGATTTCAAAGTAAGTGTGCAGTTCACGACACCCCTCAATCCCTTCTGTACTTCATAGCAATATCTCTTAGATCTTTCTGAAGCCTTGATTAGAAAACATATATAGGACATTGAATAAGGAAGGAATAGGGTAAGATAGCTCATCCCCTTTGCAGTTTCGTTAATATTACATGTAATATTACAGTATTATATAACAAATGGAGAATGAAAGGAGTATAAGGGGTATTTGCAAGTCCATAAGCTTCTTTATAGAATAGATGTTCCCTGTAGGGAACACTCAAGCTAGAGATCTCCATTTCTTGAAGATGGATGTCAAGGGCTATTCCTCACAGTCTCAGTTGCCTGTGCCTATGCCAGCATAGATGCCAGCCTATGCCATTATAGTTGTAGGCTGACTCCTGTTGACTTTCCCACCAGGGGCAGGGATGGATCTTGTTCTGTCTGGAATTGGGATCAAGGGCAGAGGTGTTTTTACATATTCCTTCCTGTTGTTTGGAAGCCATCTAGATATTGATTAGCACACCTAAAGGACAGGCACAGAGTTTTATCATTGTAATTGTGTCACCATTTTCCTGACCTATCAGCCACCTGTTCTTTCCCCACAGTGAATAGGACCATTAGGGCTTTATTGATATGTCTAAGGATTGGCAGGGCTATATTGTTGATGGTAGTCCCACCTAACCTAGTGTTGACCTTGCCCTGGTAGTTTGTCTACCACTATTGATGTCATCACTCTGTGCAGTGTTACAGACATCACTCCTTGTTTCATGGTATATAAGGGATTAGGTTCCATAATAAACTTGACTTGGTTTTCAGCCTTTCCAAGATCCACTCTGATCCAGCCTAATTTAATTCTTGCTCATCCTCCTATGGAACCTATTGGGATTTCAAAGTAAGTGTGCAGTTCACGGCACCCCTCAAATCCCTTCTTAGATCCTTTCTGAAGCCTTGATTAGAAAACATATATAGGACATTGAATAAGGAAGGAATGGGGTAAGATAGCTCATCCCCTTTGCAGTTTCCTTTGTTGGAACCGAGGTTCCCTTTTGGGCCCCTTACCCAGACCCCCGAAGGAGACACGAGGACCACCGAGTTGCTGTAAGGACAAGAGGCAAGATTTATTATTTAAATCTAGCGCGCGCCAGGACCGCCTCCCTGCTCAGGCAAAAGAGAACGGCCCCGACTGAATTTGGGGCAGGGTTTTTATAGGAAAGCAACTACATTTGAGCAAATACATGCAGTAAAAATTCCACTACACACAGGGAGGTTGAGTCGGTTCACAGATGTTCCAGCCGATAACCTCGCCCCGGGCGGTTCCTGGCACGCCCAGGGAGAGAAGTTCAAAGAAGTTCAAAAGGTGAGATATGCAGGCAGGCTCTGGTCAGCCCACCCGCGGTGAGTTGTCGCCTGCAGGAGTGTTTGCCGCTGGCGGGAGATTTGAATTTTTCGCTGGTGGGAACTTGGGCTTCACAGCGGGAACCTGAGTTCCACATTCCCCCCTTTTCTTTTGGCGGAATTTTTAATCTTAAAAAATATGGTTAGAGGGGAGACAGGGGAGGCCGAGCCAACTATATGGGAACTGGGGCGACGACCGCTCTAACTTCTTCCTGCTGGAAAGGGTCGGTGTCCTGGGGTCGTGATGGCTCGGCCTCTTGTCTCTGGAAGGGAACAGGACATTGTTATCGTAGGGATTCCTTTTCTTCCGCCCTAGCATGTTCATAGGCATATTGTTGCCTCAATACCATAATTTGGACAGCGTTTAGCCTGTCCTTGACAAAGGCAAGAAGTCTATTAATGATGTGAGGTCCAAGAGTTAGCATGATTATTAGTATTAAGAGGGGGCCGGCTAAAGCTGATAGCAATGTCGTGAGCCAAGGGGAGCTATTAAACCATGTCTCAAACCATCCCGGTGGCTGTTCTAGTTGTTTCTGCCGATTTTCTAAATTTTCTCTGACTTTAGCTAAACTTTATTAAACTTTTTGCCGACCTATGTCTCTGGTTTTAACTCTACAGCACAAACTGTCTTTCTTGGGTGCCTCAGGCCAGAGCTGCAGCCTCGAGACCAGGGCTCCCCTGGATCAGGTGAGGCAAGGAGTCAGCAGAATGGAGAACAAAAACAACTCTCTTGGCTTAGTGAATCTGGACCCGTTTACTGTATCCCAATGCTTGAGGATAATGCCACTTAACAGAAATATTCTTTCAGTATTTGCAAATCTAGCCAGTCTATAATGCTGCACCAGATAGCCAAGAGGCTGAGCCCACATACTTGTAATAGAGACTGCATTTTCTGTAATCCATGGTTTTCTCTTCTAATACCTTTGGTGCGTCTAGAACCAGAGCCACGTGGATGACTTTATAACAGTGCTAAACTATTTTATTCTACTAAGCCTAATCCTTGAATATTCGGGCACTCAGGCATGTAAACAAAGGAATGCCTAAAAAAGCATCACTATTAAGCATATAAGGAATCTCAGTAGTTACTTTGTGAGTGCAGTGAGCCTGTCATTTTCTTGATCTTAAACATTTTAGTAAAATCAAAAGTTGACAAAAGCCTAGGAAGGAAGTTGAGCACTAGAATTTTGTGCTCCTTTGTCTATTAACATAGAAACAAAGAGGCTTCCCATTTGCATGTTAAACCCAAGGTTCTCATGAGATGCTCAACCTGGCACTTTTGGGCTACCTTTTGCTGGATATCAGAGGCAAACTCCTTTTCCATCGGAGGGAAGCTATAAGCTTCAGGCCATTACATTGATCTCCACCGGGGTGTTCGACCCCTGGGCCCTGGGGTTCAGGGGGCAATCTTTCCTCCAGTGGAAATTCCCATGTTTGGGACATAGGCCATATGAAAGCTTTCTGTGCTCACAACAGTCTCAAAGCGCCCAGTCTGGTCATATTCGAAGCATCTTTTTTTTTTTTTACTTTTCCCCTGTCGGGAGGGGTCCTGGGTTGATCTGCTTGGGGTGCCTGTTTAACCTACCCCTAAGGCAAATGTCAAGTTTCGATTCCTTTGCTTTCTGGTTCTTTCTCTTTCTTTTCTCTCTTTTTTTTTTTTTTTTTTTTTTTTATACTAAGTCCTAGGTCACCTGTCCTATTTTTAAAGTCCTAGGATAAACAGAAACAAAGGATTCTACCTCCAAGACAGAAATGAAAGCTTTCTGATGGTGCCAACCTCTCTCTTACAGATGATGGGGATCTATTTCTCTCAACAGATGAGAGCCCTGTTGTCCTCCACATGAGAGTTTACTTCCTCCTGACAGATGAGGACTTTGGCTGACATGGAAGCTAAATGAAATTCCTGTCTGTTTCACCTTAGTCTTGAGGGCATTGAGAGGCAAAGCTTTTCTTGAGTTACTAGCTGGTATTTTTGGTACAAATGTTTATAGCCTCTTAACTTTCTAGTTGGATGGCATTATAATTTAAAGATCTTTCTGGGACCATCTCTTGTCTAAGATGTATACAGGGCATGTCTGAGAATATGCTATGACTTGACCCTCTTTTAGGTTGGTAGAACTAAGCATTCACAATTTCTAGATAGTCCCTGGACACAGGAAGGGGAAATCTCTCTCTTTTGGCTTCAATTAGTGAACCTGGACTTGAGGAAAGGACGCGTGGCTTAGCAGAGTTCTGATAATCACTATACACAGTGTTGTCAGCAAAGACATCCATTGACACTGTCCATGGTGTGGTCCCGGGAGGCCAGCACTCCACCCAACGCCACCAGAGCCCCACCCGATGACACTAAAAGGGGAGAGTCCATGGTCCACACATGCCTGAAGCTTCCCGTATTCCCTATGCTATTTAAACTGTATGGTCATTGTCTCAGACATGAAGCATTTTCCTTACAGGGCAAACATTTTTAGGAATTTCCTTTCATTGATTGACAAGAGCTAAAGTCACATTGATCCCCACCACACGGCGCAGACAGACAAAGGATGGGAATCCCTCCAGGAGAGATCATTCAAGTGCCAGCCTGGCCACACTCTTTGCAGAGTCATGGGTGATAACTTAGCCATAGTGGGTTCAGCTATTTCGTGACTTGAGATCGGATTCTAATCCGATCCCACCCTAGACCGTATGTTATCACCATGGAAACGTAGAACTGGCCCAATCGAATCCCGTGGCTTTAAGAGATCTTAGGGATCTCGCCGTGGGACTACAAACTCGAGCACAGAGGTGTTACAGGTTTCCTACCTCAGGCCGACATTCACTCACACATTCATACAGAGGTCAAAACATTCCCTCCCTCATTTTGCAGGTGCCCTTTTCCTCCCCCTCCCGGAGAGACCTGTTCCAAAAGGTGAGTAGAGGTTGGTTTAACAGCTGGCCTTGAGTCTGCTACTCTAAGCTGCAGCTGAGGTGGCATTATCGGGCGGGGCCTCGGTTCCTCCTGCTGGTCTGATGCTGAGCAGAGTCCTGCTCTCTGGGAACCCATTTCCCAGGGAGCAGATGAGGGCCCTGTTAGGGCTGCTGTCTTATTTAATCAAAACAAACAATTGAAATACATTTGAATACATGAAGCTTAATTCTTAATTTCTGATTTTTGAAGCTCAATGCCTTTTCTTTTATGACATTTCCTTTAACCATCATCTCTAATTTTTAGTCTTCTCATAAACCTAACATTCCATAAACCTTCACAACATTCCACAAACCTTCACCACATACTTTAACATTTTTTTAAGTAATCAACTCATAAACCTCCTGCACATACTTTAACTCTCTAAGTAAGATAGCTCATCCCATAAACCCTTTTTTTTTTAAACCTTCTTTTAAACCTCTTGCACATCTAACTACCATACATATTTTCTTTCATACTTGATGGTTTTCTGTTGTTTACCCTTTAAAAAATGTCCTTTAAAAGAGGCAATAACAGTAGACCTCATCTTAAAAATCATTATATCCCAATTAAGTTAGCAAGATTGTAACAGAACACAGGAGTACACCTGGAAACAGGGAATTAGCATACATACCAGGAGAATGAAGAAATTCCAATGAATTTCTCAGAAATCAGTTTTCCTTTCTGGCTGTTAGATGTGTTGGTATTACATATGGGAAAACAAACTTTTAAAGGAATTATAAAAGTGATGTTATTAGATCCTAGGTAAAAACACAATATCATCTTTTGTGAAGCTTCATAGAAATCAAGATAAAACAAAATATTTTAGTCAGTACGTACTCAGGCCTTTTATGTTGTTCTTAAGTGTGCACGTGCATTTAAATTGAGCATGCCACATAATAAAGAGTCAAAAAAAAAAAACCAAGATGTAATTATAAGCGCGCAATAATTTGAAATGGCCATACCTTTGTTATTTTGAAACATAAAACACACATATTATGGAAAATCCAGATAACTAAGCAAATCAAAACACTTAAAGTAACTCTTAAAATGAGATCATTATAAACACAGCACAAAAAAACGACAGACAGTTCTTCTGGCCCCTCCAGCACAGGGGGGCAGAGGCTTTCTTTTCTTAAAACAAACATTTACCGCCCTAGAAAGTGGGCCATTCATCAGAACAGAGGGTGGTAAATTTCATCCCCCAGGAGGCTGGCTGGTCTGGAAGGCCGGCCACCCTGCCAGTTTCCTTTCCTGATATCCCTAACGTCCGTCCGATGGTTGATCGTCAAGTCTAGGGGCGTTGATTGAGTCTGTCCCATTGTATATTGAATTTCTTGGATACAAAAATACCCTAGGAACACAGAGAACGACACACAAACGAACCCGACAAATATCTGCAGCACCCGGTCCTTAAGCACTCGCTCGAGCGGTTTTTCTCCCGGGGAAAAAAAGAAGCCGGCAACAGAGGAGCTCGGAGGCCCGCTGCAGTTCGGGCATGTCCTCCTTCTTCAAAAAGTTTCACCATGAGCTCAATTGGGAATATACCATCCAACTGCAGCTTACTCGACAGGGTTGGGTTCAATTGGGAATATACCGTCCAATTGCCCAAGCCTTATGGGGGAGTTCAGCTGGGAATATACCGTCCAACTGAGCCCAGCTGGGAATATACCATCCAACTGCGGCTTACCCCCTGCTGCCCCCGGGGTCAGGGCGTCCCCTTTGCCCTGCGAGGTCTCGGGTACGTCTACCCACCTCTCGACGGGTACAGCCCCAATTTCGTCCCACCTAGGTGGCCTGGAAAAGAAACTGACACGAGAGACCACAGACACAATACACAAGACACAGGACAATTCAGGAGCTCCACTTACCTCCAACCCTGGTCGTCGGCTCCTCCGAGTTGGGTCAGGGGCATCCCGGACGAGCCCCCATATGTTGGAACCGAGGTTCCCTTTTGGGCCCCTTACCCAGACCCCCGAAGGAGACACGAGGACCACCGAGTTGCTGTAAGGACAAGAGGCAAGAATTTATTATTAAAATCTAGCGCGCGCCAGGACCGCCTCCCTGCTCAGGCAAAAGAGAACGGCCCCAACTGAATTTGGGGCAGGGTTTTTATAGGAAAGCAACTACATTTGAGCAAATACATGCAGTAAAAATTCCACTACACACAGGGAGGTTGAGTCGGTTCACAGATGTTCCAGCCGATAACCTCGCCCCGGGCGGTTCCCGGCACGCCCAGGGGGAGAAGTTCAAAGAAGTTCAAAAGGTGAGATATGCAGGCAGGCTCTGGTCAGCCCACCCGCGGTGAGTTGGCGCCTGCAGGAAGCAGGCAGGCTCTGGTCAGCCCACCCGCGGTGAGTTGGCGCCTGCAGGAGAGTTTGCCGCTGGCGGGAGATTTGAATTTTTCGCTGGTGGGAACTTGGGCTTCACAGCGGGAACCTGAGTTCCACACCTTAATATTACATGTAATATTACAGTATTACATAACAAATGGAGAATGAAAGGGGTATAAAGGTATAAGGATAAAGTGATTGCCTTACATAGAAAATATGATGACAAAGCTATACATTTTAAGCATTGTATTTGATGGGATTGGATAGATTTTGGTTTCATTTGAGTGTTAAATAAAAAAACCTTTGGAGATTTTACAGGAGTCTTCAGCTAAAAACTAAGTGGATAGACACTATTCATCTATTTGACACTAAATACTTCTCTACCTCCTTTGTCATGTAAATGTGCACCATTCTCCATCCTTCTTTTTCATGTTGATTACAACCACTCTGATTGCCCAGATGCAACCATTTATATATCAACAGGGCAACATTCAGTTGCCACATAATGTTGAAGGCCAACGAAGAAAACACAGACCAGAGCCTACATGGTCAATGGAATTCTGGAGAGGGTGTCTGGAAATATAAGGACCTTAGTGAGGATAGAGGAGTGCATGAATTACAAGTTATTCAATTGCTAATGATTAAGTTATTGGAAACGTGATTTATTTTGGAGCAACAGAACACCTTTTCCTATTGTTAATGTGGAGTTTAATGAAAATCAGGTCTGAAAGTCTCAGGTAATAAATTGTTATATATAACCAGAAAGTCCTTAGTGTGGTCTCAGTTACAAATATGTGACATTAAGAGTGAATATGACAAGATGATTTTTTTCTGTGATTGTGTACTTCTGCCTCTAATCAGAGTACAATATTCAAAACTGTGTATTTCAGAAGGGGATGTATTTGGGGGGGGGGCTGGGTTTGTTCCAAATGTAAATATAAGAAAGTGATTTTCTACTATTAAATGGTACTCCAATCCATTTCATATAGATAGTTTTCTTTAGGAAGGGAGAACAGAGGGGGAAAATAGAGGAAATTAAGCAAAGGCATGAGCCCATGTGAAAAACAGCATGTTTGCAACCCATCAGGAGACCGCCACATCCCCACACATTCACAAAACACTGGAAATCTATCAAAAAACTGTCTGTGGAACTTTCAAACCTAGTCCACCAATTACCACTTATCAAAGGTCAGAGAGAAATCCAATAGAAAGCTTTTATTTCTGATCCCCCAAAATTCATTAAAGAGGCACCCAGAGTTAAGACTCTTCCAAATAATATTTGGAATGGTCTTGCATCCCCTCTGGTTAGCCAGAGAATCTATACTCTCCCTGATTCTCCCAAATAAACAGGTGTTCTCTCACCATCTCCCCCATTTTTTGTTTCTCAGTAAATCTTACTAAAAGAGAAAAGCATTCAACTGTATACTGACTTCATTTCTCTATTACAGGGATGCAAGGACTTGGATTTTAAATCAGCAGCACATTAAATTCCTCAAGCAAGAAGTTCCCAGCATTAATACATTAGTGGGTCTTGTTTGTGTTCTCCCCAAAATGTTTGTTTCTACCTCCATTGTTCATTTCAATTTAAAACACAGTTTTTTGTGAGCATGGTAAGGTGGCTGAGGCCAGTACTGAAATGGGAGGACATCCAAAATTAAAGGCCAACCTGCCTCACAGAGTGAGATTCCATCTACAAACAAAATAAAAGCATCACAATGCTTGCTGCTTATACTACAATAGTTTCCTTTTAACATTACCCTCACATTCTCTCTAGCCCTCATAAATTATTTTCTAGACAGAAAAATTTTTAAAAAATGAAGTTACACTCCATATTTGTATCTTTCTAAAGAGAATTAGACCTTAAAAATAATCAAAAAGCATAAAACAAAGGGTGATAGCAGATTAGGAAGGGGCAGCAAGATTGAACTAGTTATATGACTAACATTCTAATTATTTGACCCTTTACCCAGGGCAGCTAATTTACAAAATATATACATTGTAAAAACTAGACAGGTTATAATGTTGAAAAAAATGAAAGAGAAACATCATTGTGAAATAATAGTGGGTGTTTCGTTGAAATCCAGCAGGCCACAGGAAGTTCTCACAGTGTTTTTCAAAGTGATGATAGAAAAGCACTACTAAAGTCAAATGTGGTGCTGGACGCAACTGTAATTCTATCATTAGGGAAGCAGAGGGAAAGAGGTTTGCAAATGAGGAACAACTTGGGCTATATAGCAAGTATGAAGCTACATTGCCCTCCAATTTTCTGAAGAATAAATCAAAGAAATTCTTTTTTTTCTTTTTTTCTTCTTTTCATTTAATACATTTTTTATTATTATTTCATCTCATACAAACTTAATAGACACAGCAGTTACCTCCCTCCTCCTCCCCCCAAACCCCCTGCTCCCCCTCCCCTCACCCCTCTCTCCCCACCCCCCAGTGCCTCCCGCCCCAAATCCCAGAGAGTCCTTTCTTGTGCATGCCTGACTCTCCTCTGGACCCTCCTCTCCGATGACGTACAAGGACCCAGTGGCATTTCCCTGAACCCTTTTCCGTGTCCCCCTTAAGCATAGGAACGCTGCTGTGGCTGCCAATCCCTTGCCTCCAAGGATCTTGGTGCCTTTAGCAGATGCTAGACTTTGTGAGGTCAATAGTGTGTTGGACATTGCGCAGGGCATGCAAAGTCCAATTATGATTGCTTCGGCCTTAACTTGTGTGGAGTATCTTGCAAATCATTGCTCCTCCCATCCTTTTGCTCTTACACTCTTACTGCCCCCTCTTCCGCAAATGTCCCTAAGCTTCAGGATGGGGAGAGATTAGTCTTGCGTAGTTCTAGGTGGTTGATATAGAGTCTGTGAAGTTCTGGATAGTGGATTGTTGATTTTCTTTTGCAGTTTTGCTGCTCCTGCAATGCCCTTCACTCCATCCTGCTGGGCACTATATGTCACCCCCTAGCCAGAGACAAAAAGCTGTTAAACTGGAGTCTTATTATAAGAGCACATTCAAGGGTAGATGTAATAAAAGTAGGAAACCTCAGCGAGGGAGGGGTCAATCATCCATTTGCAAAATGGTTACTTTTTTAAAAAAATTTTTTATTATTATTATTATTTATACTGTGCGCATGTGCGTGTGTATTTGCGCGCGCGTGTGTGTCTGTGTGTCTGTGTGTGTATGTGTCTGTGTAGGTGTAGAACCATGGACGAATTCGGGAACCACCATGGACGTCTCCACCTCCTTCTGCCCCGGGATTCAAAGGCTCCGCCGTACCAGGACCAGAAGCACAGGCTGCCCCTGCTTCTGCCCGGCGTCTATACGTGGGATCTGGGATCCGAATTCAGGACCTTCTGCCTGCAAGACGGAGGCTCAACCCCTGAGCCACCTCTCCAGCCTGCAAAATGGTTATTTTTTATCTGTCAGACTATATGCCCTCCCCTTCTGTTGAGATCATACCCCCTTAGTTGTAAATGATCAGGAACGAACATCTGTGGACTTAACCAGGTGTCACATTGCTTACTTGCAGTCCTTGATGGAGGCCTATTTTCTCTACTGTAACATGGTCATTTCTCTCCTTGTTTGTGGTGTGGCCCTCCAACCCCATCCTTCCTGTTCATAATCCTTGCAATTACTGTAGGTAATACATAGATTTACCTATGAGTGTCTCAAGGTGGGCTGGGTAGGTTTGGTACTAGGAGCCACCTATTAGGGAGTACATACAGTGCTTAATTTTCTGGGTTTGGGATACTTCACTTAATATAATTGTTTCTAATGACATCCATTTCCCGGCAAATTCCAGTAATTCATCCTTTTTGATGGCTGAGTAGTACTCCATTGTATAGATGTACCACTGTTTCCTTATCCACTCGTCAACTGTTGGACATTTGGGTTGATTCCACGACTTTGCTATTGTAAACAGTGCTGCTATGAACATGGTCGTGCTTGTGCTATCGAGGTGAACCTCTGCTGTATGGGGGGTTATTCCCAAAAGTGGAATCGCAGGGTCATATGGCATTTCAATCTTTAATTTCTTTAAGAATCTCCAGACGGCTCGCCAGAGTGGCTGTATGAGCCTGCACTCCCACCAGCAATGTAGGAAAGTTCCCCTCTCTCCACATCCTCTCCAGCATTTGTTGTTGTTTGTGTTGTGGATTTTTGCCATCCTGACCGTGGTGAGATGATATCTCAGGGAAGTTTTGATTTGCATTTCCCTGATGGCTAAGGAAGTGGAGAATTTTTTAAGATATTTGTTAGACATTTTAATTTCATCCCTGGTAAAGTTTCTTTTAAGTTCCAGGGCCCATTTTTTAATTGGGCCATTGGTTTCCTTGATGTTTAGTTTTCTAAGTTCTTTGTGCACTCTGGACAGCAGAGCTCTATCAGATGTGTGGTTAGTGAAGATTTTCTCCCATTCTGTGGGTTGCCTTTGAGCTCGTGTGACAATCTCTTTATCTGAACAGAAGCTCTTTAATTTCACAAGATCCCAACTGCTGAGAGTTGGTAGCAGTGACTGTGCCATTGGATGTCTGTTTAGGAAATGTTGGCCTAGCCCAATCAGCTCAAGGGAGTTCCCTATCCATTCAGTTATGATTTTTATAGTCTCTGGCCTGATATCAAGGTCCTTGATCCATTTGGAATTAAGTCTTGTACATGGTGACAAGTACGGGTCCAGCTTTAATCTTCTGCATGTGGAGATCCAGTTTTGTCAGCACCATTTGTTGAAGATGCTGTTCTTTTTCTATTGGATTCTTTGGGCCCCTTTGTCGAAGATCAAATGGCTGTAATTTTGAGGGCTTATATTTGGGTCTTCAATCCTTATCCTTTCATCTGTGTGTCTATTTTGGAGCCAGTACCAGGCTGTCTTTATAACTATGGATTTGTAATATAGAATTAGGTTTGGTATGGTAATACCTCCAGCAGTGTTTTTGTTACTCAGGATTGTCTTTGCTATCTTGGGTCCTTTGTGCCTCCATATGAACTTTGAGATTGTTTGGTCAAGTTCTTTGAGGAATTGCTTTGGGATTTTAATTGGTATACCATTGAATTTGTATATTGCCTTTGGTAGGATGGTCATTTTTACGATGTTGATTCTGCCAATCCAGGAACAAGGGAGGTCTTTCCACCTTCTGGTGTCTTCTGCTATTTCTTTCTTTAGGGTTTTAAAGTTTTCATTGTAAAGGTCTTTTACCTCCTTGGTTAGGTTTATACCAAGGTATTTCATTTTGTCCATCTGACTACATGTCTGGGGTCTCCTGGGCCCTCCTCCTTGCCCCAACCCAGAATGTACCCATCATTCAATTTAGTGTATGTTGTAGGGAAACGGGTTATGACATGAGGCAAGACTAGCCGCTCACCAACCACCACTTGCTCTTGCTCACACTCATCTGATTCCCTAGCAACTTTAGGAGGTCTGGTGTTATTCATGGTTACTAGCGAGGAATGATTACCCATGGAATGCAGCAAGAGACAAAGAAATTCTTATGAACGGAAAGTGCATGATAAAATATTCTAAAAGGAAATAAGGAAAGAAAAAGTCAAAGTTATCCTAAATGAAGAAATAGAAAGATCTGAAAAATACAGTCAATTAATGGTGTCATTGTTTGCATGTGAATTGTTCCAAGCAAGCTCATGTGTTTGCAGTCTTGGTGTTTGGAAAAATAATGGCACCTTTGGGAGGTGGGAACTTCCTGGAAGAAGGCAGGTCACAGGGGGTAGGCCTTGAGGTTGGATAGCCACACCCTGCTTTCACTAGTAGGCTGCTCTATCAGTCTGCTGCTTATTCTCTCTGCCTTTATGATGGACGTGACCTAGGATGCCTCCTATGTTAGGCATGGTACAGCTAAGACAGGACTTTTATAGCATTGAATGTACTCATTAGAAAACTGGCAAATTTAAAATCTATAATCTAAGCTTGCACTTTAGAAAACTAAAAAATAAGAGCCAGTGAAATAAAAGTGAAAGAAATGACAAGATGACTCAACAAGTAAAGGTACGTGCCATTTTGAGTGACAACTGAAGACTGATCTCTAGGGTCCAAATGATGGAAGAAGGGAACTGACTTCCAAAAATTGTCTTCTGAGCTCAATATATGAGCCACTGTACTAGCTTGCTCCCTCCTTTTCAATAAATAACATATTTATAATGATTACTCTTTCTTTTTATAATGGTTACTCTTAACTGTTGCTGTGAGAGAATACCCAAAGTCAAATAACTTAAGGGAGAAAATGAAATTTATTCACCTTAGTGATTGATCCAAAGGGGAGATACAGTCTTTTATAGCAGGTAGCTTGGCTTGCTGTGTGAAGCTGAAGACAGGCTATGTCACTGGAGAGTCTCCTCTTCTTAGTCTTCTGTGATTCCTTTTGTCTGGTCCACTACTGAGAGGTTCCAGTGAGATCTATGGAGGTTCAGATCAGATTTAGGACTGTTCTTTGTATTATCCAGATAATCTCTTCAGATTGTCTCAGCTAATCTTTATTAATGCTAGGTGTGTCAAGTTAACGCCCAGGATTAACTATCACAATATTCAAAAGATTAAAGAATTAGAGCAGAAATCAAAGTGAAATGAATAATCAATACTTATAAATCAAAAAAAGAAATTAAGACTATGTTTTATTAATATTCAATAAACTAGGAAACCATGGTGGTTATATCAGAATAGAAGATAGTACTGTAAGCATAACAACCCTTTGGAGAATAAATAACTGATGCTGTGATCAACTCCATAGTGATAAAGTTGAAAACCTACATGACCTACAAACATTCTTTGAAATAAGTAATCTGTTAAAATTTACAAAAGAAATAAACGATTTGAAAAGCCCTCTATGTATACAAAATGAAATAATAATTAGCAATTGTCATAGTCAAATGCAAGTGTCGGGGGCTAGAGAGGTGGCTCAGGGGTTACTCCTCTGCCTTGCAGGCAGAAGGTCCTGAGTTCGGATCCTAGACCCCACGTATAGACGCCAGGCGGAAGCGTGGGCGGCCTGCGCTTCTGGTCCTGGTAGGGCGGAGCCTGTGAATCCCGGGGCAGAAGGAGGTGGAGGCATCCATGGTGGTTCCCGAATTCGTCCGTGGTTCTACACACACACACACACACACACACACACACACACACACACGCGTGCGTGTGCGGGCACATACGCACACACGCACAATTGAATAAATAAAAAAAAATTTAAAAAAATGCAAGTGTCAACTTGATGGTTGGGGGTTCAAGTTCTAGGCACATTTGTAAATAATTAGTGATTGAGTTAGGCCCCAAACAAGCCTGCAAGAGATTTTCTAATTGATGGGGAAGCTCAGCCCATGATGAGTGGGGCTGGTCTTTGGGCCAGTGAATAAGATGGAGGGAACTGGTTGAAGAAGTTGGCATCCTTTGATATACTTGGTAAGGCATGCTAGTCTGGCAAGTAAAGACCGTCCTTTCTCAGCAGTCCTGTGGATTTGATGTGATCAGTTCCTTTGGATCCTATGAGCTCTCCTTCCAAGCTGGAAAGGAACGATAACCAAGAATCATGAGTCAAAATGAAAACCCCTTGTTCCTTTAAGCTATTTGTTTGTGACTTTATTAGCAACAATGCAGAGCAACTGCAACAGCAATATTCCAAAAGTGAAAGCACTAGGCTCAAATAGATCCAATACAAACATTTAAAGAAGCAGTTATATCAGTTCACTAGTCCCTTCCAGAAGAGAAAATAATTCTTAAGTCATAGTACATGAATGAAATTACCCTAGTATGAAACAAGTCATGACCAAATTGGTTTTGTTCTAGGTATACCAGGTTTATTCAATATTTGAAAATCAATTAATGTCAAAGCATGAAATCAACTGATGTGAAAATATATGTGAAATTTCCACATACCCATTTATGATCAAAACATAAGCAAATGAGGAATAGGGAACGTAGGGAGTGTTACCATTTCCCTTCATATTGTTGATAAATACTGGATCAAAAAAGCATGTGAATAAAAAGTTTTATCTTTGCTTACAGTTCTGGTTATAGTTCATAGTCCAGCTTAACAAAAAAGTTCATATCAATACCAGGAGCCAAGTAAACTGACCATGCCATATCCACAGGAATTGTTGAGAAGAAAAAAGCTAAACTTAAGGTATAGTTTTTGCTCACTTGCCAGACTCTGAGCCTGTCAATGTATGCTAAACTATGCCTAAAGTAATGAACTAGCTCTCTCCATCTTATCCACCTTTCTAAGTCGTATCCATTATGGGCTGGATCTATTTGTATCAATCAAAAATATTCCACAGACTTGTTCAAAACTTGACTTAACTACAAATTCTCTACACCTATGCCAAAGTCGCTCTCTCCAGCTGTCAAGCTGACACATGTATCTAACTGATAAAGGATGCAATAATGTTTCTTTTCTACTGCCTTCTTGGTATACACAGGGCTTGTAAATGGTATACACAGGGCTTGTAAAGATCTCTCATCTACTTTACCTGGTGTTAGAACTATTGATGACTCTATAAGAGAAACTCCTTAGTCCATAATGCCTCCCAATTACCCTTGGACTATACCTGAGATCAGAAGATACTTCTCTGTTTCACTGGGAAAAAGCCAAGTCATGCCTACTTGAGATTAGAAAATCATGGGCAACTTTTCTCAAATTTGTAATACCAAAGTATAAGTTTTCATGGAATCATTTCATGGTCTTACTAGATTTTTATATTAATGGGAATGAAAGAATGAGTAATTAATTTAAATTATCACAAAATAACAAAACTTTGGTTCCCAGAGGTCAGAGAAAAAGAATATAAAACTCAAGTGTAGCATTTGCTATTGAAGTAAATAAACTCTTCAAACAGTTAAAAAAGAGTATTAAGGAATGAGAAGTCAATCCACAGATTGAGAAAATCATGAAATTATGCAAAGAATTCTTAAAATTTCACAATAAAATAGAAATGTGAAAATGAACAAAATGTTTCCATCAGAGAAATTACACAGTTGGAAAATAGACAAGGTTGATCACAGCACTTATCATTAGAAATTTATGACTTACAGTAACAACACAATACCATTTGCATGATTTTGAAAGGCCCACATCTGCAGCACCAGGAATACCAACTGCTAGTAAGGAGGGACAGCACTAAGAACTCTCATTAAAAAATAGTAAAGTAGGTCATACTTTGTCAGCTTCTTAAGGAAATAAGCATATACTTTCCATATTATCCATATGTATATAAATTCATAATTTATATATATGCCCAAAGTCTACACACAGATTTACTGTAGTTTCATTCAATTCAAAGCAAATGAAATGTTTTTCAGTAGGTGTATGGGTAAATGAATTGTGGCATATATAGAAGTGGGAATATTATTTAACACTAAATATAATTAAGCCTTAACTATAATAATACATAAAAGAAGCATAAATGCATATTAGTAAGTAAAAGAAATCAATCTGTCTGAAAGACCAATATACCACATGACTGAAAATTTCCTTAAAAAGATAAAACTATGGCATAAATGAAAAGATTGATGATTACTAAGAATTTGTTGAGCAGTTAAATAAGCACACAGAGGATTGAGTCATTAAAACTTTTCTGTAAATTGCTATACCTGTGGATGTATGTCATTTTGCACTTGTGAAACGTGGTTGTAGAGACTTTGTATCATAATGATGCATTTGATGTCTACTCATTAACTTCAACAAATGTATCATAAAATATGGAATATAGGTTTGCACGTGTGAAAATAGAAGATACATAGCAACTCCCTCTAATACTCTGTGCTCCATTTTGCTGCGAACTCAAAACTGCTATCAAATTTTATTGAAACATAGGACATTTTCTAGGTGACTTCAGGCAAAGGTATCTACTTTTAATTTGAAGAGACAAAGACAAATTCTCACTCTAACTTTATTCCTTCTTATCTTGGATATCTCACAAATCAAACAGTTTCTTAGTGGTACTGAAAAACAGAAGCAGTTACCCTGCAAGGCTCCCTCTGAGGTTATCAGGAACCACCACCAAAAGCTATCTTTCACAGGTGTCATTCTGACAACCTGGAGGGAAGTTTCACTGTTACAAGATATTCCTGGAGACCAGAAGTTCACTGATTTTGTGAGCATTGTTGGAACTGTGCTGTTTAACTTAGTGAAGTTGTGCCACAAACTCAATCCAAAAGGAAATCATATTCTGGTATGCTGATCATGTATGTAGAGTTTAACTGGTGAAAATATGCCTCAACTTTACTAAAATTTATTCTTACTTCAACATTGGAAATACACGCAGTTTATAAAACTCAATCAACAAAAAAACCCCCAGATATAAGTCACAATGCAGAAGTATGAGAAACATGAAAAACAGAAACTACCACAGCTCAGAAAAATAGCAGTTCCACAGTGATGGATTTTAATGAGTATGAATTATATGAAATCTCAAATAAATCAAAGGAAAATTTGAATACAAGGAATATTATAAAACTATTTATGAAAATCAAAGAATATTCAAGAAAACTTTTAAAGGAAATCAATGAGCATACAAATAAACATCTGAAAAACAAGGTGAATACAGACTATAAAAAAGAATTCAATAGTAAAGCACTAAAAAAATCAGATTGAAATATTTGAAATGAAAAGCTCAGTAAGACCAAAATAAACCCACAGTAGAGTATCTTGACAATAGATGGGTCAAGTGAAAGAAACAATATCAGCAATAGTAGACAGGATAGAGAAGCTACAAGGTTCAGATAGGAAAAAGATATAATAATAGGGAAGGTTGAACACTTCAATTATGATGTAAATAACACCATTAAGAAAGAACTTAAAAGTCGCAAGGATAGAAGGAGGAGAACATTTTCAAAATAAAGGCATAAATAATATTTTTGATAAAATAGCAACAGAAAATTACCCAAATCTATAGAAAGAGATAGTTTACATTTGAAGAGGAATTTAAGTATATCAAACACTTAAGACCAGAATAGAATCTGGTTTTCCCATTATGTTTATTTTTTTCTCAATCACACAAACTTAATAGGTATCCTGTTCCATCCCTCCCTCCACCCCTCCTCAGTCCCCCTTGCAACCTCCCCCCATTCTCCTTACTTTCATCCACCTCCCTCCCTTTCTCACAGTGCCCCCCCACTTCTCCCCTCCCATTCCCTGGAGCATCCTTTAATGTGAAAGTCAAACTTCCCTCTGTGTCCTCCACTCTAATGAGGTGTAAGGACTCAGGGGCATTGCCCAGAGCCCTTTCTTGTGCTCCCCTTTAGTATGGGAACACTATTGTGACTGTTAATCTCTTGCCTCTAAGGATCCTAGTGCCTGTGATCCATACTGGACTTTGGGGGGTCATTGACATGTCAGTCATTCCACAAGTCATGCAAAGTCCTATTATGGCTACTGCAGCCCTAACTTGTATGGAGTATCTTGTGTATGGTTGCTTCTCCACATCTTTAGGGTCTTACAATCTTACTGCCCCCTCTTCTGCAAATTTCCCTGAGCTTTAGTATGGGGAGGGATTTGGCTGGTCTGGTTCCAGGTGATTATTGTAGGGTCTCTGATGTTATGAATTATGGCTTGTTGTTGTTTTCAGTTTTACTGTTCCTACACCACCCTTGACTCCATCCCGACTGGTACTGTAGGTCACTTCCTAACCAGAGATAAAAGGCTGTTTAAATGGAGTCTTACTATAAGAGTAGATGCAAAGGTAGATGGAATAGGAATAGGAGACTGCAATGAGGGGGGGGGTCAGCCTCCCATTTTCAGAATGGTTACCATCTATCTGCCAGACTCTATGCCCTCCCTGACTGGTGAGATCAAACCTCCTCAGTTGCAAGTGACCAGGAAGGAAAGTGAGTGAACATAACCAGATGTCTCACTACTTACTTGCAATACTTGATGGTAACCTATATTCTCTACTGTAGCGTGATCTCCTATCTCCTCATTTCTGGGGGGGGGCACCTTGCCCTTCCCTCCTGTTTATAATCTTTGCAATTACTGTAGGTATTACAGATATTTATCTTTGAATATGTAAATAAGTGGGATTGGTACTAGGATCCACCTATTAGGGAGTACATACAGCGCTTAATTTTCTGTGTCTGGGATACTTCATTCAATATAATTTTTTCTAATTCCATCCATTTACTGGAAAATTTCATTAATTCATCTTTTTGATAGTTGAGTAGTATTCCATTGTATAAATGTACACTTTCCTTATCCACTTGTCTACTGTTGGGCATTTGGGTTGATTTTATGACTTTACTATTGTAAATAGTGCTGCTATGAACATGATTGTGCTTGTCTCATTGAGGTGAATTTTTGCTTTATGGGGGATTATTCCCAGAAATGGAATCCCCGGATCATATGGAATTTCAATCTTTAACTTTTTTGAAAATCGCCAGACTGATTGCCAGAGTGGTTGTGTAAGTCTGCATTCCCACCAGCAATGTATGAGAGTTCCCTTCTCTTCACAACCTCTCCAGCATTTGGTGTTGTTTGTATTGTGGATTTTTGCAATCCTGACTGGAGTAAAATGATATCTCAGGGAGGTTTTGATCTGCATTTCCCTGAGGACTAAGGATGTGGAGCATTTTTAAAGATATTTGCTAGACATTTTAATTTCATCTGTGGAAAAGTTTCTTTTGAGTTCCCAGACCCATTTTTTAATTGGGTCATTTATCTCCTTGGTGTTTAGTTTTCTAAGTTCTTAATGCACTCTGGATAATAGAGCTCTATGAGATATGTGGTTAGCGAAGATTTTCTCCCATTCTGTGGGTTGCCTTTTTGCTTGGTTTACAATCTGTTTATCTGAATAGAAGCTCTTAAATTTCACAAGATCCCATTTGTTGAGTGTTGGTTCTCTGATTGTGCTATTGGATTTCTGTTTAGGAACTGTTAGCCTAGTCCAATCAGCTCGAGGGAGTTCCCTACCCTCTCAACTAGGGATTTTATATTCTCTGGCCTAATATTAAGGTCCTTGATCCATTTGGAATTAATTCTTGTACATGGTGTCAAGTATGGGTCCAGTTTTAATCTTCTGCATATGGACATCCAATTTTGCCAGCACCATTTGTTGAAGTTGCTGTTCTTCAGAAAGGAATTTCTACGCAATATATTATAGCTAAAGTTTAAACATAATGACAGAGGAAATTGTTGTAAGCTACAAGAAAAAAACATTAAATTGCGTGTACAGACAAACCTATCAAAATTATGGCTCATTTTCCAACAGAAAACATGAAATCCAGGAGAGTATAGAATGACATATACCAACTTCTGAAAGACAATAATTGCTAACACACATATCCAAATTCATCAAAGCTACCAAAATTGATGGAGAAAAAAATTCCATTATGAAAACAAGCTAATTAAATACATCTCCAATAAACAGCACCACGGAAGATACTTTAAAGAATCCTAGGTATTGAAGAGAAAGATAATCACACTCATGAAGCTAAAGGAAAAGAAATAACACATGCCAGAACATTAGCAAATTCATAATAGGAAAATCAGAAAAACGACAGGAAATAATAATTACCGTACAAATTTCAGTAATAACTTTAAATATTATTTACTAAGCTTACCAACCTAAAAATATAGACACACTAAATTTTAAAAAAAGGATTCATCTCTTTGTTCCCTTTAAGAAACATGCTTTACCAGCAAGGACAAATGATACCTAATGGTATAAAAGTGAAAAAATTATTCTAAAAAAATAGAACTATGAAGAAAGCATGTGTCACAGTTCTAATATATGTCAAAATATATGTTAAACAAAATTTGTCAAAAAAGATAAAGAAAGTGACTTCATACTATTACTCTCTGGGATTTGAAAGAATAGTGAGTCAGATAATCCTTTCAGTTAAAAGTTCATTTTTATTATTTTATTTTTCAAGCTTTATGAGCATATTAAGTACTAACCCCTCCTTCCCTCCGTCTCCCTCCCTTCAATCCTTCTCCCTTCTCTTTGTCAATCCATCCCACACCCTCCCATCCCCCATTTGCCTGTCTGCTTCTATGGACTCCAGGATTCTCTCTGGCTTGTCTACTCTTGTGGAAGTTTAGGCCTCTTGTGGCATACAAAGTTGACTCTCTTCAGGCCATCCCACTGATAAGAGCATTTCCCTTTACTCATCCAACTTTAATACCCAAGATTTCCACTGTATGTTTTTATCTCTCTTGGGTTTCTCAATATTCTATGGGGACACGTTGGTATGCCAGTCATTATGCAGGCCTGGTAAGGACACGTCTCACTACAGTGAGTTTCTGGATGCAGCAATCCTGCCTTGAATGGAAAGTCTTGTCCAATGGTGACCTTTCCCATCTTTAGATTCTTATAATCTCACTGCCCCCTCTTCTGCAAGGTTCCCAGAGCCTTGGGATGGGGAGTGATTAGGTTGGGCTGATTCGGTATGAACTAAGTTGCTCAAACACTGCCTTATGGCTTGCCATTTCTTCCAAATTCACTGTTTTTCTGCTGTCTTAGGCTGCATCCTGACAGGATGTTGAGTTCCTTTACCTCTGTTATAGAAGAAGATTTCTAGGCTGAGTGTTAAGTGTTCTTCAAATCTATGGGTATAATAGCATCTATTTAAAGAGCAGTTTGGTGCACTGTTTTCCTATCTGTGGGTTCATTAGTCGATTTTCCCTATTGATTTATTTTCTTCTCTTTTTTAGGTTCTTATTCTAGTTAACACTAAAAGGAATGTGTTCCATTTTGACAAGGAGGTTTTGAGTCCAACCAGAAAGCTGTTGATTATGTCCTAAAAGTAGATGTAGAACAAGTGTCTCAAACAATGAGCTTCAAGCATGAAGTAGGATAGTAAAGGGGTATTTTAATATTTTAATATTTCTTTGCAGGAGGTATAAAGGGAATCTTAGTTAAGAAAAAGGACATAAAAACATCATTTATTCTCTAAGAAAATTGCCCTATTTCTGGTGTCAAGAGATGTAAGTCTCTATTGTCTTGGACTGTGACTGCTGCAAAGGATCCATCTAATCTTTGATCATTATCAGAATTTAAGAGATTTCTTCAAGTTGGCAACTAAGAAGACTAAACAGTAATAAAAATGATTTATACCCTTAGATAAAGGATGATAGTTTGTTACTGATATAGCTAAACCACCACTCTGGTGCCAACATCTGCCATTATTCCCAAAGCTACAAAGGAACTGTAATAGGAAGGAGAAATCATTTTTTTGTGTGTGTGTTGTCTGTTATAGTAACTTGAAAGCTATGGTTCTTGAGATCAACATTTACATTTGGGGAGAAATATGTTAGAGTACAAGTGCAAGTCTATCTAGTTGGTTGGAAGCAGAAGTAACTTGAAGCACCACAAAAAAATAAGATGTCCTGCTTGAATAGGACGAGTGGCAAAGTGTAGGGAGAAGAAATGACATATTAAGTCTCTTTTTTCATGAGTAATTTTATTAAACCAAAATTTAATGATCCAGGTCAAGAAAGTCAAATATCACATTCTATATTTCAATATCCATCTTCTGTTACTCATCATGTAGTCACAATGACTCAAAGTGACTGGGCAATCCCAGTCATTCTTCACAGCTCAACCACTGTAAAAGCAATATTTATCTGAACCGGATTGAATCTCCACTCGCAGCCATCTTCAGCATATATCCCATGGTTTTGGCATTTTCAAAAATCAGTTCACTGCTACAGCTGAAAGATTCTCTTTCCTTTGCAGGTACTTTAAAACTGAAACTTAGTGAAAAGCTACAGCTATTCTCTATGAACGCCTCAATCTTGCATCAAAACCAGTACCACCTGATGATGCTGCCAAATTCTGTAGCAAGGTTGCAACATAACTTAGGCCACTTGAACTACAAATGTACAAACTTTTGCATATTGACTCTGGAAAAGCCCCTTTAGAATGCCAAAACTTTCAATGGGCAATAAATAACTTCAACTTGGGCTTTTGGCCCCTGATGGAGTCCAGGTTTTCAAGCCATAGAATCTCCACATGGTGGTATTTATTTCTTCCATTATCCCAGCATTAGATTTTCCTTCAATGATGTTCATTTCCCCAACAGCTATAGTTGTTGTGCTCTCTGCCTTTTCTACTTGCAAAACTTCAAGGCTGCCAACACAGCTCTCCTCAATTTAGCAAACCACTCCGTCACCTTTAAACTCAACTTTGCCAAAGTCATTGTTGCCTTCATCACAATCTGGAGCCAAATAATTCACAATTCTTTCAGCATCACTGTCTTCAAATGGCCATTAAATTCTCAATGTTTTTTTTCTTTTTATTATTATTATTTTTCCCCAATCATGCAAACTTGATAGGTACCCCAACCTCCTCTCTCCCTCCACCCCTCCCTTCCTCCCCCTTTTTTCCTTTCTTTCACCCCCCTCCCTCCCTTTCTTCCAATTCCTCCCCTTCCACCCACAATCCCTGGAGCATCCTTTAGTGTGAATGTCAAACTTTCTCTAATGGTTTTTATAGCACACAGTCTCAATATCTTCAAACATTTCCATATGCCTTCAAAAATCATTTAGAGTCCATATAGCCAGATTTATCAGTAACACCCCACATCTCTGGTATCAGGTTTTGTTGTGGTTTTCCTGCATGGTTGCCGTTAAAATCATGATAAAACAGTTTAAGGGAACAAAGCGTTTATTCTCTCTTATGATTGTCTGGTTATAGTTCCTTGCCTAGCTTAGCAGGAGCGTCCACATCATCAGTAAGACTCCAGGTAACTGGCTATATCCACATAACGACAGAAAGAGATCTGTACTTGCTACACTAGTATGTCTGTGCAAGTATATAGAATTTTCTCAACCAGTTCCCTCCATTTTATTCACCTGCTTAGGGACTAGTCCCACCCACCATGGGATGGGCATTTCCTGTCAACTAAACAGTCTTCTGCAGGCTTGCTCTGGGATTAAGTCAACCAGTAATTCTCTACATATGTACCCAGAATTTGAACCCTCAGGCATCAAGTTGACACCTGGATCTAACTATGACAGTGTGTTTTCAGATAATAAGATAAGGATTTGTTAGAAAGGGTGAAGATCTGTTAAGATTTGTATGGATTCCCCATTTCCTAGTAGTCAAAGAAAAGGTCTGTACATGAACTCAATTGATACTATCAGTGTGAGGACCCAGTCAGATATAAGCCAGTAGATAAAATACCAGTAGTAGAAAACCTAGGAAACAAACTGAAAGAAAGAATTTATCATTTATGATGGGCAAGACTGAGTAGGAAAACTACTATTAGAGGTGAATAGAGTCAGGGCTTAACAGTAATGATGAGAATGCATAGAAATTGATCCATGTTGTTTTCTGTAGAAAGTCTGCCTTACAATCATGTAGGAAAGAGGTATCAGACTGCCAAGGAGATATTTTCAGTGAGAGTTCACAATGATGCAGACTCTCTTAGTCATAAGTATAGAGCACTTAGAGTAATTTTGGATATATATTGCATAATTTCTATGTCATTGTAGATCAGAGCTGTGGTGTTTGCTTGCTCAGGAAAGATAGGTCTCTTTTTCTTTTGTGTCTAGAGTGATGCCTATGAATTTACCCAAGTTGACAGGGACAAAGATAGCTGTATATGTAGATGAGGAAAGGGGCAAAAATAGCCAGCAGTCATATTGGCCTAAGAATTGTTGGAAATACTAAGCAAATGATAGGGGAGATTGAAAGTGGATTATAGAGAGTTAGAGATGAGAACTACTTTAACTGAAGCTAAACTTGCTGTGAAATAAAGAGGAGGGATAAAGTGAGGGAAAGTACATGAGAGCAGTCACAGAACAAAAAACAAACTCGAATAATTCAATTTAGGTCAGCATAAAATCTAAGAAATCTCCTTGTAGTTATCAATTCATTATGAAGCTCAGTAATTCAGGAATTTGAATGGATAAAGTTTATTATGAAAGAGAATTCAGAGAGGATTGCCTCAAAGACATTAGAGGGGGCACGGAAGGAAATGAGTGTAAAGCGAGTATAACAATCCTGCTCAGGTGGTTCCCTGCAGTTTGGTTGAATTCCTATCTATAACATACAGAGACTAGAGTAGGAAAGAGTCAATAGTTTAAGAAAGTGGTTCAGAAAGCAGTTTAATATCTCAGAACAATTCCTGGCTTTAAGGATACAGGGTGGGGAAGAATTATAGATGAGTTAAGAGAGGGGCTTTCGTGTAGAAATATGTCAGTAGTTTGTAGGAGAATTAGACTAGAAGGAGAAATCTCAGAGAGAGCCTGGTGAGTTAAAAGCAGCTGTAAAGAGTGAGACATAAATACATTTAAATAACCTTAGCTTAACAAACATTAAAGTATCTTGAATGGGAAGGCTGTCTCTGATGGAACCTTTAGGAAGACCATCTTAGCATGGCTTTTTTTTTTTTATTCAATTGTGCGCGTGCGTGCGTGCGTGCGTGCATGCGTGTGTGTGTGTGTATGTGTGTGTGTGTGTGTATGTGTGTGTGTGTGTGTGTGTGTGTGTGTGTGTGTGTGTGTAGAACCAGGGGCGAATTCGGGAACCACCATGGACCGCCTCCTCCTTGTTTACTCTGCCCCGGGATTCACAGGCTCCGCCCTACCAGGACCGGAAACGCAGGCCACCCCCGCTTTCACCCGGCGTCTATATGTGGGGTCTAGGATCCGAACTCAGGACCTTCTGCCTGCAAGGCAGAGGCTTAACCCCTGAGCCATCTCTCCAGCCCCAGCATGGCTTTTTTTAATTGTGTAAAAACTAAATATCTTTTCATGTATGAGCACCATACCATTGTCCCTCTCTCTCCATCCAAATGTATAGCTGTGTTGAGAATTTAATAAAACTAGAATGATTTACATGTGTTAGGAAAAGCTAGGAATGGAAGTAGAATTTAAAGGTTTTTTTTTTTTTTTTTTTTTTTTAATGAGAGAAAGCCCTCTGTTCGGAGAATGGCAGATTGAGGGAGTCACGAGGCTCCCCTGAGACTATTTGATATAATAATAGTCTCATGACGTGGAAATAATTTGGAACCCAAGGGCAAAATAATGTTATCTAGGTCCAGGAAGGAAGGATGCTTGACTTAGTAGAGGAAATTGTCTCTGTCTTCAAGTTAGATGTTGATGAGTAAGTATATTGTGGAGCCCAAACACATAACTTTAATTTTAAGTGATTGCCTTTTTGAAAGGGGAATGGGGTACTTATCAACTTTGTATGAGTAGAAAAAAGAAATAAAATAAAATAAAATAAAAAAAGAAAGTGAACTCAGTATTCTTTTAGAGCTAAGAAATTGATTAAATTGCTAAAATGGGAGATAGAGACAAGGAGGGGCTTCAAAGAAGGACTTCTATATATTGGAGGAATGTGCTGTCAAAGAGAGAAGGCTATGAGAGTTTTTGAGATAAGGCTTGGACAAAGACACGATTGCTGACCTGGAACCCCCAAGAATGGACTGTCCAGACAACCTATTGACCCATCATGGGGGAAAAAGTTCATTTAGGAAAAGCCAAAAATGTCTTTTAAGGAAAGGTCAAGTGGAATAGTAAAAAAAAAAAATGTGAATTTAAGGCAAATCACACCAAGGTGAGGTGTATACACAAGGACAGAATACAGAAAAGTAGGGGTTATGAATCAAAGGCACAATTTGTTTAATTGCTTTATTAACATCCTAGAGGCTTGAGGTAAATGACATGAACTGTTGTTTCTTGAAAGATGGAATAGATGAATTATAAAGGAACTTGGCTGTCCTGAGAAAGCTAGAATTATGAGTTTATTAGCTTTTGTTTGTAAAGCTTATAGCACCCTAAAAAGAAATAGAAGTTTTACCTGCCTGGAGAAGAGCAATGAATCATTTAGGGTAACTTTAATGGGGCATTACTTGAGGACATTAAGGGGGTGCTTAGTGATTTGTGCTGCTAAAAGGGCTTAGAGTGAAAGGGTTGTTGTGGGTGGTACTGGTGTGAGAACTCAAGAGAGTCCTTATCTGATTTGTGGGTAGTTGGGTGGAGAGAGGGGTGTGGAGTTAGAAACAGTATATTACCCCAGAAGTGGAACATGGCATGAGTGAATAATTAAGAAACATTGAAGATTACTGTACTCAAAACATGGGAGAGTGACTAGATTTTCTTGGGTTTTTGAAACAATGCCATCAGCTTCCACAACATAAATGATAGATGGGATCATTGATCCTAAGCATTAATTTAAAGTTGAATGCATCTCTCCCATGTATAAAAACAATGAGATTAACTTGTCAGTAGCTGTGATTCTTACATGTATTTACCCTTCTTGAAGGTCATATTAGAGAAAGCATCTGAACCCAGGAGCTACCAATATTCAGTAGTCAGTTCCACGAGACCAGGAATCATGAATCCTGGCTCAGACTCTGTCACAGTTATTCTACATGCTGCTAATAAATTCATGTCGAAATGGTTCACAGTGGAATAAGGTGTTTTATTGTGGTATATGATAATCCAGTTATAGCTCCTTATACAGCCTGGCAGGAGAACCCACACCAATATCAGGAGCCAAGGAAACTGACGACATAATAGTCACATGATCACAGAGAAAGGGACTATTCTCACTTGTCAGACTAACATGTCTGGCCAAGTATACAGAAGGATTCCAAATTTCTCAGACAGTTCCTTCCATTTTAGTCACCTGACTGGAGACTCATCCTGACCATCATGTGCTTGGCTTTCCCCATCAACTAGACAATCTTCTGCAGTGTCACTCTAGGATTAACATCTGTATCTAGGTAAGACAGAGTCTGAACTTAAAACAGTTGGACTCTGACCCGTGGACTTGAGAACAACTTTATTTCCATTTTTCCCTAACTTTACACATTGTGCATTGCTCCAGTGGTGCTCACATGTTATGGCATATATCGACCCAATGTTCCTGTTGGACACATTTGAAGCAAAGTCCTGGTAGTGATTTGTTGGAAAAAATTTTCTTTAATTGTCTTGGATATTGGTTGTGATTAATTGGTATGTAATTTCTTCAGAAAATTAGATTGTTGTAGTGTAAAGACATATTTGATTTATTTAGCATTGTGTATATTTAGTAAAAACAGAAGCCTAACACTTTTTCATTTTTGGAAAATTGAGAAACAGAGAAAAGAGCATGTATGTACAGAATGTCCTCAGTTCTCAGTACATCAAGTGAAGGTAGCTGAGAAACAGTGCTTAACTTTAGAAATCTGAGAGAACTTTGTCTCTGCAGGGCAAGGAAAAGATGGTTTATGTGAACGTTAAAAGTAAGAATGGAGGCAGAGGAAGTGATTTGTCTCTTTGTGACAGCTGCAAGTGAAGAACTATTAAATGAGCTGGGTGAGGTCATTTAGCTCTGTGCAGCAGCTATGAGGAGGGAGGCAAGAAATAACTGAAAAATTTGGGTGTGAGTGCATAGATCTTTGCAGCAGCTTTGAGAAATAAACTTCAGGAGTTGAGTAGAACTGGTTATAGAAGCAGGCAAAAGAAATTCTGAAGACATAGAAGAGAAAGCTCGAAGGGGGAAATTGAGGGTACAGTCAAAGTTGGGGAATGGTGCACAGTTTTGAAATCATTGAAATCTCCTGGAGGGGGAAAAATAAATTTATTTACTTTTTATTTTGTTTCCCTGTGTTGTGGTTTTTGTATTTAAATAAGGTGCAGATTTTTCATGTAGTAATAAAATTTGAAAGGTGATACAGCACTGACCAAGAGATAGATGCTACAGAGATAAAAGATAGCACAAATGTAAGTGATTTGGGACCATTTGACATTGTATTGCCTGAAGTTTTCCCATTTCTAAGAATTTTAAAATAGAAGCTACCATTTCGAGTCTTTGACCAATTTGTATTGTGGCCAGATGGTACTACAAAAATTCAATTGTTTTTGTTTAATATCACCTCCTCAAGGTAAAGAATGTTAAGGCACTGAAGAAGACAAGCAACAACTAAATCTTTGAATGAGACTGAGTGGCGTACATTAGGAAGACTGGGAAGATGAAAGAAATGAGTGTCTTTGTGATTTTAAAGTTCCATTTTGGAAATGTGGTCAAATCCACAATGGAGACCAAAGTTGGATTTTCGATATTCACACAATTTGTGTATCTGTGTGAAAAGCCCAGAAGAAACTCTGACATAGTAGCACTAAGATTATGTTTCATTGTCATTGGGATGTTCAGAGGTCTTGGAGAATGAGAACGCCAAGGTTCAATGTTGGAGGATAATATCTAGAGCTGGAAACCCCAAAATCTGTCAATGTAGTGTCAATAATGGGGGTGGGGCAAAATAGTACTAAGAATTAGGAACAAAGGATCTTAATAATGGAAGAAATGTAGTTCTAATAATGGAAGAGGATAAGAAGTCTTAAAAGTAGATGCAGTTGATATAGTGGTCAAGGTAGGAAAGCCATCCACATGATGATCCATCTCAATTTTAGCACCAATATGTAGGTTTTTTTTTATTCAGGCTATTCTTTCAGACAAGAGGTCCCTGATAACACTAGACATACTATGTCTGAAATAAAAAGTTTCAGGCCCAAGATTGGAAAAACAAAGATGCATTTTTAAGATTTCTAGGGAGAATAGGAGGTCTTGCCAATGTTATTTCAAGTCACTTGGAAAAGAACACTACCAAATTATTTTTCATAAATCCTATATTACCTTGATAACAAAACCAGACAAAAACATAACAGAAAACGAAAGTTACAGGTCTATCTTTATAGTGAAATAGATGTAAAATTTCTCATTTAAATATTGAAAACTAAATTCAAGAACACATAAGGGAAAATTATTCACCTTGATAAGAAATCCAAGGATTGTCCAACATATGTAAATCAATAAATAAATCACTTAAATGGATTCAAGTATAGGAATCACATCACAGTAGCTTCAAGTCTTTTGACAAAAGTCCGGCATCCCTTCTTGTAAGTCCAGAGGACATTAGGAATAAGAAGGAATAACAAGGAACATTTGACAAACTTATCACAAGCATTATATTAAACAGGAAAAGTCACGAAATATTTCAAGTAAAACCAAGAAGAAAAAGGTGTCCACAAATATTTATTTCAATATAACAAAGTCTTATCTAGAATAATAAGACAAAAGAAAGAAATAAAGGGAATGGGGAAGTAGGAAATAAAGAATCTAAAGGGCCCTTATTCTTAGATTGTGTAAGGAACATGAAAATACCCACTGGAAAATTTTATGACCAAAAGACAAGAAAATATAAAAAACATTTTTTCAATACTAGTAACAACACTCACAGAAACAGATAAACAATCTCATTGACAATTATTTCAAAATACCTTAGAGTAGATGTAACAAAGGAAGTGAAAGACTTCTTACATCTACAATGAAAATTTCAAACCTCAGAAAGAAATAGAAAAAAATTACTAGATATAAAAATTTTTATGTTCATAGATTGGGAGAAACAATACGTAAATAGCTTCACTAATGGAAGCACTCTATAAATTCATTACAATCCCTGTCAAAATTCCAATGACATTCTTTCTAAAATTTTATTTATTTATTTTGAGAGAACAAGAGCTAAACAGATACAAAAACAAAGACAGACAGACATGTGTTCTACAAGTGGAAGTTAGTGTACAACTTCTCAGAAATCAGCTCTCTTCTTCCACCATGTGGGCTTCTGTGGAGCAAACTCAACTGTTATCCACTGTGACATCTCACTGGTCTGTCCAATGCCATTCTTGACAGAAATAAAAATTAAAATAAGTAATAAATAAATATTGAAACTCATATGCAAGCACAAAAAACTTTGGATAGCCAGATAAACCATGAAAGAGAAAGAATAATGGTAATGATGTCACCATAACTGATTTCAAGTTATACTACAAAGTCATAGTAATGAAAACTCCATGGTACAGACACAATAGACCAATGGAGCAGAATGTATGATTCAGATATAAACTCACAGAGCTACAGCTACCAGATTGTTGTAAAAGATGCCAAAAAGTATATTGAAGGAAGGACAGCCTCTTCAATAATTGGTACTTTCAAAACTGGATAACCACATATAGCATAATGAAACTATATCCTTATCTTCTGTCCTGTACAAAATCAAATCCAAAAGAATCAAAGAGCACGAAATAAAACTTGAGAATCTGAAATAATTAGAGGAAAATATAGAGAAAACACTTCTAATGAAGGCATAGGCAAATTCTTTCTGAAATAATGTTAACAATTGCCATATGGTATGGCATGAAATTAAAAAAAAATCCTTTTTTAGAGATTCACTCACTTTATATAGTGGGATTAAGTAGTTTCTATTTATAAAATTTATAGGGGTTTATTAGCTAGAACTTATAATGAATATAAAAAATTAAATAGCAAGAAATCAAAAACCCAACTATTAAATGAGTCAATGGAAAGAACAGATAGACACCAAATAAAAATGATCATCATTGTATCACATGGTCTTTGATAGTTTGGCAATTTTTAGGTTTTTAAAACCACAGTTTCATAATTCCTATCAATTAAAACTATGATTTATGCCTATTTTATAGATTCAGATTTCACATACTTTTCAAGTGCATGAAATATTTCAAAAGCTTAATTTCATAGTCCTGCTTGTTTAGCTTAGGATGTATTCTTTGTGTCTTTGGGGTCCTATTAAGGAAATGCTGACCAGTGACAACTGCTTCAAGAGTATTCCCTATTTTTCCTTCTAAGAGTTTTAAAGACATTGAGGTCTTTGATCTTCTCAGAGTTGTTTTTCATGCAGGATAAGAAATAAGGGTCCATTTTCATTCTTGTGTGTGTAGATATTCAATTTTTCCAGCACCACTTGTTGAAGATGCTGTACTTTTTCCAAAGGTTTTTGGGCGCCTATGTCCAAAAATACTGTAAGTATATGCTTTTAAATTTGGGTCTTCAATTCTAATCCATTGGTTTGCATATCATTTTAGAGTCAGTACCATGCTATTTTTATTACTATGGCTTTTTATTATAGTTCAAAGTCTCATGGTGATACCTCCCACAGGGTTTTTATTATATAGGACTTTTTATGCTATCCTGGGACTTTTGTGTTTTCATATGAATTTTGGATTGGAATTTTGATTGGTATTGCATTGAATCTGTATATTGCTTTTGACAGAATAGTCATTTTAACAAGGTAAATTCAAAATGTTCATGATAATGATGCTAACTGTGCCAATAAACTGTTAGTCAAGTTAAAAGGCAACCTACAAAATGGGTGAGTGTCTTTGCTAACCACACATCCAATAGAGGACTATATACAGAGTACATGAACAGCAGAAAAAAAATTATACTAAGGAAATAAACAACTTCATTAAAAAAGGCTATAGAACTGAAAAGAAACTTTCACTAGAAGATATTCAAATGTCTAACCAACATCTTTAAAAATGTTCCATCTCCCTATCTATTAGGGAAATGCAAATTAAAACCACCCTGAGATATCATCTTACTCCAATCAGAATGACTAAGATCCAAAACACAAAAAGAAGCAAATGCTGGCATGGATTCACAGAGAAGAGGACCCTCATACATTGCTGGTTGGAATTTAAACTTACACAACCCTTTGGGAGATCAATATAATAGAGGTTTCTTAAAATTTTAATAATTGAAATACCATTCCTGGGGTAATTCCAAAGAACACTGCATCCTGCAATGGAATTACGTATACAACCATGTTAATAACAGCTCTTTTCACAATAGCAAAGAAATGGAACCAACTTAGATGTCCAACAGTTCACAAATGGTTAATAAAAATTTGGTACAATGGAATATTATTCACCTATCAGGAAGGGTGATAGTTGCTGGTAAATGGAATAAATTATACTGAGCGAAGTATCCCAGATGCAGAAAGACAGATGCTGCATATCCTCCCTTATGAGAGGATCCTAGCATTAAAAATTCAGTTTGATACAGGAAAAGATCTCAACACCCAAACAAAATGCAGTTTATTGCAATGGAAAAGTAGTGAAATTGACAGCAACTACCAACCAGAATGCAGAGTATCAGGGACCCTAAAATGCTCAGCACAAATTATGCCAACCAAACCT
Source organism: Typhlomys cinereus (assembly GCA_023101885.1). Taxonomy (NCBI): domain Eukaryota; kingdom Metazoa; phylum Chordata; class Mammalia; order Rodentia; family Platacanthomyidae; genus Typhlomys; species Typhlomys cinereus. The sequence goes on from JALPQD010000012.1 coordinate 2,132,629, forward strand.
ATTCCCATTTATGGTTCAGGAAATCTTCTAAAAGAGGGGGTAGTAAAATTGTAAGAGCCTGAAGGTGGGAGAGATACATTGCGGGTCAGTCTTTCCAGTCATGACAGGGCTGCTGTATCCAGGAGCTTACCACAGTGAGATCTTTCCCCACCAAAGCTACATAATGGCTGACATATCAATATTCCCACATGAACCAAAGAGGAACTCAGAAAAAATAACTACATATAGTGAGAACCTTAGGAACAATGGTTAGACAGGTGAAAGAGAGTGTCTCTCCCTGTGGGCCTACTCAAGGAAGGGCCAGTTAAACTGCCACAGATGCCTGAGCCCCTACTAGAGCAGAAAACATGAAGAGAATCCTGTGGCCTGCACAAGCAGACAGGAAGGGTGGGAGGGAAAGAGATGAGTTTGTGAAAGTGGAAGACGGTGGAAGAGAAAGGAGAGGGAGGAAGGGGGCAGGGAACCACTCATTCTTGTATAAAAGAAGAATTCCTAAATTTCAAAGCCAAAAAAAGAACAGTGAACAGACAGTTTCTCCCAAAATACACAAGACAGGAAATATGTGTGTTGCACTTAGCCTGTACTGATGCCCAGCTTAAAGGAACATGACCAAATGGCTTGAAGGAACAAGAGGTTTTATTTTCTCTAACAATTGTCTGGTTACAGTTCTTACTCCATCCTGGCTGAGTGAATTGGTCACAAAATATCCATACATCCACAGGATTACTGACAGGGTGACAATCCTTACTTGCCACACCACCATGTCTGGCTAAATATAACAAAGGATATAAACAAAAGCTCTGTCCATCTTATCCACCTGACCAAGGACTAACCACAGCTTTCATGAGCTGGATCTCTCCATCAACCAATCTCTTGTAGACTTGCTCAGGGCTTAATTCATCTATTGATTCTTTACAATTCTTTAGCTTGAACCCTCCACTCTCAAGTTGACACCTATAACTAACTATAATAATATGAAACATGTTCAATTTCATAAGTTTCATAATCATTTTTCTCCCTTTTGACTAAAATCAAGTAAAAAATATGACGTGGTATCTAACAGTGTTTGAACTTTCATGTTGTTAAGTGCAATATGTCTGTAAAGTTTTAAGTATATAACTTAATTTTCATACTGGCAATCTTTATTATGTAATTCCTCACAGTTTTGGAAGGGAAAAATTTTCAATCTTAAAATTTGAAAAAAAGTGATGACCAGACAGTGTGGTTTGCCTTTTTGCTTTACTATGATGACACCTGAGTAGACAGAAAGAAGGGAAGAAATAGGCAATACCTCCAACTTTCTATATAATAATTCTGACCAGACGTCTGAAGGACATCTTAAATTCAGTGAAAACAAAATATATTTTTTGGTTATGTCTTGCCCATCTCAGTGAAGTGTCAATCCAGAAATCTAGGAAACCCATAGGCATTTAAATTACAAACATTATTTAAAATGGGCCATTTTAAGGCATTCTTTCAGTCTCTTCCATTGTCGATACTAGTTATATCTTGAATTTCTGTACTGGCCCCTTACATTGTCTTTTTTCCTTCATTGATTTTTTTATTTTGCGCGCGCGTGTGTGTGTGTGTGTGTGTGTATGTGTGTGTACACGTGTATGCAGGTGTGTGTACAAGAGGACACTTAAATGTCTGTGCCTTTGTTGGGTTAAGGGTGGTATCAATAATCATCCTGGGTTGCTCTACCTCCTTATTGCTTTGTTCTGGGGTTTCCTATGCTTTGACTTCTAGAGCTTGAATTTCAGGCTGCTGTCATATCCACCTAGCATTTTTATGTGACATCTGAGGACTCAAAGTAGTCTGTTTCCTTGTAAGGCAAATACTTTAACCCCAGATCTATTTCTCCAGCCCCTTTTCACTGTGTTTTTTGTTACTTTTCAGAGCAAGACGAGTTGTCATATTAAAGTTTGAATTGGTTCATATTAAGCTGCTACTTTACAAATTCTGAATTCTTTTTATTAAATGTATTCTGTATTTCTTAAGACCCTTCACAATCTGATCTGTGCTGATCTCTCCCACTTCATGTTCTACCTATTTCTGTTACATGCTCTTAGGTCTTATTGGCTTTGTTCTTCTAATACATCAATATCATTTTGGTTTGGAGTTTTACATTGTCTGCTTTTTATAGTTGGAATGTTACACAACACAATATCCTAAACTCTTTCAGTGTAGCCCAAATATCACATGCACGTAGAAGCCTTTTTACTAATATATCTTCATTAGTATTCTAGGTTTCCAAAAATAAAATATCATGTTACATTTCTACAGGCAGAAAAAGTCAAGATCTTATTACTTGCTTATTTACTTTATAGGGAATACTATGTACTTGCCTTGTAGATGGTCACCTTTTCACTGTATCCTCATATGAATTTTTTTTTTTGCCTAAAGGAGACAAGAGCATGTTTTCTATTGTCTCTTTTTCTAAGAACACTAATTCCATCAGACCAATATTTCTTTCTCATGACTTCATTTAACACCCATTAAAATCCACAAAGCACCATTTTGAAATATCATGAAATTGAAAGTATAGGGTTCAGCACAGGAATTTTGGAGGGAACATTAGCGTTCAGGCCACAGTACCTTCTAAAGTAGCTCTTGGACAAATCAAATATTTTTTTCAATACATTACCAAACTGCATACTGCTTCTTTTTTTTTCCTCACAAGGAAGATCCACTTAGATTTCACACAAACAAAAGCAAAACAGATAAGACAATGAATGAGTCTCAGACTCCAGGCTTGGAGCTGTATCCTTATGCTCAGCCCCTCAAGGGGCCCTCCACTTTACACACATCATCTCATGACTTCCAGCTTACAAACTTAGTTCATGGCTCCCAGCTTACATGTATAGCCTTGGGGAGTCTGGCTTTCATGCGTACTCTCATGTCTTTCATCTTAAATACATAGTCCTGTGGCTTTCAATTTAATACACGTCATTCTGTGGCTTCCAGCTTACATACATAGTCCCATGGCTGACTTCCAGCTTACATTTATAGACCCATGTTTTCCATTTTACACAAATAGTCCTGTGGTTTCAGGCTTACATGTGTCACTGCATATTGTTTTAATATATTGTATCATATAGAAGCTCTTGCTACTGTAATTTTTTCTTGTTTATTATCTATTTCTTTTGACAAGAAAAAGTCTTTTTATAACTCATTTTCCTTGCCCCCATGGGATATAATAGGTGAGTATCTGTAACAATACAATTGATTTCTGTTTCTCCACTCAAAAGTAGCCCTGTGTCTATCCAATTCACACTTAGCACTTTGTCTTCATGAGCAGCCAGATCATAGAGAGACACCTTAAATCTTCTTGTATTCCACAGCTTGACAATGTCGTCCAAAGAGCCTGAAATCAGCTGTTGTTTCATGAGTGGGAGACCACTTGATTGATGTGTCTCAGACAGTGTGTGGGGTAAGGGACAGTGGTACTAAAGTACTGCCTTTAGTTCCAGGACCCACAGTTTGATATAGCTATCTGTGCTTTCAGGTGCCAATCACTTACAAAGTACAGAATAGGAAATACAATGAAGCAATTTATTTCTAGTCAAAGTTGACTTAAGACCACATATCCAACATCCCACACTCTAATTGTATGGTCCTGAGATGCACTGCAGATTTCTTCAACATCTGACCACAGTACAGAGGAAATTGCTTCTGTGTGTTACCAAGGAGTTCTTGTTAGCTCTAAATGCTCTGTTTTCTATTTCTTTCTTGGTCTATTTGTGGTTTTCTCCGTTTCATCTTCTTTGTCTGTAAGGACTGTAAACTAGATCTTCAACATCTTATCCCAAGAGCCACTGAAAAATTTACTCCCTAAGCTATCAATACCTTTGGAATCGACACTTCCAGCATGACCTCAGCCATGTTGCAAAACTTTCACTTGTTCCTCTCTACATTCCATTCCCATAAGAGAATAATCTGATCCATAGAGGTACTTAGGAGCAAGCAAGACAAACTGTCTTTTTCCACCCAAGCCACATCTTTCATAATATCTGCATGTCCCACAGTTATCATTGTTAACTTTCCTTCCAAGGACCAGATCCAAGAAGCTTTATAATAAGAACCAGTAAAGATCCATTTATCTGCCCTTCAAATGAAGCTGCTGCAGTTGTCATGTATCATGAATTGCTCTGACTAGGGTACAGTGTACTTCTCCACATATTCTTTTCCCACAACCTCTTCTGATGAATTGTTTTCCAGTTTCATGTACTGGACCAAGGGCATTTGCAGAACTGGTGCTTGATAAGGAAATCAAACTCCACATGTTTGTGGATCTCATTTTTAGCTTCGGCAATGTACTGATGATGTTACTAAGGTCAGCAATTTTAGTGATCAAGAAGGGAACATCGTCTACTGCATATTTTCTGGTTGTCAGTGTAGAATCATGTTTGAGCTGTACCATGGCAGGGTGTACAGTCAAGACTTGTCCACAAACACGTGTAAGCTTCTAATTGGGTAGCTAAAAATCAGGCTGCACAGGAATACCCACAACCTGTAGTAGAAACCAGACTTCTGCTTTCTTCCACTGGTTTCCTCAGAAGGAACCACAAAGTTACCCACCCACAGGTGACCAAGTCCACAAATATCCATTGTCCCTAGAGTTAGGTTTTAGACTCATAAGAGCAACAAATCTCTTTTCTTTGGTCAATGACAGTACTGACAGTGGTGCTGACAGTACTGACAGTAGTGCTGGAATAGGGTAAGGGCTTAATATTTGTTTAACTAATTTGTAAATCAACTGGTTCTATGTCTGACTTTCATGTCCTACATGACTTCCACTGTGATAGCAAATCTCATGATTAGTATAGCTTTCCACTGTCAGGGACTGTTCCTGAGATTTGGTGGTATGAGTCTCATGATAATCAGAGGACTTCAGCTATCACCATTTTTAAGTGTTTTCATTTTACATGGTTGCTTTTATCAAGAAGCACAGATATTACACACTAGGATGCAGTGTCAAATACAAACAGGTAATATAAGGATTCCAAGCTTGCTTTAAGATTGAGAACACCAAACTCCTTAGAGTCATAGATGAATAGGAGGGTTTTCATATCCTGCCTCCAACACTCTGGGAGCTGGTATGTACACAGGCATTCCATCCCTTGATTCTCCAGTCACTCTAGGACTAAGGAAGTCTAACTAGTGGACAAGGTGCCATTGTTTCTATATGGGGGAGGCTACATATTCCCCCAATCAATTGAGACTTTTTAAGATGGTAATTTTGGTATTTAGACCAATTGCATGTGTCTCTTTAGAAATTCCAAAGTGCTTAGCAACTTTCTCCAGGGTATACTCTAACTTGTATTGTAATACATCTCTGTACATCTCATTTTTAGTCAGAGAATATATAAGAAGTTGAAGAAAAGGGAACCAATCATTTCAAATTTAGTTTTGCCACTCTGGTCAGTGGTCACTCTTGTCTCTCAGATTTATGGCACTGATACTTTTTTTCTCTTTGTCGTCTCCTTTCTCTCTGTAGCAGGAAAGGGTTCACATTCACTAAAGATATTGAGTGTTGAATTCTTTCTGTGTCAAATAGATTGATGAGTAATTTAGACCTAACAAAGCATTAGTAAAGCATATGTGCAAATTTCTTCCTACAGAATAGGTACACATGTGCTCTTATAGAATAGGAAGTATTTGTATAATTATTAAAGTTATTTAGAAACATCTGCTCTATCCCATGTTTAGGTTAGGCAAAGACTATAGCTAGTATTCTTACATTTCTCAAATTATAGTCTATAGGACCTACCAATTACTGTCTACTTACTTGTTTTCCTGACAATTCAGTGTGTCTGTAACACAAGATAATGGATAATCGCCCCCTTAAAAGGAAATATCAAGTGATCTATATAGTCGATAAAGTTTGAAGTAATCATATGTAAGAACAGTTATGGAGTAGTCACAAAAGGTTCCATAATGAAGCAGGTTTCAATTTAATATCAAAGAATAATGGGAGTATTAAGTAATCAAGGATAAATAAGGGAACTCTACAATTGGAGACGGTAAAACAGCATAAGAGAAGGCCTGGGGAGCAGGGTCACTAGGAGAAAGACATTTTGTTGGACAAAGTACTTGCTACACAAGCAGAAGATCAGAGTTCAGATCTGTAGAAATCACATAAGAGGGCTGGAGAGATGGCTCAAGGGCTAAGACTCTATCTTACAAGCAGAAGGTCCTGAGTTCGGATCCCAGGTCCCAAGGGGGGAAAAGAAACACCAGGCAGAAATGGCTATCCCTACATTTCTGGACCTGGTGGGCGGAGCTTGGGAAAGACTAACGTGATGCAAGGAGGTAGAAGCAATCCAGGACAATTGCCCAAGTCACACTTGGTCCTCCACAGGTACACACGGTGCCCTCTTGATACACACACACACACACACACACACATAAATAAATAAATAAATTAAAAAAAAAAAGAACTCACATAAGAAGCTGAGCACTGACTTCAGGGAATGTCTCTAGAGCCAGTCTAGCCCAAATGAAAAGCACAGGTTTTAGCAAACGTCACCATATGCATCACATATGTGCACCCTCACACATACATATCCAAATACTATGTATACATGCACTGAAAAGGAAGGCCTAGGAGTATGCAGTTCATTTACACATTCTGAGGACACTGTAACTACCAGATCTGTATAGCAAATCTGCAGTTTAGAGTTCCATTGTCATCCTTTTTCAGTCTTTTACTGTAGGAAAGGAATAAAAACACTTGTTTCCTATTGATGTATGGTATTATTATTTTTATCTCACCTTTATGACATGATTTATAATGTTGAGGTTTTGTATATGAAAGAACAATTCTGAGTCATATGACTATCTCTTCTTAGTATCTCAGTTCAAGATTAGCAGTTGATAGGAAAACAATGACTAACAAATATCATTTTTCATTCTCTTCCATCCTCTAAATACCCTTTCAAATTGTAGCAGTTCCATTCTTTCTCCATCAATCTGCTTTCTTGCTTTCTAGAGTGGAAATTTCAGGCACTGAGTTAAGCTGTGAGTACAGATTGGAGCTGATCCAATATAAAGCTTATGCACCTGTGAGCTGGAAAGATAAAATGATGGAATTACCCCATATTTTGGAGCTACCCTGACTATATAATAAGTAAAGGAAAATGAACATTGAACTATAGTATGTGGCATTTACCTTGCCAGAATTTACTCTTAATTTTTACTTGCCTTTATTCTTAATTTTGTTTTGATGTACATTTGCTGTGACCTGATGCTTTAACTTACAATCAGAATTTTGCTCTGTGTCATTAAGTGTTGGAAATATTTAACTTGTATTTGATTTGACAGATTTTTTTGGTTAAAAGGTTTGGGCCTTCAAAAAGAGACTTTGGATTTTGTAAAATGTTGGAACTGAACTATTAATGAATACAAATATTTTAAAACTGAAGTATGAGAATGTATATAATTGAACTTTATGTATTTTATGAGATTAGGGTTGAACCGCCCTCTCAACATGGGATAGATCAACAGGTCAAAAGCTTAACAGAGACACTTTGGACCTTAATCAAACCCTTAAAGAAATGGACCTTACAGATCTCTATCGAACTTTTCACCCATGCACCAAAGAATACACATTTTTCTCAGCAGCAAACGGAACTTTCTCCAAAATAGATCACATACTGGGCCACAAAACGTATCTACACATATACAAAAAAGTTGAAATTCTAATCTGTGCCCTGTCAGACCACCACGGCCTAAAGCTGGACATCCACAACACAAAAAATAAGAGAAAATACACTAACTCCTGGAAACTTAACAATATGATGCTGAATGAGAACTGGATTCAGGAAGAAATTAAAAAGGAAATTCAAAAGGGGAGGGCATATAGTCTGGCAGATGAAAGGTGATCATTTTGCAAATGGGTGACTGACCCCTCCCTCACCGAGGTTTCCTGCTTTTATTACATCTACCCTTGAATGTGCTCTTATAACAAGACTCCAGTTTAACAGTTTTTTGTCTCTGACCGGGGATGACATACAGTGCCCATCAGGATGGAGGGAAGGGCATTGCAGGAGCAGCAAACTGCAAAAGAAAATTAACAAACCACAATCCAGAACTTCAGAGACTCTGTATCAACCACATAGAACTAAGCCAGCCTAATCTCCCCCCATCCTGAAGCTCAGGGACATTTGCGGAAGAGGTGGCTATAAGATTGTAAGAGCAAAAGGAAGGGAGGAGCAATGATTTGAAGATTCTCCACACTAGTTAGGGCTGAAGCAATCATAATAGGACTTTGCATGCCCTGCGCAATGTCCAACACACTATTGACCTCTCAAAGTCTAGCATTGGCTAAAGGCACCAAGATCCTTTGAGGCAAGGGATTGACAGCCACAGTAGTGTTCCTATGCTTAAGGAGAACACGAGAAAGGGTTCAGGGAAATGCCACTGGGTCCTTGTACGTCATTGGAGAGGAGGACCCAGAGGAGAGTTAGGCATACACAATAAAGGACTCTCTGGGAATTGGGGGGGGGGCACTGGGAGATGAGGAGGGAGGGAGGGGGAGCAGGGGGTTCGGGGGGAGGAAGAGGGGGGAGGGAAGTGGTCTACCTATTACATTTGTATGAGCGGAAATAATAATGAAAAATGTTAAAAAAAAAAAAAAGGAAAATCAAGATTTCCTGAAAGTGAATGATAATGAAAATACGACTTACCAAAATCTCTGGGACACAATGAAAGCTGTTCTAAGAGGTAAGTTCATAGCTCTTAATGCCTACATCAAAAAAATGGAAACATCAGAAATAAACAACTTAACAATGCAGCTTAAAGCTTTAGAGAAACTAGAGCAATCTGATCCCAAAAGTAGTAGAAGAGAGGAGATTAGCAAAATAAGGGGAGAAATATCTGAAATCGGGATTAAGAAAACAATAGAAAAAAATCAACCAGTCAAAAAGCTGGTTCTTTGAAAAAATCAATAAGATTAATACACGCCTAGCTAAATTAACCAAAAGCAAGAGAGAGAAAACCCAAATTAACAAAATTAGAAATGAACATGGAGTTATCACTACTGATACCCAAGAAATCCAGAGAATTATAACATCATATTTCAAAAACTTATACTCTGTGAAGTTTGACAACACAAAAGAGATGGATGAATTTCTAAGTAAACACATCTTACCTAAATTGAATCAGAAAGTTGTGAATTATTTAAATAGTCCTATAACATATAAGGAAATTGAGGAAGTAATCTCGAATCTTCCCACCAAAAAATGTCCTGGACCAGATGGATTCAGCACAGAGTTCTACCAGACATTTAAGGAGTTAATAAAAACAATACTCCTTAAACTGTTCCATCAAATAGCAAAGGAAGGAACACTACCAAATTCCTTCTAAGAAGCTAATATCGTTTTAATCCCAAAACCTAATAAAGATTCACTTAAAAAAGAAAACTATAGGCCAATCTCTCTGATGAACACAGACCCAAAGATTCTCAACAAAGTCTTAGCAAATCGGATTAAAAAACACATTAAAGAGATTATTCACTGGGACCAAGTAGGCTTCATCCCTAGCACACAAGGTTGCTTCAACATATGCAAATCAATAAATGTAATTCATCATGTAAACCAGTCCAAAGTCCAAGACCACATGATACTCTCCATAGATGCAGAAAAAGCTTTTGACAAGATCCAACAGCCTTTTATGATCCAAACGCTAGTACAGTAGGAATGGAAGCAACCTTTATCAATATAATAAAAGCTGTATACAACAAGCCCACAGCAAGGATTATGCTCAATGGGGAACAATTGGAAGCATTCCCACTTCGATCAGGAACTAGACAAGGCTCCACTCTCAACACTTCTATTCAACATTGTACTTGAAGTCTTAGCTAAAGCCATAAGACAAGAAAGGGACATAAGAGGGATTCAAATTGGAAAGGAAGAAGTCAAACTATCCCTATTTGCAGTTGACATGATCTTATACCTGAGTGATCCCAAAAACTCCACCAGGAAGCTCCTGGAACAAATTGAGAAGTTCAGCAGAGTGGCAGGATACAAAATAAATGTGCAAAAATCAGAGGCCTTCCTATATGCCCAGAATGAAAGAAGTGAAAAAGCCTTGAGAGAAACAATTCCATTTACTATAGCCCCTAAACAAATGAAATACCTTGGTATAAACCTAACCAAGGAGGTAAAAGACCTTCACAATGAAAACTTTAAAACCCTCAAGAAAGAAATTGCAGAAGACACCAGAAGGTGGAAAGACCTCCCTTGTTCTGGAATTAGCAGAATCAACATCGTAAAAATGCATCCTACCAAAGGCAATATACAAATTCAATGTTATACCAATTAAAATCCCAAAGCAATTCTTTAAAGAAGTTGACCAAGCAATCTCAAAGTTCATATAGAGACACAAAAGACCCAGGATAGCAGAGAAAATCCTGAGTAACAAAAACACTGCTGGAGGTATTACCACACCAAACCTAAGTCAATATTACAAATCCATAGTTATAAAGACAGCCTGGTACTGGCTCCAAAACAGACACACAGATCAATGGATAAGGATTGAAGACCCAGATATAAACCCACAAAATTACAGCCATTTGGTCTTTGACAAAGGGGCCCAAAGAATCCAATGGAAAAAGAACAGCATCTTCAACAAATGGTGCTGGCAAAACTAGATCTCCACATGCAGAAGATTAAAGCTGGACCCGTACTTGTCACCATGTACAAGACTTAATTCCAAATGGATCAAGGACCTTGATATCAGGCCAGAGACTATAAAAAACATAGTTGAAAGGACAGGGAACTCCCTTGATCTGATTGGGCTAGGACAACATTTCCTAAACAGACATCCAATGGCACAGTCACTGCTACCAACTCTCAACAGTTGGGATCTTGTGAAATTAAAGAGCTTCTGTTCAGATAAAGAGATTGTCACACGAGCTCAAAAGCAACCCACAGAATGGGAGAAAATCTTCACTAACCACTCCATCTGATAGAGCTCTGCTGTCCAGAGTGTACAAAGAACTTAGAAAACTAAACACCAAAGAAACCAATGGCCCAATTAAAAAATGGGCCCTGGAGCTTAAAAGAAATTTTACCAGGGATGAAATTAAAATGTCTAATAAATATCTTTAAAAATGCTCCACTTCCTTAGCCATCAGGGAAATGCAAATCCAAACTTCCTTGAGATATCATCTCACCCCGGTCAGGATGGCAAAAATCCACAATACAAACAACAACAAATGCTGGAGAGGATGTGGAGAGGGTGGAACTCTTCTACATTGCTGGTGGGAATGCAGGCTCATACAGCCACTCTGGTGAGCCGTCTGGAGATTCTTAAAGAAATTAAAGATTGAAATGCCATATGACCCTGCGATTCCACTTTTGGGAATAACCCCCCATACAGCAGAGGTTCACCTCGATAGCACAAGCACGACCATGTTCATAGCAGCACTGTTTACAATAGCAAAGTCATGGAATCAACCCAAATGTCCAACAGTTGACGAGTGGATAAGGAAACAGTGGTACATCTATACAATGGAGTACTACTCAGCCATCAAAAATGATGAATTACTGGAATTTGCCCGGAAATGGATGTCATTAGAAACAATTATATTGAGTGAAGTATCCCAGACCCAGAAAATTAAGTGCCGTATGTACGCCCTAATAGGTGGCTCCTAGTACCAAACCCACCCAGCCCACCTAGAGACACTCAAAGAAAAATCTCTGTAATACCTACAGTAACTGCAAGGATTATGAACAGGAGGGATGGGGTAGGAGGGCCACACCAGAAACAAGGAGAGAGGGGACCATGTTACAGCAGAGAAAACAGGCCTCCATCAAGGACTCAAATAAGTAATGAGACATCTGATTAAGTTCACAGACTTTCGTTCCTGATCATTTACTACTGAGGGGGTATGATCTCACCAGAAGGGGAGGGCATATAGTCTGGCAGATAAAAAGTAACCATTTTGCAAACGGGTGATAGACCCCTCCCTCAATGTGGTTTTCTACTTTTATTACATCTACCTTTGAATGTGCTCTTATAACAAGACTCTAGTTTAACAGCTTTTTGTCTCTGGCCAGGGAGTGACATACAATGCCTATCGGGATGGAGTGAAGGGCATTGCAGGAGCAGCAAAACTGCAAAAGAAAATCAACAAACCACAATCCAGAACTTCAGAGACTCTATATCAACCACCTAGAACTAGGCCAGACTAATCTCTCCCCATCCTGAAGCTCAGGGACATTTGGGGAAGAGGGGGCAGTAAGATTGTAAGAGCAAAAGGATGGGAGGAGCAATGATTTGCAAGATACTCCACACAAGTTAGGGCTGAAGCAATCATAATTGGACTTTGCATGCCCTGCGCAATGTCCAACACACTATTGACCTCACAAAGTCTAGCATCTGCTAAAGGCACCAGGATCCTTGGAGGCAAGGGATTGGCAGCCACAGCAGTGTTTCTATGCTTAAGGGGAACACGGGAAAGGGTTCAGGGAAAGGCCACTGGGTCCTTGTAAGTCATCGGAGAGGAGGGACCAGACGAGAGTCAGGCATGCACAAGAAAGGACTCTCTGGGAATTGGGGGCGGGAGGCACTGGGGGATGGGGAAGGAGGGGTGAGGAGAGGGGGAGCAGGGGGTTCAGGGGGAGGAGGAGGGAGGAAGGGAACTGGTGTACCTATTAAGTTTGTATGAGATGAAATAATAATAAAAATGTATTAAAAAAGAGATTAGGGTTGAAAAGTTATAGTTTAAAAGTAATCTGATTGTGTGTCAACTTGAACAGGGTTTCTATGGGACAATTAGATACAGGAGTCAACTGAACGATGGAGTATTGATCTCTGTGTACATCTGTAAAGAATTAGTACTTAGGGAAATCCTTTAACAAGCGTGTAAGAGATTACCTAATCATGTAGGAAGACCCAGCCCACAGTGGGTAGGACTATTCCCTGGGAAGGTGGATAAAATGGAAACAGCCAGCCCACTACTTTATTTTTTAAATGGTTTCTTCTGTGCTTTAAAGTTTTCTTTACAAAGGTTTATAGCTTCCTTGGTTATGTTCATTTCAAGGTATTTATTGTTTGAGGTATTTTGACTCTGATTTGAGGAATTGTTTCTCTGATTTATTTCTTAGCTTGTTTATATTTAGTATACAAGTAGACTATTCATTTTTGAATGCTAGTTTTATTCATGGTACTTATATGAAAGTTTTTATCAGTTGCAGTTATTATATAAGGATAATTTGATTTCCTCTTTTACTACTTTTACCTTATTCACTTCCTTCCTTTTGCACATTCCAACACCTTAAATAAGAGTGGAAAAATGTATTCACTTTGTACATACTTGTCTTATTCCTGGTTTGAGTGAAAATGCTTTGAAAATGTCCTTTCTTAATAATATTCTTTCTATATACGTGTGTGTGTGTGTGTGTGTGTGTGTGTGTGTGTGTGTGTGTGAGACGGAGAATGAACTTTCTCTCTCTATATATATATCTATATATACACATATATATATGACACACATATATGTATAATATATGGCAGAGAATGAGAGACAGATTTTTTATTGTGTTAATGTTTTATTATTTTCTGAGTGTTTTCATTTTTATTATATTTTATTACATGAGAATGTTCAATTTTAACAAAGGGCTTTTTCTGCATCTATTGAGATAACATATGATCTCTGTTCTCCTTTTGTATGCCTGTGTGTGTGTGTGTGTGTGTGTGTGTGTGTGTGTGTGTGTGTATGTGTGTTGCCTTCCAGGGCCAGAGTTAACAGGCCTCTACTATTTTCATTCATAATTTTTATATGGGATCTGAGAATTCATTGAGCTCAGGTTCTTTTGCTTGAGAGGCCAAGGCTTTAACACCCAAGCCATCTCCCCAGCTCTGATTCCTGTTCTTAATTGTATTTCTATAATGTATCTCATTTATTAATGTATGAAGGTTGAAAAAAAACATGCAGTCCTGGAATGAATGTGACTTAATCATGGTGGTTCATCTTTTTGATGTTTTTAAATTTGGTATGCAGTTATTTTGATGGAAATCTTCTACATTATGTTCACCAAAAATTTTGCTTGTAATTTTGTCTTCTTTTACTGTTTTGTCTTTATCCGCTTCTATTATTACAGTCATATTCCTTCATAAAAGTATTTTGGTACCATTTCTTTTCTTTATTTACCCTGTAGTATTTTAAGGAACAATTCAAAAGTGTGATAGAATTCAGTAATGACTTCTTTCTTCCCTGGGCTTTAATTTACTTGGGAGAATTTTGATTTTTGCTTCAATCATTTCGATTGCACTGCTTGTTATAGATTAGTTTAACTTGCTGTCTTTCCTTTGGCTTTAAATTTGACAGGTTGTGTGCGTCTAGAAATTTACCAATTTCTTTTAAATTTGCATCCTTATCTGTTTATTTTGGTGTGGTTTGTCAAACTTGATTACCCTCAAATAATCAGCTCTTTGTCTCATTGTTTATATTGATTTTTTAAATTTCTATTCCATTATTTTTCTACCCTAGTCTTTACTGTTACTCATTTTTGGGTTAAATTGTTTTTGTTTCTTTGCAACTTAAGAGATATCATTAAATTATATGTTCTAGGTCTTTCTGATTTTTTACTTATAAATAAAACATTTTCCAATAAAACTATTTTCATAATATCTCACAGGTTGTATAATGTTCTGTTTTCATATTCTTTAAACCAGGATTTAATTTTTTCTTGTAATTCCTTTGATGATTCTTTATCATTTGATAATATGCTCTTTGATATTCATTAATTTTTATATTTTCTGTGCTTTCTATTTCAGTTAAGTTGGATTTTATTTCCAGTTTAACTTCCATTTGAGCTTTTTTTAAATCTGTTCTGTAGTTATTTTTGTTTCATTGATTGCTTTTCTAATCCAATGTAGCGTTTTATCTCTTTCCTGTTCATAAATACTCATGTATCTATTCATCTCCTTTTGGAGTTCTTCTCTTTCCTTTTTGAGTTCATTTCTTTGAACATATTTATCATGTGCCTCTGGAGAACATTATCTTGATTGTCGATTTCCTGACTAGCATCCAAGAGACTATTCTGTGTGGACTCTAGCAGTAATAGGTTGATTTTTTTGGTAGGAGACATGTTTTACCGATTTTATTGTATTTTTCATTTTTTGTGATATGACTTAGTCATCTTGTGCAGTGGGAACCCAGGGGAAAGCAGTCCCCCTTAGATCCATTTTATTATCGATGCTTTCCCTGACTCTGAATTTGACATTAGGAGGTTTTCATTTCAGTTTTGCTTGAGTCAAGATATTTCTCTTTATGGACCGATTCTTACATATCCTGCACCAACTTCTCTTTTTATAAGACATGCTTATTAGCATTCTTGTTGAATTCCCTCAAGAGTTTATTCACATCTATTTTTATTTCCTTAAATAATTATTATTTTAAAATTATTTTTCTTTTCTTCAATCTTACTGGATTGAAATTTTTCCTTCATGTTTAATACATTTCATTCTTTGTCAATTTCTTAGATATAAGCAATACATTCTGGTGACTGCTTTCATATGTTCTAGATGAAGTAGATATGTAGATTTCAATGTTAGCTCCTTATTATAGTTTCACACACATTTTTATCTGTATGTATGTTCATTTCTTAATATGTGGGTTGCCTGTTCACAGTCTTAACTTTAGTAAATTTCAGTTCATTTCAGTTTACATAGGATGGTTTTGTGATTCTCTGAATCTTGCACTCTAAATGAGTGAAGGGAGGTTTTTGGTTTGGATATGTGGATGTCTGGGTTTTCTTTCTTTTTGTTCTTTCTGGCACAACAATTTGAGTGCAATGTTTCTCTCAGCATGGGCACACTCCTTGTCACTGTTGTGTTTGTGGTGAAATGGACTGGAGAGTCTTTAGTGATTTCCCAGTGTCTATTTCATGTGAGTCTTAGGTTTCTATGATTTTACATTCACTATCTGCTTCAGAAGATTTCCCTTTTGATTTTCTGTCTCAGAGGTAAGGGAAAGGGAATTTTCACCCTTTCCTTCTGCTTTATGTGATGATAAGTGTTAGAGATTTTGGTTCTCTTATAAATTTAACATTCCATGTTTCTATATTATATTTAGTCTCTTATAGTCTGCTGTTTACTATGATCCTTTTTGTATTTCCACACTTCTCACCTCTCCAAGGAGTCATAGGTCTGCTGTTTTCTTTCAGTTTCTGGGGGATACTGGAGAATGCTTCTTGTCCTTGTTTTGTCATCTTCAACAATTACCTGAGTTGTAATATGCAACCATATTTTCCTTAAGATTTCCTTATTTTCTTCATATAGGCCTCCAAATGTGTTATTGGAACACACATGATCTATCTTGTAATTTCTTGGTTGCACGGACAAAATCATTTTTAAATGGACACAGAATGAATGCTAAGAACAACTTTATAAGAGCATGATAGAGTAAATAATAAAAAAGGACAACAGAAGGTCTAGGTTGAATTTTAGAAAAGAGTGATGAAAAAAGATGCAAAGAGAAAATTATGTTTTCTGAGCTGAAAGGTTAAGAGAGAAGACTTAGCAATGGAAGCGTGCAAGGTATTGCATCAATTTTTTTTTTCACTGAATAAAACCAGTGGTAGAGAGAGGGTAAACATTATGGTATCACATTCTTGGTTTTGTAAGAGAGAATTGAAATCTTCGAAAATGATCTTTGCAGAAGCTTTGCTATCATGTTATATGACTCTGGGACTCATCTATACTCATATTTAGTGGAATAAAAAGCATAACACTGGAGTTAGTTGACCTGGGAGGATATCTCATCTCTTTTACTTTAGAGCTATGCAATACTTAACTATTTTATGCTTTTGTTTTCTCATCTCTAAAATGAAGATGTAAAAGAACATTTTTCTAGGATTTTTGTTAGTATTAGACAAATTGCAAGAGCTATACTTTGTAAAACTCTTAAGTCAATGTTTGGTCCATGTAAGTCTCACATAAAATAAAACATAAGGTTTATTTTATGTTGTCATGATTTGAATGTGAATTGTCCTCCACAGGCACATGTATTTAGAACTTCAACTGATGTTGATGTTTGGAAGGGTCATTGAAACTTTAGGAGGCAGAGTATTGCTGGAGAAAGACATACAGAGACTGGACTTTGAAGTTGTTAGTTCTACCTTTTGACTGATAGAAATCTACTCTTGCAGTCTGTCTTTGCGGTCTACAGCTTGTTCTCTCAAACTCCATGATAAACATGACCTAAGTTGCCTTCACCTTTGGCCAGCCAGTAATACCTTTTCTGCCATAATGGACTGAATTTTCTCTCTGGAACTCTAAACCAAATAAATCTCCCTTTATCCCTTAAGCTGATTGTCTGAGTGGCATCTCATAGCAGTGAGAATAATAACTTCAGTAGAAATTAATATAGAGGAGA
Source organism: Typhlomys cinereus (assembly GCA_023101885.1). Taxonomy (NCBI): domain Eukaryota; kingdom Metazoa; phylum Chordata; class Mammalia; order Rodentia; family Platacanthomyidae; genus Typhlomys; species Typhlomys cinereus. Next base: position 2,150,018 of record JALPQD010000012.1, read on the forward strand.
AAGGTGTTGCTGTGGCAACTTATGGGATGTTGGGTGAGGTATGTAAGCAGCCCTGACATTTACAATAAACGAGTCTGCCAGCCTGTAAGCCTGTTTTGCCACTCGCCTGAAAAAAAAATATGATATCAGAAAGTGAAGTGTTACTATAAAAATGAGAGAACGTGGAGTCAAGAAATATAACCACAATACAAACAACACCCAATGCTGGAGAGGATGTAGAGAGAGAGAGAAGGGAATGCTCACACATTGTTGGTGGGAATGCAGGCTTATATAGTATGGTGATTTCTAAACAAGTTAAGGATTGAAATGTCACATGACACTGCAATACCACTACTAAGAATAATCTCCCATAATGCAGCAATTCATTACAGTGACATGAACATAACCATGTTCATTGCAGCCCTATGTTCAGTAGCAAAGTCATAGAATCAACCCAAATGTCCAACAGTTGATGAATGGATAATGAAAATGTGTTACATTTATACAATGGAATACTACTCAACCATCAAAAAGATGAATTAATGAAATTTGCCAGAAAATGAATGGAATTAGAAGAAATTATATTGAGTGAAGTATCCCAGACACAGAAAGTTAGATGCCACATGTATTCCCTAGTAAGTGGATCCTAGTTCCAAACCCACTTAATGACATATTCAAAGGAGATGACCTTCAATACCAATTGGGATGCAGCCAAGGACACTACAGGAACAGCAAAACGGAAAACAACAAGCCATAATTCAGAACACCAAAGACCCTACATTATTCACCTGGAACCAGACCAGCCATATCTCTCCCCATCTTAAAGCTCAGGGAATCTTGAGGAAGAGGGGGCAGCAAGATTGTAAGCACCTAAAGATGTGGAGGATCAACGATATGCAAGATACTCCACACAAGTCAGGGCTATAGGCGCCAGAATATAGTGATTATGTGATTGGACTTTGCCAGACCTGCACAATGACTGACATGTCAATGACCCCTCCCCCCAAAGCCTAGCAGGGATCACAGGGGAGAAGGCTTCAGGCAGTAGGATGCTTAGAGGCAAGAGTTAAAACAGGCGTAATAGAGTTCCCATGCTAGCAAGCAGCCCAAGAAGCGGCCCTAAGCTATACCAGTGAGTCCTGAACCCTCGCTAAAGTAGAGGACTCACAGGGAGGTTCAGCATCCACATAAATGGATACTCTGGGGATGGGAGGGAGAAAGTGGTAGGTACAGGGAGAGGGGGAAGAAGGGAGGGAGATGAGAGGGAGGGGGGAAAGGGGGAGAGTGCAATGGGGGACAATGGGGGAAGAGAGATATGATGGAGAGGAGAGGGTACTTATCGAGTTTGTATGATTAGGCAACATAAAATGTGTAATAATAATAAAAAAGAAGTATGACTATTATAATAAGGGTAATTTAATTTCTGTTGGATAGCTAGTTTAACTAGGAATATCCTGTCCTCTGAAACATATTCACCACCTTTCAGCCTTTATCTTACTTCTTTAGTAGCTCCAGGACACTCATTAGCAATGCCAGACTATACAAAATTGTGGCTACACTCATCAACTCTCTCTTCTTCCTGTTCTACCTCCATGTGTTCACACCATGGCAGCCCTGTCCTCTCCAAAAAATGTGGTTATGGTAGTTCTCTCTTTCTGTTCTCTATGACCTTAAATTATTTTCTTTGCTCTAATGTTCCCCCACCTTAAGGCTACAGTTTCCTTCTTTCTTCCTTTGGACCAAGCACTCAAGAGTTTCTTTCTTCTCTCCTCATTTTCAATAAAATCCCTGTTTCAACCTCTCAACGTTCTGATTTCAATCTTTGGCTCTGGAACACAAGAACCTCAAAGAAAGAAGCCCTACAACAATTGTTTTAACATTACTAGTGTGCCAATGGAACTGTTTGTTGGGAGAAATATGGAGAACTTTGTAGCTTTGTGCTGGGAAAGCCCTTAAAACTTGAAGACAGGGACTAAAGGACCATGCTTGAGAGAGTTTTGAAGAGAATAATAATGAGAGAGATGCAGACAGTGTAAGTCAAGTTTATGATGGTCCAGAGGAACAGAGACTGTATTGGGAACTGTACTAAGAGTAAAGGCAATGATGCATTGGCAGAAAGTTTGGTCAAGTTTCCCCCAGTCTTGAAAGCTTGACTTAAGTTAAACTCAAGTGTTTGGCAAAGGAAATTTCAAGACAATGTAGCCTTGATATTATATGTCTACATTTTAGTGCTCTTGTTCAGAGTTATGATGGAAAACAATAAGGAATTTGACAGAAAGAAATTAAAACTGTAAAGTTTGATAAGCAAAAATATGATGACAAGCTTGAAAAGTTGAACCAGGAGAATTCAGAGAGCAAAGTGATGGCTATTCTTAAGATTAGTTATCCAAGTGAATCAAAACCTGCTATTCATTTGGATAATAGAAGAAGCCTCACACTTCAGGTATGATTTTTTGGGTAAACTCCAACACATAAGAACATAAATTTGGGGGGAGCAAAGAGTGAAAATCAGCACCCCAAAGAAGTGTTCTGTTCCTGCTCCTCTAAAGCAATGACCCAGGAGAGATTTTGCACATAGCACGGAGAAACTGAAACAGCTAAATTCAGTAGGCCATCTTCACTTAGACATTGTAGCAGAACCTGGAAAAGCCATCCATTTAGTCCTGGTTATAAGGTTTTAAAGATGCAAGAGTGAGGAAGACATGGAAAAACCAGAAAACTTAGAAAGACTGGATGATTCATTCTATGTAGATCAGCATTTCATGGACACATAGCAGAACAAACATGACTGAGGGGTGTACAGAGAAAATAAAAGAAAAAATGGAGACAAATATTAGTTATGAGACTATATTTCCATTTTGGAACCATAAGCCAAATAAATCTCTCTTCTTCCCTTAATCTGTTTGTCTGACTGGTGTCTCACAGCAGCAGAAATAGTAGCTGCAACACAGTCATATCAAATTTACACTTACAAGCATACAATCCATGGTCAACATTATGTGCTTTTCTTGATGCATTAATTTCTTCTAATTTCATCAACTATACAACACAGTACCATGTCAAGGGTACTAGACTTAGAAGATGGAATTATGAATTTCATTATTGCACTGTGTAAAAACACAAGACAATGAAGAAGGGAATTTTGTAAGTTAAACCTCAGTTAATATATATATATATATATACACACATATATATATATATTAAGGACATATTACAATAGAATGATAAATGAAATGCATATAGTATTTCATAGTGATGATTGCTAGAAATAAAAGTGAAAAGGATGGGACGATTGCTCAGGGACTAAGATTTTTCCCTCATAAGTTGAAGCACCTGAGTTTGGATTCCTAGATCCCACATAAAAATTTCAGGCGCACATGTAATTCTAGTTCCAGAAATCAGAGTCTGGAAAACCCAAGGGAAAGCAATAAAGGGGTAGAACAATCTAAGATGAGTCTCCATGGACACATAAATTCAAGTCCCCTTTTGTTCACACACACATGCACACACACTCTCTCTCTCTCTCTCTCTCTCTCTCTCTCTCTCTCTCTCTCTCTCTCTCTTTCTCTCTCTCACAAAAGCAAAAGTGTAAGAGAAAATGAATTTTCAGTTCATATTCATATTTATAAATAGAATGATTAGAAATGGATTTAAGGACAGAAGTATTTGCTAATGATTAGAAATGAGAACACATTTTATGGATTTGAAAGTGAGAAGCATGAACACTGTTAGGTCAATGTTACTCCAGAAAAAAGGAAAAGAATGTGCAAAAATGCTGAGAAAGGAATATAAGTAGGATATTAGAACAATAAAGGAGATCAATTATACTTTAGATTTGTCAAACAAGTCACATCTTGCAAAACTACTTTGACTTGCAAAATATGTACTTTATCAATGTAAACAAAGTTCATTCACTATATAACCTCAAACTAATTTAACAATAGCTTGTTCATACCTATGTATTGTCTACAAAACAGCAAATTATCTAGATTACGAATCATATAATGCAAAAATAAAACCTAATAATTATACCAAATAACTGCATTTACAAACACTACCTAATTTTGCCAAGTTTTCCCTAAGTCAATACCATCACTCACAGTGCTATACCTCAAGTTTCCTCTGACGTGTATACATCCTTACTGCAGCAGGTTATACAAATCCAATTTCAATGAAAATAAGTATGTTCCTGATGATCTTTAATACTAAACTTTGACTGACTATATACACAGTAAATATTAAGAAATGTAGTGAGAGAATAATTGAAAACTATTTTGGGTAGGTTCTCATTATTCATTTAAGATTTATTCTAAGTGAATTGGGGATATTAAAATGTTTCAAGCAGGAAAATGGCTTTATTATATTTTGATGAATGACCTTTGTTTCAGTGAATAAACAAAATGAAATAAGGAATATGAAAGTGCTTTGTTAGTATGTGATGTGAGAGCATGCAGTATTTATCCTTTTGAGAAATTTAGGAGTAATTCCTTTAATTCTATTAGGAATACCTTTTAAGAATCAAATATATATATATATGTTACGCCAGATTAAGACTCTGAGTTTGGATGCTGCATCCCATGTAAAAATGCCATGTGGGAATGGTGGCAGCTTTTACTACTGGTCTTGGAAGGCAGAGTCAGGGAAATTCTAGAGAAAAGCAAATAGAAGGTAGAAACAATCCAGTGTGATTCCTGAAGTCACCATTAGGCTTTCATAGGCATACACAGTGCCTTCTAATACATACAGATGCATAAACACAGAGAGACACACATACACAGAAACAAATGCAAAAAATCAAATATGTACACTCATTAAATATACCTTATATATTTCTTCTGTATACAAGTGTCAAGTTAAAATAGCAATTCTTTGCAACTTTTTAAATTGTAATACTTTGTGCTTACTATGTCCCAATGAATACATAGGATGCTACTTTAATACTTTTTAAAGAACATATACTAGAATTTGTATCAAAGTTATTTACCATTTATCATATTGATGGAAACATAAAATTATTGCAAAAATTCAAAAAGTATACAGAAGTATTTGCTAAGCATTAATATTTTGGTCACCTTAGTGATTATTAGTAATGATGCTAAAAGTAGAATGATGAGTATCCAACCTTTAGCAAAAATAAGATACTTTGAAAATTTCACATAGAAATTTAATAAAATAGGCATTTATAGGGATGAGGGTAAAAATAAGAGAATTAAGGTAAGAGAAGTGATAATAAAGAATTTAGTTTATCCATTCTGTGTAGGAAACAATAAAGGTAAGAAATGTCACTATTAGAATATAGAAAAAGTTGTATTTGTGAAACATGTTTTCTAACAGTAGTTTCAGTTGTTGGTAGAAGTTACTGTAGTGATCCAATGTGACTGAATTATAGTGAAAAGGAAGTTTTATGTATTGACTTTTATTTTCTTTTATTCTTTGACCTCCTAGGCAGTGTATCTATCCCATAGAGAGAAAACCAGAAAATAGAGAGCAGGAAAGAAATGATGATTCATTCTATGTAGGGCAGCATTCCATGGACAAATGACACAACAAATCTGATAGAGGTATGTTTAGAGAAAATTAAGGAAAAATGCAGGCAAATATTAGTTGTAAGATTGATTACTTGGTCATTAATTTTCATGATGACTGCACTAATTTGCTAGATTGTTCCTACTTTGTTTTTCTTCATCAACATATGGGTTTCAGAATATTTTCTAAAGTATGGTTTTGACCATGTTGCTCAATTCTTCAAAATTTTTCTGTATACCATCCTTGCCATTATTAAATACTTAGCATAGTATTATGAAGTGTACTGCATAGTGTATAGTGAGCACTCATCAGATTATAACTATTCTTTCAGATATATCATTTTATTGAAACTTCAATGCGTGTGAGGAACTAGCCTCATGAAGAAACTAATTATTAAATATTTTTAATCATTTGACAGTGTCACACACAGTATTATGGATTTAAATTTCTTAATAATTTTTTATTCATATTTACTATTCCAAAATACAAACATAATGGGTGGTTGTCTCTGACCTCCTGTCTCCCTCCCCCTCAATTTTAAAATTATTTTGTTTGTATTTTTACTTTTACAGTATTATACAGGCAGATAATGCATTTTGATCATAGATATCCTTTTCTCCCTCCTACTTTCTCTGGACATTTCCCTAGCATGTCCACCTTCTGCCTTTATGTCCCAATTTTTTAAATTGGACAATATAAAGTAATATATAAGTAATGAAAGAAAATACATAAGGGTATAAATAGTTATGATTAACCTAGTTCCACATTATTAAGAACATGAGAGAGCTGAAGAATAGTTTTGTCTATTTTCTATGAGGCTAAGTTCATGATATAAGCACTAGGAGCCCTGTCCTATGAAAGGCCATTCAAGCTGCCGGCACACAGAACCCTGGCCCATGGGAGGCTGTCCCTGCTATGGGCACATGAAAATCCAGCTCATAAAAGATCATCCCACTTGTGAGCACAGAGAAGACCATCCACCTTGTAAGCATATAGAGCCCCAAGCCAGAGAGACCATCCACATGGTGTGCACATGGAGCCTACCCTATGAGATATGGGGGCCTCAGTCTGGCAAGTTTAGACAAAGATGTTTTGATGGAGGAAGTCAGGATGGGGGCGGCTGAGGATGTTTTGAACAGCTCAGGATGTTTTGATGGAGGAAGTCAGGAGGGCGTAGCTCAGGTTGTTTTGAAGAAATTTTGCTACATACAGCCTGCTTGTGCTGACTTGACCTTTAAGATGATTGGTTGCCCGTTTCCCGCCCTGGAATTTACCTTGCCTTTTTCTGCAATAAATGAGTTCCTGCTTGACTAGACTCCCTGTCGCATCTGATCGTCCGAGGGCTGGGGAACGGGTACACAGTGCACTCACCTTTCCCCTAACACCTTGTGGAGGACCCGTGGAGCCAGCCTGCAGGACGGAGCTGCAATGCCCGGGGACTCCCACAATGAGAGACCTTCATTTTGTGAGTATACAAATAGGGAATTCAGGTTTTGGAAAGCAGTGTGGTTTGTCAGACTATTAATCATTCAGTTCTCCACAGGTCAGAGCATGAATGTAGAAATAGTCTCATCTCTCTACCACTGTCTGATGTACATGGGACACAACAGCCACATGTACAGTACCTCTAGGGGTAGGGGATTTAAAATTTTTTCACATCATCTTACCAGTTCCCGTCCCTACTTCTTATCCCACTATAGTCATTCTTGTTTCAAACCAGTATTCTTTCATTCAGGTCTTTTTCTTATATATACATGAGCCATTGTGTTTTCGCAGTGTTACATACATTAATATGTACCTGGGAACTTAATGGAACTTGGACGTTTTATCTGAAGAAAATTACTGTCCTTCCTATAGCCACCAATCACTCAAGGAGAAGTGCTACTTCATAGGTATTTCCTCTTCCATTATTAAATTTGTCAGGCTAAATCTTTTGTACATTTTGTGCAAGTAAATGCAACTGTGGTAAGTTTATTGATACAGCAACCCTTTCATGTTGACAAGACATTGACAGCATGCTTCAAGGAAGCTGATACAGTAAATGTTTAAGCCTGGAAATTATACCCGAATCAAAAGACTCAGAAACACATACAAAAGAAAGAAACAAATGTCCAAACACAAGATGCTCAAGTCACATAAAGCAACAAAATAAAACAAAAATCAGGAAAAAATGTCCTCTACCCAAAACATAAAACCCATAATGGTGGATTCCAGTTGGAATAACTTATTGAATATTAATCAAGAAAACAATAACCAAGATAATGGTTTCCAAAGTGTTATTATTACTAAAATCAAGGAAATGTGAAAGGAACTCTGAGAGATGAATAACTATATAAACAAACATGAAAATAACAAGCATCTATATGAGATGAAAAAGACAACTGAAGATAGAAAACTGTCATAATGGTGCACAGGTGTCAACTTGACAGTTGAGGGTTTGAGCTCTGGGCACATTTGTAGAGAATTAATTGTTGAGTTAGACCCAGAGCAGACCTGCAGGAGATTGTCTAGCTAATGGGGAAGGCCCAGCCATGGTGGGTGGGATTAGGCCCTGGAATAAAATACAGACAGCTGGTTGAGAGAGTTGGCATCCTTGTGTATGTACACTTGGCCAGACATGCTGGTCTGGCAAATGAGGACTGTCCCTCTCTCAGCCATTATGTAGAGATGGTGTGGCCAGTTCCCTCAGCCCTGGTGTTGGTGCATGCTCTCCCGTCAAGCTGGAATAAGAACTATAGCCAGTTAATTTGATAGCTGTGTCTTTAAATGTGGCTTGATTTTTGTCTTTTGTTGCTTTTGAAGCATGTTATTTATCCTGTATTTGCAGTGTCTTTGCTATTATTTGTCTTGGAGTGTTTCTATTTTGCTTATATCTGAATGGTGTGTGGTATGCCTCTAATACTTGGATGGTGATCATTTTCCTTAAATGTAGAAAGTTCTCATTTATGATTGTCTGAAAGGTATGTACTGGAGTGCTTTCTTGAGTTTCTTTTTTGGGGTTTCATAGATGGGCAGGTTTGACTTCTTCATTGTGTCCCATAGCTTTTGAATATTGCTTGTGTGTATTTTTATAAGTTTTCAGTATGCTTAATTGTATGATCCCGTTGTGCCAATTTGTCTTCCAGAGCTGATATTCTATCTTGGGTTTGATCAGTTCTGTTGGAGATAATTTCTGCTGAGTTTCCAATTGCAGTTAGCTTGTTTTTGAGTTCCATTTTAATTTGAGTTCCTAATTTTTTCACCTGTTTGATGCTTATTTTGGTTTCCTCTATTTTCCCTTTCATCTCATTTACCTTTTTTTTTATTTTCCTGCTCATGCAAGGTCATGCATTTATTCATCTCCTTTCTGAATTCTTCCCCTTCCTTTTGTAGTTCTCTCATTTCATTGATCATATTAGTAATATTCCTTTGGAATACATAATCCATAGTGTTTTTTCCTTGTTGGTATCCAGGAGGTTATTTCTGTTACATTCTATTGTTGGGTTTCTTTTTCTTGGAGACATGTTTTCCTGGTATTTGGTGTGTTTTGTGGTTTTACAATGTGTCTTGTGCATCTTGTGTTAGATCTTTATTGGCTTTCTTTGGTATGTGTATCTGGCTCTCCTGAGTCAGGTGTGGTTGCCTGACTTTGGTAGTTTGAGGGTTACTCTAGGGTTACTGGGTGCTGCTTTGGGGTATGGCTGCTGCATTGTGCTTAGGTTGTATAAGCCCAGATCTATTTTGTAGGTGAAAGAGTTTGTAATTTAGTTTTTATGGGGAGGATTCAGATTGGGAGTCAGGCCTGGGGGTTGAGGTCTGACTGAAGAATCAGAGTAGACACGAGATAATAGGATAAGGTGGCTTTAGTAATTAGGTGAACTACAGTTGAGAGGCAAGTAAAATTCTTAGGATTTATTAGGGGTGTGCTACTGTGAATGACCCTTGATCAGTAGGGGTAGATGTAAGAGGCATGGTTAGGATATTTGGTGTCCTAAACAAGAGAGACTGTCTCAGGAATAAGTGGAAAACAAGTTAAAAAATGAATGGATGTTTCTTATCTTTTGGTTGCTTGATGTGACTGTCTTGTATTAAATAGTTTGATTCTTGCTGTTTTCTGTTGGCTGAAATTGATCAGTCACTTTGATGGTTCCCATGAAGTCTAGGCTGTTCCTGGGTTCACTACTATTAGCTAGGGGGAGGGGAGAACACCATCTCCCCACAGCTGCCTGGATACTGATGCCTCCCGGGGATGCTGGGAGGTCTGGGCAGGTCACGGTAGCAGTGCCTGCTCAATCTTGCTGAAGCTGAGTTGTCCTGCATTTCTTGGGTGGGTTGCAGGCGAACATCTGACACAGTCAAACTAACTTGTGATGGTCTTAATACAAAACAAGTATATAGAAAAAATTGAAGTTTTTTTTTTCTGGTTTGACCAAACTTTAAATCTAGCTTACATAGTTGGATTGCAATTTTTGCGATAATTATGCTGTTTCAACAGAGGAATGGAAAGGGATTCTCTGCAGAGAATGGAGGAAGACATGCTCCACAAAAGAATGTGTTATCATACTTCTGTCTCTGTCCAAATTGTGAGACACTGAATGTACCTATTAATTTATATCAGAAACAATAATCATGAAAACTAAGGGATGTAATTCATCCTGGCTTTGCAAAAGTCCCCTTTAAGGGTTTGCAAATCTTATTTCCTACCATACTTTATTGCTCTAGATATTTTCCTAGATTTACTTTATTCTGGAGCCAAACGTGAGTGACCAAACTACCTACTATACCTTTGAGGTGTGGGTTGTGATACTTCCATTTACAATACTATATGAAGGAGAGAGAATTGTTATATCAATGTCCATAAGGAGCTAGGAGGATAAGATTAAGCATTTTAATTTTTATAAAGGGGATTAATAAAGTTAAATTTAGATATGTATCTTCCAAGAAACATCATCACCACAATTATCTTTTATTAGATTTCTGAGAATCTTTACCTGATATGTGCATGGAAGTTGAATGACTGAGTGAGATACCAATAAAGAACCCATAAAAGAATGCTTAATTGGAGTTTGGTGTGGTGGTCTATGTCATCAATACTATCCTTCTGGAAGTAGAGACAGAAGGTTAGCAACTTTGCATCTAACCTGGGTTCATATATACATGGAGTCTAAGACTAATCAGGAATGCTTAAGTTCCTTCTCAGCCTTGAGACGCTGGCTTAGAATGTGTGTGTATATCAAGCACAAACATGTTCATTTCAGCAATATTTATAATAGCAAAGTCATGGAATCAACCCAAATGCTCACCAGTCAATGAATGGATAATGAAAATGTGTTACATTTATGCAATGGAATACTACTCAATCACCAAAAAGATAAAATAAAATTTGCCAGAAAATGGATGGAATTAGAAGAAATTATATTGAGTGAAGTATCCCAGACACAGAAAGTTAGATGCCACATGTACTCCCTAGTAAGTGGATCCTAGTTCCAAACCCACTTAATGACATATTCAAAGGAGATGACCTTCAATACCAATTGGGATGCAGCCAAGGACACTACAGGAACAGCAAAACGGAAAACAGTAAACCGTAATTCAGAATTCCAAATACCCTACATTATTCACCTGGAACCAGACCAGCCATATCTCTCCCCATCCTAAAACTCAGGGAATCTTGTGAAAGAGGGGGCAGCAAGATTGTAAGCACCTAAAGATGTGGAGGACCAACGATATGCAAAATACTCCACACAGTCAGGGCTGCAGCAGCCAGGATATACATAGACTTGCCAGAATATAGCTTTGGAGTTTGCCTGATCTGCACAATGGCTGACATGTCAATGACCCCCCCAAAGTCTACCACAGATCACAGGGGAGAGTGCTTCAGGCAGTAGGATCCTTAGAGGCAAGGGGTTAAACAATCATAATAGAGGTCCCATGCTAGTGGGCAGCCCAAGAAGGGGCCCCAAGTTATGCCAATGAGTCCTGAACCCTCACTAGGGTAGAAGACTCACAGGGAGGTTCATCGCCTACATTAAATGGATGCTCTAGGGGATGGGAGGGAGGAAGTGGTAGGCACTGGGAAAGGGGAAAAGAGGAAGGAGGGTTAGAGGGAGGGAGGGAGATAAGGATAAGTAAGATGGAGGGGGGATGATGGAGGCGGGGAGAAGAGATGGAGAGGAGGGGGCTACCTATTGAGCTTATATGATTAGGCAAAAATAAAATAGGTAATAAAAATGTGTGTACGTCTGTGTGTATGTTTGAGAGAGCAAGGATGAATGAAAGAGAGTCTTTTGCAAAATAGCATAAATGAAGTAGGTATCAAATAATATATTAGGGCAAAAATACACACCAAGACCAGCATAATTCTAAAAGTAGAGTGCTCAACATATATGATAAAAATATCTAAAAATTGCTATGTATTATTCACAATAAGACCTTGAATGTTACCCTCTAAGCCTCAGTATCTCTGTCTATATACAAGGGTATATTAGTTAGGGTTCTCTAGAGTCACAGAATTCACAGAACGAATATATATATATGTAAAATATATATAGGAAATTTATGAGTTGGCTTACAGATATGGCCGAGGTAGTCCAGCGAAGGCTGCCAGTAGCCGAGGTAGTCCAACGATGGCTGCCAATAGGTAGTTGCTCAGTTCGGTAGTCAAGTAGGTGATGGCTGAAGGCTGGAGAACTACTTGAGTCTTATTCTAGTGGATGGTTGAAGGAACCGGGCGGCTAGAAGGAAGAACGATTCCTAGCACAGCTGCAAGAAGGCAATCCGTTCTCCTTGGTGGCTCCTTTTTATATGATGTAGTATTGGGAGAATCCTTTGAAAGCTTTGGAGTTCTGATAGGATCTAGGGCGTGTACAATCCTTCAAGTAGTCTCAGTTGATCCTTTCCAGAGGTAGTCTCAGCCCAGCTTAGTTAATACCGGGTGTGTCAAGTTGACACCCAGGCTTAACTATCACAAGTCCACCCCTTTTCAACTTGACACTAAATCACATTTCCTAAGGCCATTAAAAATTATCCAAATAAAATCAGTAAGATTCATAGTTCCGCCTAACATAATATAGCTATCCACGTACAACCACACACACATTATTTTTCCAAGATCAATGACAATGCCCCTTAAGAAATGCTTAGTCTTAGAGTCCCATAACACAATATCATAATGTAGATTACAGCGTTTCATCTCATAACTACAGAATAACATTATATTATATTACATAGAGTATGTGCACATGCACAAGTCTGTTCTTGACAGTCTAGACCAGAAGCACTCATGGCAGTTATAATCCTCGTTTCTGTAACTGGTTACGTGGCCTTAGGTGGTATTTATAACTACCTTCTTCTACTACCCATTCTGTATTTCCTCCACCTTCAGCAAGTACTTCTGCAGGTCTTGGCTCTTTACCTGGAAGGGTTACCCATACCTACATTCCTGGAGGATCTGGACCATTTACTGTCTTTCCTGTGTTGGGTTGCTGTAAATTCCCATTGACCTTAATCACAGGGCATGGTAATACCAAGAGATGCCCTAGTGGACCTCCTGCTCTCCAGACATACACTTCCTTACCACTATTGTGGAGAACCAGTCCAATTTCTCCTTGGTGGTCTGGGTCAATCACCCCTCCTAACATTGTTATTCCTTTCTTAGCCTGTTGGCTCAAGGGCATTAGAAGTCCAAAATAACCAGGAGGAAGCCTTAGCTTCCAGTTCAAAGGAATAGTGTCTCCTGGCAGAAGCATTCCCTGCTCTGGACTCAAAACTTCTAAGCCAATAGAATACAGGCTTGCAGGAACAGGAAGCAAAAATTTACCTAATGGGTCACTAGGAGTGATAGTAAGAGGAGCTATTCCTGTTTCCACCCCTTGATTCCTGGACTTGTGAATCCTGGCTATAGGAGACACAGTACCATATATTGGACCCTGGTTTAAGGCATATACCACCGTCTGGAGAATTCTGCCCCATCCCTCCAGACTATTACCACCTAATTGACGCTGTAATTGTGCCTTTAAAAAGCCATTCCACCGTTCTATCAAGCCAGCTGCTTCAGGATGGTGGGGAACATGGTAAGACCAATGAAGCCCATGGTCATGAGCCCACTGCCGTACTTCTTTAGCTGTGAAATGAGTTCCCTGGTCAGAAGCAATGCTGTGTGGAATTCCATGACGGTGGATAAGGCATTCTGTAAGTCCCTGGATGGTAGTCTTGGCAGAAGCATGACATGCAGGAAAGGCAAATCCATAACCAGAATAAGTATCTATCCCCATAAGAACAAAGCTCTGCCCTTTCCATCTTGGAAGTGGTCCAATGTAGTCACCCTGCCACCACATTGCTGGTTGGTCACCCAGAGGAATGGCTCCATATCGAGAACTCAATGTTGGTCTCTGCTGCTGGCAGATTTGGCACTCAGCAGCAGCTGTAGCCAGGTCAGCCTTGGTGAGTGAAAGTCCATGTTGTTGAGCCCATGCATAACCTCCATCTCTGCCACCATGTCCACTTTGTTCATGGGCCCATTGGGCAATGACAGGAATGGCTGGGGAAAGAAGCTGACTGTCCGCAGAACGAGTCATCTTATCCACCTCATTATTGAATGCTTCTCCAATGTCATCTTTTGATGAGCATTTACATGAGACACAAATCTCTTTGTGTCCTTCGCCCATTGGGAGAGATCTATCCACATGCTTCTTCCTCAGATGTCTTTCTCACCAATTTTCCAATTATGTTCCTTCCAAGTCCCTGACTATCCTGCCAAACCATTAGCTACAGCCCATGAATCAGTATACAGTTGCACATCTGGTCATTTTTCCTTCCAGGCAAAGTGTACAACCATGTGCACTGCCCGAAGTTGTTGCAGAAAGGGGCTACAGCGCTACAGCTGTCCACTTCTGGGTGGCACCGGAATAGCGAGCAGAATCATCTGTGAACCACGTCCTAGTCTTCTCTTCTTCAGTTAGCTGATCATAGGGCACACCCCAGGAGGCCATAGGTGCATGCTTGGGAACAGGCATTGCAACAGGCTAGGGAACCACAGGCATTTGGACAACTTCTTCATGCAGCTTACTTGTGCCTTCGGACCTGCTCAGGCCCTGTCTCGTATGTACCATTTCCATTTGATAATAGATTGTTGCTGTGCTCGTCCAACTTTATGGCTTGCTGGGTCAGATAACACCCAACTCATGATGGGTAACTCAGGTCGCATGGTAACTTGGTGACCGTTGTCAGACGTTCAGTTTCCACTAAAGCCCAATAACAAGCCAAGAGTTGTTTTTCAAAAGGAGAGTAACTGTCTGCGGATGATGGCAGGGCCTTGCTCCAAAATCCCAAGGGTCTCCTCTGTGATTCACCTATAGGAGCCTGCCAGAGACTCCAAACAGCATCTCTATCTGCAACAGACACTTCCAATACCATTGGGTCTGCTGGATCATATGGTCCAAGAGGCAAGGCAGCCTGTACAGCAGCTTGAACCTGCTGAAGAGCCTCCTCTTGTTCTGGGCCCCACTCAAAGCTGGCAGCTTTCCAAGTTACTTGGTATATGGGCCTAAGTAACACACCCAAGTGAGGAATGTGCTGCCTCCAAAATCCAAACAGACCCACCAAACGTTGTGCTTCTTTCTTAGTGGTGGGAGGGGCCAGGTGCAACAACTTATCCTTTACCTTAGAGGGGATATCTCTACATGCCCCACACCACTGAACTCCTAAAAATTTTACTGAAGTGGAAGGTCCTTGGATTTTGGTTGGATTTATTTCTCGTCCTCTGTTGCACATATGCCTTACCAACAAATCCAAAATGCTTGCTACTTCCTGCTCACTTGATCCAGTCAGCATAATATCATCTATATAATGGACTAGTGTGATACCTTGTGGAAGAGACAAGTGATCAAGATCTCTGAGAACCAAGATATGGCATAGGGCTGGAGAATTAATATACCCTTGAGGTAACACTGTAAATGTATACTGCTGGCCTTGTCAACTGAAAGCAAATTGCTTCTGATGACCTTTATGAATAAGTATGGAGAAAAAAGCATTTGCAAGATCAATGGCTGCATACCAAGTACCAGGAGATGTATTGATCTGTTCAAGCAATGAAACTACATCTGGTACAGCAGCTGCAATTGGAGTCACAACTTGATTAAGTTTGCGATAATCGACTGTCATGCTCCGTGATCCATCTGTCTTCTGCACAGGCCAAATGGGAGAGTTAAAAGGAGAGGTGGTTGGAACCACCACCCCTGCATCCTTCAAGTCCTTAATGGTGGCACTAATTTCTGTAATTCCTCCAGGGATACGATACTGTTTCTGATTCACTATTTTCCTTGGTAGAGGCAATTCTAAAGGCTTCCATTTGGCCTTCCCAACCATAATGGCTCTTACTCCACATTTCAAGGAACCAATGTGAGGGTTCTGCCAACTTCTAAGTATATCTATTCCAATTATACGTTCTGGCACTGGGGAAATAACAACTGGATGAGTTTGGGGACCTATTGGACCTACTATGAGTCGAACATTAGCCAAAACTCCACCAATCACCTGACCTCCATAGGCCATTACTTTAACTGGAGGGCCACTATGCTTTTTAGGGTCTCCTGGAATCAATGTCAACTCAGATCCAGTATCTAATAGACCCAGAAATGTCTGATTATATCTTTTCCCCCAATGCACAGTTACTCTAGTGAAAGGCCTTAGGTCCCTTTGTGGAAGGACAGAAGAAAGACTAATATTAAAGCTTTTTGCTATGGTGTCAAGGTCTTTCCTTAAAGGGACCTTGGCCTCCCCTTCATTCAAGGGGTTCTGGATCTGTACACTGGCTCAATTCTGGAAATTGGTTTACAGGCCATGATTCTCTGCTACTATGAGTAAAGGCAGCTTTTCCTTCATTTCTGTTAGAATTTTTCTGCTTGTACAGGTCAAATAAGAACTTTGTAGGCTTCTTATCTATTTTACTTTTGGGGACACCATGGTTAATTAGCCAATGCCAAAGGTCTAAGCGAGTGAGACCCTCATAAGTACTGTTCTGTCTATCCTGCACATTATGATTGGTACGCTTACTTTGCCATTGGTGATTCAATACTGCCACTTGGCCCCTACTACTTCTTGATCCACCTAGGCCCATTGAATTTAAGTCTTCCAACTGGGCGGCAGCAGCTCCCATTGTTAGTTCAGGAAGGAGGAGAAGAGCAATAATAGGGGCCTTCATATTTGGTGCTGACCATCTCATCAATTTATTAAGTACATTTCTGATAAAAGGCATGTCATCTGGATTCTCCCATTGAGAATTGGATTTTAAAGAGCGTATCCAGTCAAGCATACCAATTTCCCTGAGTCTCTTAATCCCATCGTCAACATTAAACCAAGGAATGTCTGGAATCCCAGTTCCTTTACAGATGGCCAAACATTAATAAATACTTCAGCTACCCACTCGAATAAACTTTTGGCACCATTTTTAACTCTATGTGCCCATTTCTGTGAATTCACGTTTATCCAGTTTTATACTTCTTCCACAAGTATCCCATGGCCTTACAATCCATTCCCAGGGGTATTCCCCAAATTGCTGCTTAAACATGTTAGAAAAGTGATGGAGTTCTTTAGGGGTATATCGCACCTCCTCATGGACCACACTTTCTTTTTTTTTTAACATTTTTTATTATATCTGCTCATACAAACTTAATAGGAACACCAGTTCCCTCCCTCCCTCCCTCCCCCCTCACCCCCTGCTCCCCTCCCCTCACCCTTCCCTCCATCCCCCAGTGCCTCTCCCCCCAATTCCAGAGAGTCCTTTAATGTGCATGCCAGACTCTCCTCTGGGCCCTCCTCTCCGATGACGTACAAGGACCCAGTGGAATTTCCCTGAACACTTTCCTGTGTTCCCCTTAAGCATAGAAACACTACTGTGGCTTTCAATCCCTTGTCTCCAAGGATCTTGGTGCCTTTAGCAAATGCTAGGCTTTGGGAGGTCAATAGTGTGTTGGACATTGCGCAGGGCATGCAAAGTCCAATTATGATTGCTTCGGCCCTAACTTGTGTGGAGTGTCTTGCAAATCATTGCTCTTCCCATCCATTTGCTCTTACACTCTTACTGCCCCCTCTTCCACAAATGTCCCTGAGCATCAGGATGGGGAGAGATTAGGCTGGCCTAGTTCTAGGTGGTTGATATAGAGTCTCTGAAGTTCTGGATTGTGGTTTGTTGATTTTCTTTTGCAGTTTTGCTGCTCCTGAAATGCCCTTCACTCCATCCTGATAGGCATTGTATGTCACCCCTGGCCAGAGACAAAAAGCTGTTAAACTGGAGTCTTGTTATAAGAGCACATTCAAGGGTAGGTGAAATAAAAGTAGGAAATCTTAGTGAAGGAGGAGTCAATCGCCCATTTGCAAAATGGTTACTTTTTTGCTGCCAGACTATATGCCCTCCCCTTCTGGTGAGATCATACCCCCTCAGTTGTAAATGATCAGGAACAGATGTCTGTGAACTTAACCAGGTGTCTCATTACTTACTTGCAGTCCTTAATGGAGGCCTATTTTCTCTGCTGTAACATGGTCCCCGCTCTCCTTGTTTCTGGTGTGGCCCTCCTACCCCATCCCTCCTGTTCAAAATCCTTGCAATTATTATAGGTATTACATAGATTTGTCTTTGAGTGTCTCAAGGTGGGGTGGGTGGGTTTGGTACTAGGAGCCACACATTAGGGAGTACATATGGCACTTGATTTTCTGGGTTTGGGATACTTCACTTAATATAATTGTTTCTAATGACATCCATTTCCCGGCAAATTCCAGTAACTCATCTTTTTTGATGGCTGAGTAGTACTCCATTGTACAGATGTACCACATTTTCCTTATCCACTCGTCAAATGTTGGACATTTGGGTTGATTCCATGACTTTACTATTGTAAACAGTGCTGCTATGAACATGGTCGTGTTTGTGCTATTGAGGTGAACCTCTGCTGTATGGGGGGTTATTCCCAAAAGTGGAATAGCAGGGTCATATGGCATTTCAATCTTTAATTTCTTTAAGAATCTCCAGACAGCTCGCCAGAGTGGCTGTATGAGCCTGCATTCCCACCAGCAATGTAGAAGAGTTCCCCTCTCTTCACATCCTCTCTAGCATTTATTGTTGTTTGTATTGTGGATTTTTGCCATGCTGACTGGGGTGAAATGATGTCTCAGGGAAGTTTTGATTTGCATTTCCCTGATGGCTAAACAAGTGGAGCATTTTGCAAGATATTTGTTAGACATTTTAATTTCATCCCTGGTAAAGTTTCTTTTAAGTTCCAGGGCCCATTTTTTAATTGGGCCATTGATTTCCTTGGTGTTTAGTTTGCTAAGTTCTTTGTACACTCTGGACAGTAGAGCTCTATCAGATATGTGATTAGTGAAGATTTTCTCCCATTCTGTGGGTTGCCTTTGAGCTCGTGTTACGATCTCTTTATCTGAACAGAAGCTCTTTAATTTCACAAGATCCCAACTGCTGAGAGTTGGTAGCAGTGACTGTGCCATTGGATGTCTGTTTAGGAAATGTTGGCCTACTCCAATCAGCTCGAGGGAGTTCCCTACCGTTTCAACTATGGTTTTTGTAATCTCTGGCCTTATATCAAGGTCTTGATCCATTTGGAATTAAGTCTTGTACACGGTGAAAAGTACAGGTCCAGCTTTAATCTTCTACATGTGGAGATCCAGTTTTGCCAGCACCATTTGTTGAAGATGCTGTTCTTTTTCCATTGGATTTTTTGGGCCCCTTTGTAAAAGACCAAATGGCTGTAATTTTGTGGGCTTATATCTGGGTCTTCAATCCTTATCCATTGATCTGTGTGTCTATTTTGGAGCCAGTACCAGGCTGTTTTTATAACTATGGATTTGTAATATAGACTAAGGTTTGGTATGGTAATACCTCCAGCAGTGTTTTTGTTTCTCAGGATTGTCTTTGCTATCCTGGGTCTTTTGTGCCTCCATATGAATTTTGAGATTGCTTGGTCAACTTCTTTAAAGAATTGCTTTGGGATTTTAATTGGTATAGCATTGAATTTGTATATTGCCTTTGGTAGGATGGTCATTTTTACGATGTTGATTCTGCCAATCCAGGAACATGGGAGGTCTTTCCACCTTCTGGTGTCTTCTGCAATTTCTTTCTTGAGGGTTTTAAAGTGTTCATTGTAAAGGTCTTTTGCCTCCTTGGTTAGGTTTATACCAAGGTATTTCATTTGTTTAGGGGCTATAGTGAATGGGATGGTTTCTCTCAAGGCTTTTTCACTTCTTTCATTCTGGGCACATAGGAAGGCCTCTGATTTTTGCACATTTATTTTGTATCCTGCCACCCTGCTGAACTTCTCAATTAGTTCCAGGAGCTTCCTGGTGGTTTTTGGGATCACTCAGGTATAAGATCATGTCATCTGCATATAGGGATAACTTGACTTCTTCCTTGCCGATTTGAATCCCTCTTATGTCCCTTTCTTGTCTTATGGCTTCAGCTAAGACTTCAAGTACAATGTTGAATAGAAGTGGTGAGAGTGGACAGCCTTGTCTAGTTCCTGATCGAAGTGGGAAGGCTTCCAATTGTTCCCCATTGAGCATAGTCCTTGCTGTGGGCTTGTTGTATACAGCTTTTATTATATTGATAAAGTTTGCTTCCATTCCTACTGTCTCTAGCGTTTTGATCATAAAAGGCTGTTGGATCTTGTCAAAAGCTTTTTCTGCATCTATGGAGAGTATCATGTGGTCTTGGACTTTGGACTGGTTTACATGATGTTTTACATTTATTAATTTGCATATGTTGAACCAACTTTGTGTGCCGGGGATGAAGCCTACTTGGTCCCCATGAATGATCTTTGTGATATGTTTTTGAATCTGATTTGCTTAGACTTGGTTGAGAATCTGTGCGTCTGTGTTCATCAGAGAGATTGGCCTATAGTTTTCTTTTTTAAGTCAATCTTTATTAGGTTTTGGGATTAAAACAATATTAGCTTCATAGAAGGAATTTGGTAGTGTTCCTTCCTTTGCTATTTGGTGGAACAGTTTAAGGAGTATTGGTGTTATTAACTCCTTAAATATCTGGTAGAACTCTGTGCTGAATTCATCTCTTCCAGGAAATTTTTTGTTGGGAAGATTCGAGATTACTTCCTCATTTTCCTTATATGTTATAGGACTATTTAAATAATTCACAACTTCCTGATTCGATTTAGATAAGTTGTGTTTACTTAGGAATTCATCCATCTGTTTTGTGTTGTCAAACTTCACAGAGTATAAGTTTTTGAAATATGATGTTATAATTCTCTGGATTTCTTGGGTATCAGTAGTGATAACTAAATGTTCATTTCTAATTTCGTTAATTTGGGTTTTCTTTCTCCTGCTTTTGGTTAATTTAGCTAAGGGTGTATCAATCTTATTGATTTTTTTCAAAGAACCAGCTTTTTGACTGGTTGATTTTTTTCTATCGTTTTCTTAATCTCGATTTCAGATATTTCTCCCCTTATTTTGCTAATCTCCTCTCTTCTACTTTTAGGATCAGATTGCTCTAGTTTCTCTAAAGCTTTAAGCTGCATTGTTAAGTTGTTTATTTCTGATGTTTCCATTTTTTTGATGTAGGCATTAAGAGCTATGAACTTACCTCTTAGAACAGCTTTCATTGTGTCCCAGAGATTTTGGTAAGTTGTATTTTCCGTATCGTTCATTTCAGGAAATCTTGAATTTCCTTTTTACTTTCTTCCTGAATCCAGTTCTCATTCAGCATCATAGTGTTAAGTTTCCAGGAGTTAGTGTTTTTTCTCTTGTTTGATGTGTTGTGGATGTCCAGCTTTAGATCATGGTGGTCTGATAGGGCACAGGGTAGAATTTAAACTTTTTTGTATATGTGTAGATTCATTTTGTGGCCCAATATGTGATTTATTTTGGAAAAGTTCCGTTTGCTGTTGCGAAAAATGTATATTCTTTGGTACGTGGGTGAAAAGTTCGATAGAGATCTGTAAGGTCCATTTCTTTAAGGGTTTGATTAAGTTCCGAAGTTTCCCTGTTAAGCTTTTGACCTGTTGATCTATCCCATGTTGAGAAGGCAGTGTTGAAATCCCAAAGAACTATCGTTTGGGGGTTGATTTCTCACTGTACATGCTGTAGGGTTTTCTTAATGAATGTGGAGGGGCCCGTATTGGGTTCACATATGTTCAGTATTGTAAAGTCTTCCTGGTGAATTGTACCTGTGAATAAAATGTAATATCCATCTGTGTCTCTTATGATTTTTTGGGGTTTGAAGTCCACTTTGTCTGACAGCATAATGGCTACCCCTGCCTATTTCCTGGTTCCATTCATTAGATTGCAGAATTTTGGACCAGCTTTTCATTTTTAGGATGTGCCTATCTTTTGTGGTGAGATGAGTTTCCTGAAGCCAGCAGATAGATGGGTTGTGATTTTTAATTCAAGTTTGTAATCTGTGTCT
This sequence comes from Typhlomys cinereus, assembly GCA_023101885.1. NCBI lineage: Eukaryota > Metazoa > Chordata > Mammalia > Rodentia > Platacanthomyidae > Typhlomys > Typhlomys cinereus. The sequence goes on from JALPQD010000012.1 coordinate 2,171,922, forward strand.
CTTAATTGGTGAGTTAAGCCCATTGACATTTAATGTTATAATGGAGAAATTTTTTTTAAATTCTTGACATTTTTTATGTTTAGTGGATTTGTAAGCTTATTGTTTTACAATTATATTTTTGTGGTATTATACTTCCCTTTTGTCCTCCTGAATACGTTTGTTCTTTTCTTCAAGTTTGCATATCATTTCTAGCATTTTTTGAAGGCCTGGTTTGGTAGGCATATATCCCTGCAAGTTGGCTTTGTGCTGGAAAATTTTTCTTTCTCCGTTGATCATGACAGATAGTTTTGCCAGGTAATACTTGAAGTACATCTCTCCAAGCTCTTCTTGCTTTTACTGTTTCCATTGAGAAGTCATTTGTTATTTTAATAGGTTTGCCGTTAAAAATGACTTGCTTTTTTTCACGTGAAGCTATCAGCACCTTTTCTTTGTCTTGAATGTGGGGTGTTTGGACTATTATTTGCCGTGGCGATTTTCTATTTTGGTCATATCTGTTTGTAGTGCGAAATGCCTCTTGTATTTGGATGGGCTTCTCATTCTTCAGTTGAGGGAAGTTTTCATTTATGATAGTTTGAAAAATTTCCTCAGGTGTGGTATTTTGAGATTCTTGCTCTGGTATTCCATGAATGCGCATGTTAGGCTTCTTCAGGGTGACCCATATCTCTTGAATGTTCCTCTCAAATATTTTTTGGCATTAACAATCTCTTCCATTGAGCTGGTTAGTTCTCCCACTTTGTCTTCAAGATCTGAAATTCTATTTTCTGCTTCATTAGTTCTGCTGATAAGACTCTCTGTTGAGCTTTGGGTTGAGGATAGCTTGTCTTTTAGTTCAATTTTAAACTCTGCCTGAGACTGTTTTAACTGTGTGCTGCCTATTTTTGTTTCTTGAACCGTTTTTCTCAACTCCTCCAAATGCCTGTTGTGTTCCTGCTCAAAGTGGTTGATTCAGTTGTATAACTGCTCTTAGATTTCCTCTTTCATAGTATTAATCATGGTAATGATCATACTTTGAAAGTCGTTGTCTTGGCTCCCTTCCCCACCCTGCTCCTCCGGCTGGGCGTGCGACCTAGACTCCAAACAAAACAAACCCACGGAAAATGGCCAAGAAAGCCTGACCCAGGATAACGACTTTCAAAATATAATCATTACCATGTTCAATACTATGAAAGAGGAAATCCGGGAGGAATTACATAATCGAATCAATCGCTTTGAAGAGGAACGACACTTGGAGGAGTTGAGAAAAACAGTGCAAGAATCAAAAGCTGGCATAGAGCAGTTAAAACAAACTCAAGCAGAGTTTTAAAACTGAGCTACAAGACAAGTTATCTTCAACCCAGAACTCCACAGAGAGTCTTATCAACAGAACTCAGGAAGAAGAAAACAGAATTTCAGACCTTGAAGATAAAGTGGAAGTACTAACCAGCTCAATGGAAGAGATTGTTAAAGCCAAAAAGATACTTGAGAGAAATATCCAAGAGGTATGGGACACCCTGAAGAAGCCTAACATGCGCATTCATGGAATACCAGAGCAAGAATCTCAAAATACCACCCCTGAGGAAATTTTTCAAATGATCATCAAGGAAAACTTTCCTCATCTAAAAAAAGAGAGGCCCATCCATATACAAGAGGCATTCCACACCCCAAACAGATACGACCAAAACAGAAGCACGCCACGGCAAATAATAGTTAAAACACTCCGCATTCAAGATAAAGAACTGGTGCTAAGAGCTTCCAGGGAGAAAAAACAAGTCACTTTTAAAGGTAAACCTATTAAAATAACAAATGACTTCTCAGTCGAAACAGTAAAAGCAAGAAGAGCTTGGAGAGACATACTTCAAGTATTGAATGAGCAAAAATGTCAACCCAGGCTGATTACCCTGCAAAACTATCCGTCATGATCGAGGGAGAAAGAAAAAATCTTCCAGCACAAAGACAACTTGAAGGGATACATGTCCACCAAACCAGGCCTTCAAAAATGCTAGAAATGATACTCAAGCGTGAAGAAAAAAACAGGCATATCCAGGAGAACAGAAGGCAAGTATAACACCATTAAAAGCGAAGCAATATACTTATAAAACTACTAAACATGGGGCTGGAGAGGTGGCTCAGAGGTTAAGCCTCCGCCTTGCAGGTGGAAGGTCCTGAGTTCGGATCCCAGATCCCACGTATAGACGCCGGGTGGCGGGAGCGGCCTGCGCTTCTGGTCCTGGTAGGGCGGAGCCTGTGAATCCCGGGGCAGAAGGAGGTGGAGGCGTCATGGTGGTTCTCGAATTCGTCCGTGGTTCTCCACACACACACACACACACACACTCGCGGGCACATACCCACGCATATGCACATAGTTGAATAAATAATAATAAAAAAATTAAAAAAAAACTACCAAACATAATAAATGTTTGGAATTGAAAATAGTTTCTCCATTATAATACTAAATGTTAATGGAATTAATTCACTGATCAAGAGACACAGATTACAAACTTAGATTAAAAATCACAATCCAGGCTGGAGAGGTGGCTCAGGGGTTAAGCCTCTGCCTTGCAGGCAGAAGGTCCTGAGTTCGGATACCAGATCCCACGTATAGATGCCAGGCGGAAGCGGGGGCAGCCTGCGCTTCTGGTCCTGGTGGGGCGGAGCCTGTGAATCCCAGGGCAAAAGGAGGTGGAGGCGTCCATGGTGGTTCCCGATTCGTCCGTGGTTCTACACACACTCATGCACACATGCGCGCTCACATACATACACACACACACAATTGAATAAATAATAATAATAAAAGTTAAAAAAAATCACAATCAATCAATCTGCTGCCTGCAGGAAAAACCCATCTCACCACAAAAGATAGGCACGCTCTAAAATAAAAGGCTGGTCAACAATTCTACAAGCAAATGGAAGCAAAACAGGCAGGGGTAGCCATTATGCTATCAGACAAAGTGGACTTCAAATCAAAGAAAATTATAAGAGACATGGATGGATACTACATTTTAGTCACAGGTACAATTCACGAGGAAGACTTCACATACTGAACATATATGCACCCAATATGGCCCCTCCACATCATTAAGAAAACCCTACAGCGTCTAAAGCAAGAATCAACCCCCAAACGATAATTCTTGGGACTTCAACACCGCCTCTCAACCATGGGATAGATCAACAGTCAAAAGCTTAACAGAGACACTTTGGAGCTTAATTAAACCCTTAAAGAAATGGACCTTGCAGATCTCTATTAAACTTTCACCCATTGTACCAAAGAATACACATTTTTCTCAGCAGCACACGGACTTTCTCCAAAATAGACACATATTGGGCCATAAAATGAATCTTCACATATACAAAAAAGTTTAAATTCTAAGCTGACCTGAGCCCTATCAGACCACCCACGGCCTAAAGCTGGACATCCACAACACATCAAACAAGAGAAATAAACTAACTCCTGTAAACTTAACACTATGATGCTGAATGAGAACTGGATTCAGGAAGAAATTAAAAAGGAAATTCAAGATTTTTTGAAAGTGAATAATGCAAAATACAACTTACCAAAATCTCGGGGACACAATGAAAGCTGTTCTAAGAGGTAAGTTCATAGCTCTTAATGCCTACATCAAAAAAATGGAAATATCAGAAATAAACAACTTAACAATGCAGCTTAAAGCTTTAGAGAAACTAGAGCAATCTGATCCCAAAGTAGTAGAAGAGAGGAGATTAGCAAAATAAGGGGAGAAATATCTGAAATGAGATTAGAAAAACGATAGATAGAAAAATCAACCAGTCAAAAGCTGGTTCTTTGAAAAAAATCAATAAGATTGATACACCTCTAGCTAAATTAACCAAAAGCAGGAGAGAGAAAACCCAAATTAACAAAATTAGAAATGAACATGTAGTTATCACTACTGATACCCAAGAATCCAGAGAATTATAAAATATCAAAAACTTATACTCTGTGAAGTTTGACAACACCAAAAGAGATGGATGAATCCTAAGTAACACAACTTATCTAAATCGAATCAGGAAGTTGTGAATATTTAAATAGTCCTATAACATATAAGGAAACTGAGGAAGTACTCTCGATCTTCCCACCAAAAAATGTCCTGGACCAGATGGATCAGCACAGAGTTCTACCAGATATTTAAGGAGTTAATAATACCAATACTCCTTAAACTGTTCCATCAAATAGCAAAGGAAGGAACACTACCAAATTCCTCTATGAAGCTAATATCGTTTAATCCCAAAACCTAATAAAGATTGACTTAAAAAAAGAAAATAGGCCAATCTCTCTGATGAACACAGATGCAAGATTCTCAACCAAGTCTAAGCAAATCATCCGATTCAAAAACATATCAAAAAGATTATTCACGGGGACCAAGTAGGCTTCATCCCCGGCACACACAGTTTGGTTCAACATACGCAATTAATAAATGTAATTCATCATGTAAACCAGTCCAAAGTCCAAGACCACATGATACTCTCCATTAGATGCAGAAAAAGCTTTTGACAAGATCCAACAGCCTTTTATGATCAAAACGCTAGAGACAGTAGGATCGGAAGCAAACTTTATCATATAATAAAGCTGTATACAACAAGCGCCACAGCAAGGATTATGCTCAATGGGGAATAATTGTAAGCCTTCCCACTTCGATCAGGAACTAGACAAGGCTGTCCACTCTCACCACTTCTATTCAACATTGTACTTGAAGTCTTAGCTGAAGCCATAAGACAAGAAAGGGACATAAGAGGGATTCAAATCGGCAAGGAAGAAGTCAAGTTTATCC